>PRKT01000062.1:1630952-1656939 GCA_003671525.1 Saccostrea glomerata | reverse complement strand
TTCTGGCCCAGTGGTTCTTGAGAAGAAGATTTTCAAAGATTTTTCCTATATATTTCTATATAAAACTTTGATTCCCCATTGTGGCCCCGCCCTTCCCCCGGGGGTAAAGATTTGAACAATTTAGAATCTACACTACTCCAGAATGCTTCCACATAAGTTTCAGCTTTTCTGGCCCAGTGGTTCTTCAGAAGAAGATTTTTTAATGACCCAACCCTATTTTTGTCTTTTATTGATTATCTCCCCTTGCGAGGGGATATGTCCCTTCATTTTAACAATTTAAATTTCCCTTCACCCAAGGATGCTTTGTACCAAGTTTGGTCAAAATTGGCCCAGTGGTTCTTGAGAAGAAGTCGAAAATATGAAAAGTTTACAGACGGACAGCTAGACGGACGGACGGACAGACGGACAAAATGTGATCAGAAAAGCTCACTTGAGCCTTCGGCTCAGGTGAGCTAAAAAGGATTATAAAAAATAAAGATTTTCCCATTAATGTTAACGTAAAATAATACTGCCATTAATTATTGTTTTGATTTTTGATCACAGTCAGGAAATTGGTATTGTTGTAAGAATTGGTTTACATATAAAATTTTACTGTACCTTTTATGTGATGTTTGATTGTTAATTTATTATGTTGTAAACATATTTTATCCAGTGAAAAAATAAACGAAGAAAAGTTCCAAAGTAATTTCTGACTCAACTTTTCAGTTCTCAAATTCAATTTCTCAGTTTTTAGACCCAACTTTTCAATTTTCATTCTTATATTCTTAGTTCTCCTGACTCATCTTCTCAGTTTCCAGACTAAACTTTTTAATTCCTCGACTTCTTATACTCAACTTCTTAGTCCCGAGGTTTTTAAGTCTCAACCCCCTCGATTTCCATACTTCTTAATCAGAATCATCCTCTCAGTTTCCAGACTCCTTATAGACTCCACCTCTCAGTTTCTGTATGGACACAATATGAGCTGAAATTTACATGTCCAAATTTTGTGTTGAAAAAAATCATTTGATATTCATATATATGAAAAGAATGAAGATTTATAAACGTTTCTTTTACATAATTTAAGTGGGTGAGTATTTGAAGAAGCACCGGTTGCAGGGACATTTTGCTTTATTTTATTTTTTGTTTCCCTGAACGAGATTTTTTTTCTTAAAATATGTTAAAATACATAACATTACTCTGATGAAATAGAACTTTTGTTAAAAAGGATTTCTTATAAACAGAATGATGATGAAATTAAAGTTCTTTCAACAAAAATCACAAAAACACACCTAATATTGTTTCAAGAATTTCTCAAAAAATTTATGGCGACAAGCTCTGATTTAGTGTATTTGAATTAATATTCTCCGAAATTATACATGTGTCACAGTTACTTGGATATTTTCAATTCAAAATTCTCACATCTGTTTTTAATCAAAAGAGCTGTCATATTTGCTTCAATCTGTCAGATTTTTTCTATTTTGAAATGTTAAATTAACTTAATTAGCCATGAGTGATATGACCATATGGACTGTGCTTTGTGTGACTTAATTATTGTTTATTTAAAATCATTACCTTTAACTCTACTTGTAAATCAAATAACTCATGTCATATGTTACTCAGAATTGTCAATTATCAGCCTTTTCTATAAATGCAAACTTTTGTTAACATTCGGAGAGTTGGAATCGGGACGCGCTTGTCCCTGATATTGTCTGACCCGACGAGAAATGAAGGTCTGCAAAGCGTAGAGCGGCTTCATCTTCATTTACCAATAGTCCACCCTAGTGGCTTTGCAACAAGCACATGCACTCATCTATCGACAGGGTGTGATACATGTATACGAATATGGACTGGCGAGATTGCGGCTTTTGTCAGAGAATTATCGACAGGAAAACAGCAAATACAACTTGAAATCATGATTTTTTAAAGACAATTTTTAGAATGATTAATGCTCGGAAAAATGAAGGCAAATTTCGTTCGATCTGATATTGGATAACACCTGCAATTTAAAATGTAAACCTAGGACTTTGACACGTTTAAAGTGTTCGTGTGCCCTGGCGAGCATTGTTTACCTGTGCAGTCACCCACCCTTACCTTTAACTTTCGCCGCAATGCGACAAAATTTTCTTTCGGTGAGACCCGCAATGCGACAAATCTCCATAGCGCCTTATCACAATCCGTCTGCTCTTACCTGAGGGTTGTATTTTAATTTCTATTCATTGAATCAGCTTGTCGCTATATTCCCTTCCTTTTTCACGTCCACATGTACCCTAAAATTAAGAATTGAATTTATGATAAGAGTACATGTTCAAAACTTTATAAAACAATTGGTGTAACATATCCGGTCAAAACGATTTGTGTAAGGGTAAAGGTTCATATCCCGAAAAAAAATCGTATTTTAACAAATCTAGTTAATTTAATGAAAGCGAAAAATTCTGAATAAATCTGATGCTAGGTGCTTTTATTCCCGTAACTATATAGTTCTTTGATTGATTAAAAATGACTTTATAGGAAAACTTTGCATAATATAGCATTTGTTGACATCCAAACATTTTTCACCATTCTTTGCTACAGCGCAAGACCTGCATGTATATATATATTTATACATGTTTTAAGGGGGAAAAAAACAGTTGTTGAAAATAGATATCAATTTTATTATTTAATTCAAAATGTCTATTACATCTAAAAAGGTCATTTTAAAAAAAAATGTCAATGCTAATCACATCGCATTTTCCTTACAGAAAGTATACATTGTATAAATAAAAACATCGTATTAAAGTATATCTTGAAATAATAAGCACAAATTAAACAATTTAATTGCCCCATCCTAATATGTAATTATTACATCACGATAGGATGCCGTAATCGCCTTTTAAAACTGCCAAACTATCGACAGGTCATTGATTAGAGCTATTGCTACTGGTAACAAAGACCCATTGAAAAGTTGGTCTGTTTTACTCCCTTTACATACTTATCTTTGTATGATTAAGCTTTTGAGAAAATATTTTAAATCTGCTTTTGTTTGGCGGGCCGGGACTTGCATTGACCAGTTTTACTGTTAAAAGCTGGACGCCTTGGTCCTTACCACTCAGACTAGAGCAGTAGAAGCGAGCAGTCATGGTAGGTGGTTTTTAGCATTTTAAGAACTGATTTATTTTAATGCAGTTTGAATATGTTAAATTTACCTAAAAACGTACTAAAAGGATTTCTCAAATTCATTTTAAAAGAAAAATAATGTGCACATAATATTCGCAGTTATGCCATTAGATCCAATGTCGCTAAATCTCCGTATTGGTAACTTAAGTTACTTAATGACTGACGTACTTTGACGTACTTTTTTTTTTACCAGATGACTTTATTTGTACTTCTTTTTGACAGGATCAATATGGTATCTATAATGTATAGTCTTATCAAGAAATGAAAACATGTCGTAAACTCCGTTGCCAAGTATTACTTTATATTGACATACATGTACCATGATCATCATAAAAGAAATTAAAAATGCGACAGACATAAATTTGATATACATCTCTTAAAATACATGTATGCAATTTATATAATGTACCTCCGTCAAACACTTTCATGGTGTTGAATTTCTTATTGAAAGACCTGTTTTATACATGAAAAAAATATAAAGAATATCACCATACTGTACCCCGCTACTTCGAATGAATGAACGTGCAAAAAATATATGTGATCAAACCTTTAAGCTCGAATCAATGTTTCTTGTCATATTTTAAAAGCAAAATGATATAATTGTTAGGATATAATCCATATGATTGTATATATGTAGAAGAATCAAATTTTTTTTATCTATTCGAGGCAAGAAATTGCAATGAATGATTAAATGAATGGAGATCAGCCTGATAATACTGGGATGAAAACAGAGAACTGTTAATGTTATGGGTGGAGGAGTAGAGTGTGGTCCATTGTAATATATTCATATGTGACTGTAAGCTGGGTATGGTCAGCAATAAAGGAATTTTAGAGCGGAAATACGCACTAAATCGAATTCCTGCTAGAAATCGTATATTTGTGACAGGTTCCTAAGGGAAAAGGCCTTATATCTATGAAGGAAATTATATACTTGTACCACAATGTTCGAATGCACTGGACATCAAGACAGAAAGAAACTTTTATCTCAGAATTTCAAATACCGACTTGATCATTATTTATTCTTTGTGCCATATAAAACTTAATTCTATAATTTTTTTTAAACTGCTGCCATTTTAATAGTTTTTTAATATGTATTTTCTTTTGTAGGCCGATCAACTTTCTGAAGAGCAAATTGCTGGTAAGCACTTTTCAATATGAAGTCATTGTGATTTAATGAAAATCCCCTTTAATCTATTCTTGTTATGATAACAATGATTAATTGAACCAACATTATACTGATTAACTATCATTGAATTTCAGAATTCAAAGAGGCTTTCAGTCTTTTTGATAAAGATGGCGATGGAACCATTACAACAAAAGAACTGGGTACAGTGATGAGGTCACTGGGTCAGAATCCCACAGAGGCAGAACTTCAGGACATGATCAATGAAGTAGATGCTGATGGTAATTTTTAGAATTGTTTAAACAATTCTGCTGATATCTATAATCCTCCTATAATAATAATATCATCAATGCTTAAATCATGAAATAACATAAAGCGTTTGGTCTTGCACAGGAAACGGAACCATCGATTTCCCAGAATTCCTCACCATGATGGCGAAGAAAATGAAGGACTCAGATTCCGAGGAGGAACTCCGCGAAGCATTCCGTGTGTTTGATAAAGACGGCAATGGTTTCATTAGCGCTGCTGAGTTACGTCACGTGATGACAAACTTAGGTGAAAAATTAACAGACGAAGAGGTAGATGAGATGATCAGAGAAGCTGATTTGGACGGTGACGGACAAGTTAATTATGAGGGTACGTAAGCTTATAACCTATTTGGAAACTTTGTATTTCTGATATTCAAAGAAACTAATAAATAAATTTTATCATCTTTTGAATGGCGAAGGCGGCTTGAACAATTTATCTTTTTGTTTAGTTTTTTTACATCCGAAATTAATGACGGACATAAGTACATGTAGGAGACTAGGGGATAAATGATATATTGTTCTTTCCTTAAATGTGAACTTAAAACAAATTTTATACAATTATATTTTTATATTTATACTCTTCTGTCTATTTTTCTGCAGAATTCGTAAGAATGATGACAAGCAAGTAAAGAGAAGGACTTTTCTTCAATTAGAAAATATTGACAATGGAGTCTTTAGCCCGAAAGTTCACATCCGTGTGTCCGTTCAAAGTCATATCATCCACATCCATAAGTGTGATATTTTTCATACCCTTCCAGGACAGATGCATATAATGACATTTTACAAAACAATATTTTTTTTTTAAGTTTTGTGATCTGAGACTGGTATATTTTATATAAATTTATTTGTATTGTTGAATAAAATCTGTTGACAACTATTTTTATTTTGTTTTTCTATTATTTGAAATACGAAAAAGGAAAGATCATTTCACAGAAAGGACAAATAAGGAATATTGGTTGCATTTGAACCTTTTATTATACAGAATAAAAAAAAACTCTATGTGAAGATTTACATACTAAACTTCATAAAATGTTTTAACATAACATTGATATGGATATGATTCCAGAAGCTCTAGTTAAATTATTAAGTACAATTTGACTACCAAAAAAGTTTAAAAGAACATATTGATCAATTATTGATAAATAGCTACCCATGCAGCCAGACTTGATTTTTATATATACTGTGTTTACAAGCTGTAAATACATCTACTTTATTGAAATATTTCATCAAAATTGATATATAATCCATTGATTTAGTAAATATTAAAGTGAATATTCAAACAATTCCTAAACGACATTCGACTGCTGGGCACCTGCTGTATACAAATACCTCATCAAATATGTAAAAACGATGCATTAATAAACGTGGTGTCTTCCTGTCGTGAGTTTGTTCATGAATTAAAACAGAGAAAAGAATGGGTTATTGTCAGCCAAGGCAGAAAGGGTTTAAATGTACCAAACATTCTTAAATGACAATTAAAGTTACAAAATGACACTAGAATACTATCATTTAAACGTTATTTTTCTTTCATTGCCGGACCTACATGACCTACAATAAGATTACGGCCGCAAGTAAGATTGTCCGCAATGCGACAAATCACCATAGCACTATTTACTTATGTTTAACAAGAAAGTAACTGTCCCCGAGGATTTAGGTTAGAAATCGACACTTGTATAAACTACTCTCAGGTGGCTTTTGTTCTCTTCAATAACTTTTTATATTGTTATTAAATTTCTGTGTATAACACCAGTCTATTAACAATTGCAGATTGTTAATTGCGAAACATGAAGTACATTAAACTGAAAACAATGACTTTATCTGATAACACACTGTTACTAGCTTAAAGTCAATAATTGATTAGTAGTATCTTGTAAATAGAGGAATGCAACACGTGAAAGGTGATTAATTGGGGATGTAAACTGCACTGAATTTGCACAAAAAAGGGCCTAGTAACAAATATTACATTAAATAAGCTGCTCTTGTATAAACGGATATGAAGAAGTAAATTTATGGTTGAAGGCAAACAAGATTCAAACTACGAGAGGCGAACAGAGAATGAAAAATCTAAATGAAACAAATGGAGATAACGAACAGTATTCCAGGGAGATAACGAACAGTATTCCAGATCAAAAGTCTAAAAAAAAAACCAAAAAAAACAATCATCTAGGTCCTGTGACTTCGATTTTCTAAGAGACTTTCTTTGAATCCAGTAAAATTGTCCACTGACTAAATCTGTATAATAGTGCCAAATAACACCATCATACCCATCATCTTACAAACTCTAAATAATCTATCATTAAACAAACTGGATACGTGTAATTACTCTAGCCAACATATTTCATAAAAAGAAATATACAAGAGAGTCTTTTGAAAGATTTCACTCAGTACATTATGCCCTATAAGATCTATAGAGGGAAGCAACTTTAAACGAGCAAGAGCTCATCTGAGTGATAAAGAAAATTGAAATTCTTTTTTCAATATAAAAACAAGATGTGTTTGTGAAACACTGATACCCCATTAGTATGGCAACATAGCAAAAGTTAAAGTAAGAAAGGTCCTGTCACAAGGATTACACATTTGAAGTATCAAAGCCTTAGCTTTCTCCGATCAAAAGTTATGGCCAAGGTAATAGTTTTTAAAAAGTAGATCAATCTAACAAAGTCAAGGTCAAGGGTCAAAGTTGTTAAATACAGGTCATGTTACACAGTTACACAGAATACATATGAGAAGTATAACAGTCCAGCGCCAACCGTTTTAAAGTTATTGCCAAAGTAAATGTGTGGGTTTTTTTTTTGTAAAAGTAAATCAAACTCCAAGATCAAGGTGAAGAGGTCAAATTTTTTGTTCCCAAAGAAAGGTCTTGTCACAAGGAATATACCAGTGAAATATGAATATCACAACCTCAGTCACTGAAAATTTATGGGAAAGGTTAAAGTTTGCGGACAAACAGCTAGACAGACGGATGGACAGGGCAAAAACTATATACACCCGATACTTCGTTTACTGGGGCATAAAAACTTCGTTTACGGGGGCATAAAAATTGAGGAGAGACAGTACTCTTTCATCGAAGCAAAAAGACGTTTGCTTAGAAAATATTACATGTTTATTCCTGAGAGTGTTGGAATAGAATAACTTTGAGATATTAATATACTTGGTAATTGATCTTTTTTATCTCATTGATTCTATTTCACCTTTAAACATATCTATGTTAAAATGTCGCATTGCGGCATGTCACTATAGATTTCGGGAGATGAACAGTCAACAATGTCTCACTATAAACAGGACTATAAGCGAAGTGCACCTCTGGAACCATCTGGGTATTACTTTACTCTATATTCTATTACATGGGCAACAGTGGGGTGGATTTTTAAATTTTAAGGTCGTTAAATTTTGAAAGAAAGAGGTGTCCTTTTGCATGTTGATAGCGTGACGGGACCATTTATACACCAAGTTTCAGTTTACAAGATAACAACATTGCACGTTTGCACTCTGAGGTTTAGACGGCAGAATGGTAAGCTTGTTTCTTTTTTAAAATCATCAGAACAGGAGTTGTCTTTTTTTCCTAATTTTGTTATTTGGAATCCACGTATCTAATTACAAGTGGATAAAAGAATAAGACTTTATATTTATCGTTTATTTGACCTGTTTAGGTACTTTCATTTCTATTTGCTTCTTGACTCTTCTTTTTTTTTTTTAAAAGCTTGCACTTTTAAATTTATCTATTTAGTTAAATAGAATAATAATATCGTTAAACATACTGTACGTAATATCCTTAAATATTTGAGGCACATTAAGTATAGATGATTTGATAGAATCAGAATTTAATCTAAAATATTTTTTTTTAATTAAACTATTTTTATAACGGATATTTTTTTAAGATTCCAAAAAAGTATGTCAATGTTTGAACAATACAGAAACAAATACAGGGAATTGTAATTTTTAAGAGCACGTTTTCTCACAAAAGCACATATAAAACAATGGTGCTCTTTTTGCAATCATGAACCTTGAATCAATATCAATTATGCTTTTGTTTAGTTCACACTGATCCATTTAAACTTTTTTTCAGGCAGATCAACTCACAGAAGAGCAAATAGCTGGTATGTCATTTATGAAAACATTTTGTAGAGGACAATTTTTTTTTACATCTCGAAAAACTCTAAGAATTTCTTCTCACTTTCCATTTGGTATCTTTGAAAAGCATACCATATAAAATGTGAAACATTTTGTAAAATACATTGTAGAGTGTTTTAATGACTGTTGACCTTCAGAAAACCAAAATGCAATCAATGTTCTACTATTTTTGGGATTAAAAATCCCTTTACAACCTTCATAATGTCGCCTTTATACCAGTCTTCAGTTTGAAAACATCATCAAATGGCTCATCCTATTGATGATTTTTAGTCAATTGTTCCTGTAGATTTCACATTTTATCATCTACTAAATTTAATACTGGTCGGTACATGCGATAGCTATCGCCTCCTGAAGTAAGCTTGGTCTAAAACATGTAAAGAGGTATAAATATTTTAGAATTCAAGGAGGCTTTCAGTCTTTTTGATAAAGATGGTGATGGAACCATTACAACAAAAGAACTGGGTACAGTGATGAGGTCACTGGGTCAGAATCCCACAGAGGCAGAACTTCAGGACATGATCAATGAAGTAGATGCTGATGGTGAATATATATTTCATTTAGAAAAAAGAAATAATAAAAATGATCACGATTAGCGAATGTAAGTTATTATAGTACCATTATCATTTATCAAACACATTTTGAACAGGAAATGGAACTATCGATTTCCCAGAATTCCTCACCATGATGGCCCGAAAGATGAAGGATACAGATTCTGAAGAAGAACTTAAGGAAGCTTTCCGTGTGTTTGATAAAGACGGTAATGGTTTCATTAGTGCTGCTGAGTTACGTCACGTGATGACAAACTTAGGTGAAAAATTAACAGACGAAGAGGTCAATGAGATGATCAGAGAGGCTGATATTGACGGAGATGGTCAAGTTAACTACGAAGGTTTGCTTTATGATCAAATTTCCTATATAACTTCATTGATAAAGGACAGAAGACATGCACAAACAAACTTGACAAAACTCGAAAATAACAACTAAAGTCATGTTCTTTTTAAGTCAAATGATCAGGTTAAGCTGCATTGATTTTCATTTTTTTTTTTATTTTAAATGGGATTTAGAGTAACAAAGAATCGTTGTAAACATTAATAAGGATAGTTGAAGAGAGACTGAACATCATAAACAAAAATAATATTTAAGATAAGAAATTTATTATTCTTATTATTTGCAATCAAAATAGGTCCGAAAATATATACCAATCCAGACAGCCTTTTTTTTGTTTGTATCACGAGTCATAAATTTGATATAATGCTATGCCATACTTGTTTATTTTCATTAAATCAACAAATATAAATATTTATATATTTTTCATTTTATTTGCAATTTCGTAACTTTAAGGACATGATTACCGGTTGCCATCGGTGACATACTATATCAATAGCTGGATAGATATCCACTAAATAAATAGAAAAAAATGTTTCGAAAGCAATGAAAATGTTAAATAAATTGCTGCACCAAACCTGTTCTGACTTACTGTAACATTGTTTTATTTTCAGAGTTCGTCAGAATGATGTCAGCCAAGTAGCTCCTCCTTTCTCCATCCATTTGTGAACCCTCCAAAGAACAATTTTAGTCATTTACATTTTTTTTAGTGATATGTGTCATTTTAGGAGCAAATACTATTTCATTGATTGAATGATTATTTTCATCTCCTTTAAAAGAAGTTGATGTGTATAAGTGCATTTTTGCCTTTAATATTTCTTTATTTACATTTTACAAAAACACTGTTGAAAATAAAACAAAATTATGAATATGAATTGTTGATCTTTGGGGCTTCGACGCATTGAGATGGATACTAAACAAAAAATTATTATTTAAAAAGCCAAGCCAGTTTCAATTGTGATTTATAGAAGAATTATACAAATTTCAACTTATCTCATTATGAATTACTATAATCTTGAGGCTAACGTCTTGCTATTCCGGGAGTTCTCTAAAATAATGCCACATAATTAAATCATTTCCATCTTACAACTAGTATTTTCTGATGATTTCATTACATTGATTAAATAAAGATTTTATTATCTAGTTTGAAGGATTAATCAATAACCCAGTTTCTTTCTGATTTACGAATGAATTTCTACTTGAAATATATAAAAAGACAGTAAACCTATCTGACCAAACCAATCTGGACATTAATTTTATACAGGAAACCACAATGGGTATTTAATTCTACACTACCCGAGGAAGCCTCCATATCAATTTGACTTATCATGGCTTTTCCGTTCTTGAGAAAAAAAATTTTTCCCTATATATTCCTATGCAAAATTTTGATCCCATTGGGACCCACCCTACTCCCGGGGGCTCATGACTTAAACAAACTTGAATCTACACCAAATGAGGGTCATTTCATATAAATAATACCAATCATGGCTGCTCTTGAGAAGAATATTTTCAACAATATTTCCTATATAATTTCTATGGAAAGCTTTGACCAAACATTGTGACCCCGTCGGCATCCCACCCCGGGGGTCAGGATTTGACCAAACTTGAATTTACACTACCTGAGGATGCTTCCATATAAATATGACCAATCATGGCTTTGCTGTTCTTGAAATTTTTTGAAAAATTATTCTCCTATTTATTTCTATGTTAAACTATGATCTCCCATTGTGGCCCCAAGCTACCCCTGGGAGTCATGGTTTGAACAAACTTGAATCTACACTACCTGAGGATACTTCCACATAAGTTTCATCTTTCCTTGCACAGTGGTTTTTGAAAAGAAGATTTTTAAAAGACGTCATTATTTTTTTCACTCATTCCTAATTATCTCCCTTTGAAAGAAAGCCTGGTCCTTCAGTTGAATAGACTTGAATCCCCTATACCCACGGATAAAATTAGCCCAGTGATTCTTGAGAAGAAGTCTGAAATGTGAAAAGTTTACAGACGTTTATTTCTATGTTAAACTATGATCTCCCATTGTGGCCCCAAGCTACCCCTGGGAGTCATGGTTTGAACAAACTTGAATCTACACTACCTGAGGATACTTCCACATAAGTTTCATCTTTCCTTGCACAGTGGTTCTTGAAAAGAAGATTTTTAAAAGACGTCATTATTTTTTTCACTCATTCCTATTTATCTCCCTTTGAAAGAAAGCCTGGTCCTTCAGTTGAATAGACTTGAATCCCCTATACCCACGGATAAAATTGGCCCAGTGATTCTTGAGAAGAAGTCTGAAATGTGAAAAGTTTACAGACAGACGGATAGACAGACAGATGGACGCTGGACATAATGTGATCAGAAAAGATCACTTGAGCCTTCGGCTCAGGTGAGTCGAAAAGCATGTTTTTAATTTTTAAGTGACCTTCGACTGATTGTCCCAAACCTTTCAAAAGAAGCAACATATATCAATTCAAGTTTTCATAATTTGTATCAACAATTAATTTTTTTAGGTGTCAATAATTTTAAAAGGTGACATCGTTGATTCTGATAAAAGTTCATCAATATATATAGTTTGCAATGGGATCAAGGTTTAAAAATTGTATAACTTATAAAGAATATCCACAGTTACTCAGTATGTCATTTTATAATTTCCGTATCCCACGGGTTGAAATTGTGTCTTTCCGTGAGTATTGTCTAAAACAAATAAACAAGCACACATTTGCGCAATCAACCTGTTTCAAAGTTTCTAAGACACAATGCTCATCTTACGTTAACCTTTAATCATATGTTGTACTAGTAAAATTTCTACGACTTAGATATAATTATATTTCAAAAACATTGAAATATACATGTTTTTTTTTCTTAAAACATTGCTAAAATATATAAATGTTACCTATTTTATGATCTTATTGAAATATCTCGAAAATACCTGCATAGATGTTGTACCCGGTATGTTGGGATACATATTTCCAGTCGTGCTTTGAATGCTGCATTTTTTCCAATATAAAGAACCTTTTATTCTAGATTACTCTCGCCGTGTGAATAAAAAATTCCAGGATGCATACTATCAAACATGAATCGGATATTGCTATTTCCTTGTATTGCGAGTGGTCTAGTTGAAGTTGTTACATCAGAGACATTTTCAAGGCGATGCAAACTAAGTTTTATGAATTCTGAAATATCAATGAATCCTACAGTGACCTAGACTCCAATAACTAGACATACCATATCGAGGTGTTCCTCCATGCCGAGTCAATACAAACTAGTGAAATTGGACTTACTATACCGTGGTGCAAACTAGTGAAAACTGGACATGTCTGTCTAGGCCTTATGGTTTTCTGCGATATCGGATCATTGCAAGGCTGGTATTTGTGACTATCCTACATCCTATTTAAACAAACACCAGCTTCGGTTTTAAATTACATATTTCTAAAAAAGAATATCTTAGTTTCGGTTTTAGTCACATTGTCACACGGATTTCTGGATACAAAAGCCAACGAGTCTGATCTCAGATGATAGTTTCTTTGCTCCTTTTTCTTTGTTGAATTACTTCTACCAGCACGGATTAGTATACGGATGTTTTTCTGAAGAGGCGTGGATATAACATAATTAGGAAAGAAATATTATGTCATCGAAGAAATTAGAACAAATTTCTTCTATATTTATTTCAGAAGGGAATTGAAACATGGTGAGCATCATTATAATTAGTTATCGTTTCTAACATGCTTTTACATAAATATTTTATATTATTATTAAGTTATAAGTTATTAGATCAGAAATTTTTAAAATATTAAAAAGCAAATTACATAAATCGAAGTTTAATTAAAATGTTTTAGGACTGTTCAATTAAGACAGACAACTTCACCGTGGAACAGATATTAGGTACGTTCTCTGAAAACTTTGGAAGTTCTGCAAGATAAAGTATATTAAAAACATAAAAAGTGAAATATTTCCTAAGGAAATATTTTTGGATCGTTTGAGAAGGCAAAGTAATCAGAAAGGAGAAAATTAAGTCATTGTATATTGTGTTAGACTTCCATTAATTAATTTAACGTCTCAAAGAAAGGAAATTATAGTATAACAAAGAAAATCTCGGTAGCAAGGTACACTATAAAAATATCATGTTTATATACTAGTAATTGTTATTTTTGATGATCTTTGCAATAATTTCCACATATTTGATCGAATTGAATTTAAGTACATTTTTTATTTTATTTATCTTGTCTTTTCTAATCTTATCAATTTTTTCAGATATAATGATATAGTAATATATTATCAAAAAGAAGTTCTTTCCTATAAATAATCAATCTAGATACAAGAATATGATCCGTTTATAGAAATAACAAGTGATTAAAATTTTTGCGATACTAAAAGCATTCAAGTTTCATCAGAAACGCTTAACGGTATTTTAGATTTCAAGGAGGCATTTAGCATTTTTGACAAAAATGGTGATGAGACCATTTCAGAAAAAGAACTTGGAACAGTGATGAGGTCACTGGGTCAGAATCCTACAGAGACAGAACTTAAGGATATGATCAAGGAAGCAGATGTTGATGGTAATAAGGAACATTCTAGATTATGTTATTTTTTATTCTACTTTTTCTCCTTAATGTCAACGTTTAGATAAGCATTTTTTATATACATAACGCGCTTTAAAATCTGCATAAAATGGATCATACAATGTTGATTCCGTTTTTAACAGTAAACGTAAAGCATGTGCGATATGCGTATTAAGGTACTCAAGCAGTATTTTGAATAGAAATATAAACGTTTCATTTTTGGAGAAATTTATTGCGAAACGGAGTTGTGAGTTTTCCTGAGTTTTTGGCGATGATGGCGAAAACGACGAAAGACATGGAGACAGATCTCCATCAAGCTTTCCGAGTGTTCGACAAAGACAGTAACGGGTTTATAACGAGAGAAGAGTTACGTCAGGTGATGACGGACCTAGGGGAAGTCGTCACAGACAAAGATATTGACGACATGATTAAAGAGGCGGATATTACCGGAGATGGGAAAATTAATTACCAAGGTTAGTAAGTTGCTTATTATTAAATTAATGTTTTTATTATGTTTTTATGTTTAATTATGCTTTTTATCCAGTGATTTATTTTGAGACAATCGGAAACCTCGCTATGAAGGAAAGATGTGAAATATCAATTACATACATATAAGTTTGTTAATAATAAATTGTTTAAAGGAATGCCTACTCGTCTTTAAAATTTGAAATCACTGTAATAATTTTTTGAAATTAAAATTGTGTATTCTCATCTCTCATCTCCCATTTCCTCCTTTATTTTCAGAGTTTTTGAAACTGATGAAGAGCTCCTAGCAGACCACTAAGTCAAATTACTCCAAACTGGGAAGACTTTCAATATTGTTTCGATATTAAAAATTGACATTTTACTTTAATTTATTTTAAAAGTGAATAGTAGTAAAAAATCGTATATTGACTTCAAAATCGTTTATCGAACAAATCAATTTCCTTCTTCGGAATGGATGAAATTAGAGATCAAATAATTAAATTACTTACATAAGTTACATTGTTTACAAACTTTGTGTCGTTACACGTAAAAATAAATAAAATGATTATTAATTGTTATAAAGAGATAGAAAGATAAAATATCTAGAAAGTTGGATTTTTTCCTAGATGTTAAGCTCCATACAAGTTGACATTTTGACAGGCAATAATGATACATATATTGTATATTTCTTAGAGTAAGTACTTATTTTGCAATGTATGCTTTTTCAATTCATAGTGCAGTGCGCATGTTTAGATAATAGTTTCATATCTAACTAGATGACGGAAAAAATGCCTATTGCTGTATTCGTAATACAGTTACCACAATAATTATGTAAACATTAAAATAAAAAAAACACAACAAATTTTATGAACAGAATTTGTATTTAAATTTATCAATGCGCGACATAATTTTAAGATTGTAAGGTTGTTAAGCGGCAAGATGTACACACTAGAGTTTAAAGAGACGTGATTTACAGGTTTACTTTCTCGAAAGAATTCACATCAGAGAGAGGGACTTAATCGACAAAATGGTGAGTTATCTTAAAGCCTTCAGGTTAACACTGAGTCGTAAACTAATTTAATAAGAAATATGTAAAAAGGTCTTTATTTATAAATTAAGGTTTGCATGAGAACTATACCAAAGTTTATATGATTTGTAGGCGGATCAACTCACAGAAGAACAAATTGCAGGTAAGATACATGTTCATGGGGTACCTAATTTATGCATATGGCTCCCGGAGTCTCCACGTGATGTTTTAAAACTCTCTGAGATTACATCATTTTATTCAACTGACCTCATATATACATTGAGTTATTTTTTATATCCTGTATTTAACTGATTATCTTTGTCGCTTCAATTTACTTAGAACCGAAAAAAATTACATTTTTTTTAAACCAAGCAGCTATTACATCTTTTATTTTTTAAAATATGTTTTGAATTGTTCCAAAACTAGTATGTGTTCTTTAAGCTTACCTCTTATATTAATTATCTTTTCTTGATTGAATTTTAGTGCAATCTGAAATTAACATAAAAGTTTGCGAAACATTGCAGAATGTAATAAAAAGTTGGCCCTGAATTGTGGTAATAAAAACACGAAGCAAATATATAGTTATCGTCCCTTCGTAGTCTATACCCAGTAATGGTGGACTTCGTGGTATCCCTTAATACGAGTTCGAATAATAAGTAATATTTTAACCCTCCTTACCAAACAGTCAATATTAAATATCTTGAAAAAGTTAGATACTAGTAAAGAATAATAGTAATAAAAATAATAATAGTAAAGAAATACTAGTAGATACTAGTAAAGAATACGAAAGAAAAAACATTATTGTGAAAGATAATTCAATCGCGATTTTTGGGGAGGGGGTGGGTGGTGGTTGTTAGGACCTTATACCTTTTTTACAACACACATACTGTATATATTTCCATCTAGTGATAGATATACATAAATGATACTAGAGAGTTACTTGATATGTACATTATATACCCGGCTGGCAAAAGAAAAATAAAATTTAAAAAGATTATTTATTACCCATGTTTATCCATGCTTAATCAAGAATCAGAGATGAACACATCCTTGTAAAACATTAAACATTTGAAAATCCTCTAGTGCTTTTCCCCTTCATTTCTTTAAGAATTCAAGGAGGCTTTCAGTCTTTTTGATAAAGATGGTGATGGAACCATTACAACAAAAGAACTGGGTACAGTGATGAGGTCACTGGGTCAGAATCCCACAGAGGCAGAACTTCAGGACATGATCAATGAAGTAGATGCTGATGGTAATTTTAGGAATTGTGTAAACAACTCTACTAATATCTATAATTCTCCTATAATTATAATATCATCAAAGCTAAATATCCTTAAATAACGTATAGCGTTTGATCTTGCACAGGAAACGGAACCATCGATTTCCCAGAATTCCTTACCATGATGGCGAAGAAAATGAAGGACTCAGATTCCGAGGAGGAACTCCGCGAAGCATTCCGTGTGTTTGATAAAGACGGCAATGGTTTCATAAGTGCTGCTGAGTTACGTCACGTGATGACAAACTTAGGTGAAAAATTAACAGACGAAGAGGTAGATGAGATGATCAGAGAAGCTGATATTGACGGAGATGGTCAAGTTAACTACGAAGGTAGTATATCACTTTGAAATCTTTTTAATATTCAAATAGAAAGATGATTATTGTAAATGTAAAAGTAAGTAAAATTTCCACTTAAAAAAATTATATCAGTCATATTTTGTATCACAACTTGTATATGATGCATTTCATAACCCAAAACTTGAACAAGAATTCTATTTTATGTAAGTTTCCCTCTTCTTTATCTTTTACTACACACGCTGTATTTAAAATCGTGTGGATTATGTCAAAACTAATATACGTAAAGGGTAAATTTTCAAGACTAAGTACATGTATAATGCTAATAATAAATATGTATAGTATTTTGTTTTTATTTTATTTCAGAATTTGTGAAGATGATGTCGAGCAAATAAGATGAAATCAAAAGTTTCTGAACATACACTTTTTTCTTTTACAAAAATTTATACGCAGAATTCTCAAAATTTGTCATTATATCATTGGTTTCTTCCTAAAATAAATTATATTTGTTATTTTTTAAGATTTACATCGGTAACTTTAGAAATTTAAGATGTTTGCTAAGCAGACAATAAATCATAAATAGGGCGTTTTTTTTTTTGTTTTTTTTTTATAAAAATGCTTTCCTATTAAATAAATGATAAAAGATAAATTTTCATATTGAAACCACTCCAACTATTGTCATAGAATCGATTTAATTCTGGCATGTTTTGATGTAAAAGATATTTTGTAATATTTGATTTTATTATAAAAGCAAGATTGTTATTTTGTGAGATCATTGTATTCTGGCAAAATCATTATCATATATATTTGCGCTTAAAAGTTGTTCTGTTATTGTCATACTCATCAATATTGAGGTCTAAATAGAAAGGGGAAAGAGAAACAACTCCGTACTGCTGATGAAAATTTGCTTTAATTCGTGAATTTTTCTTCTTTAAGAATTTTATAAAAGACAAACACACAATGATACGCACTGGGGAAAAATCTATTTGCATGAATGGACGGTTTAGAACATCGAATGACACTCCCATTTTTTCAGACAGAGAAAAAAGTTGTAAATTGTTCATTTGAATACCTGTGAAACAGGCAAAAGTCATCTAGAATGGCGATTTACAATAAACACTGGGTAAACACGAGTTGGACTGCTACAGGGTTTTTAATAACACCAATTAACTCTATAAATTCATGATTATGTACATTTTTCTTGTAATTTGTGAGTGTTACAGATTCAGGTCGAATCTCTCTCTCTCTCTCTCTCTCTCTCTCTCTCTCTCTCTCTCTCTCTCTCTCTCTCTCTCTCCTGAAAATCTTCATCGTATGTAAATATTCCTTGTTTAAAATGAATTCAGGAATCCGACACAATCACATCCAAGAAAATGGGCATTTCATTCAATAGGGCTGCTAAATGTTTTCACATGTGCAACAATAAATGGTACTTCATAGTAATACTTTAATTATAATCTCCCCACTGATATTTGTATATAGATGTCTGTTTGCTCTGCTCCCAATTTGTATCGTTTCAAAGGAGCCAGATTACTAATTATCACTGGGTAAACACGAGTTGGACTGCTACAGGGTTTTTAATAACACCAATTAACTCTATAAATTCATGATTATGTACATTTTTCTTGTAATTTGTGAGTGTTACAGATTCAGGTCGAATCTCTCTCTCTCTCTCTCTCTCTCTCTCTCTCTCTCTCTCTCTCTCTCTCCTGAAAATCTTCATCGTATGTTAATATTCCTTGTTTGGTTTCTAAAAAAATGGGTGCGTCATTATGAAACAAAAAAAAACTAAAACACACAGGCAAGAGAATTTTTTCCGCTTTAATGCGCTTCATTGTGCATATATTTCCTTCCTCAATTTTTTTTTATATTTAGCCAAGATTATCTTATATATTTAAAATGAATTTGAAATCCTTCACTTTCTTTAAGAAGATTTGCTTTTTAACATTTGTATAATTAAAGAAAGACCAACAGTAAAAGAAATGAATATGTGCTTATTTTAAAATGAATTCAGGAATCCGACACAATCACATCCAAGAAAATGGGCATTTCCTTCAATAGGGCTGCTAAATGTTTTCACATGTGCAACAATAAATGGTACTTCATAGTAATACTTTAATTATAATCTCCCCACTGATATTTGTATATAGATGTCTGTTTGCTCTGCTCCCAATTTGTATCGTTTCAAAGGAGCCAGATTACTAATTATCATCTTCATATAAACCAAGTCCACATTCATTTGGTAATGAAAAATAAATGTTCTATCATGCTACACAAAGTATTCATGCTGAATCTTTGTCATGGATAATTCTTTGAATTGATAGAATTTTAATTTTTATAATTATTTCCAACGAGACTGTGCTTCCAAACGAAGGTTATTTTTGTATATGGCAAGAAAATGTGTACTTATCCATATCTTACTCCATATACGAGTATTTTCAAATGTCTGAGCTTGAGAAATAAGGGATATTGATTGTCCATCTATTACGGTCAAGGATGAAAAATGAAATAGGAAGATCACAAACATTAATCGAGCTTAAAAGTCCATTGAAGCATGACACAAATTATAAACAGAAATTAGGTACTGTATGACTATCTTTTCCAGAAAAGCAACACATTCTTGACCATTACGTCTTTTAAGAGGGATGACCATAATGCATAACCTTTTAACTACATGTATTTAGCATGTATAATATTACATCTTATATATGGATATTTAGAAGGAATTAAATTCTTTAAAACTATTCAAGGTCTTCTTAACCTTAGTTCTTTCACAAAATGAAAAGTTAATTGTTTTTAGATTGAAGTAAAGCAAGAATTATTTTTACAAGTGAAAGTAGATTGGACTTTAAAATATTGATCGACCGCTCCAGCAAAATTTAAACTTAACCAGGGTTTATAACTACCTGACACGGGGCATTTGGTCGCAAAATGGTGAGTTCATAATTGATTTTTCAAACCAATTCTGTAAAATTTGGGATGCTGCAAAGTTTGTATTTGTTTATTATTGCAAATAGATCAGTTCTAATTCTGCATCTTTATTTGAGAGAAAGATTTAATTCTGTTTGTATATCCAGTAAAAAAGCATAACATTTTCCCACTTTTTTATCATTCTTTAATAGTGTTTTAGAAAAAAAATGTTCGAAATTCATTTTGATATCTTTACTTTTTTAAAAATTTGAGGGAAGCTTAGAGCAATTTTTTTTTTTTTGCAAAGAAGCCATTTTTAGGCTCAAAATTGTTGAAATATATTAATCTTCCAGATCTATTTTTAAAATGAAAAAATATATTGTATAAAGAAGCTTTTTATCACGTTAACTAGTACATATCATCGTTTAAAAGTAGTAAACGTTTTAAATTTCTACATCAGATGAGTCTTTGTAAGAATCGGTCAATATGTTAGCCTTAACATAAATATGCTTTTATAGTTAAACGTGTATCAACACATGTTTACATAGGTTTAATTTGGGAACATTAACCAAATATGGATTAAAAATGTATTCAAAGTTAATCAATAGTTGTTTATTTCAATAAAATGCAAGCATTTAATTGTGAAATACTTTCTGACTTAGATGTGTGGACTTTGGTTGCCTTTCTACAGTAGGGGTGGGGGTGGAAGTGATATTTCATATTCCTGCCAGATTTTTGTTTGTAAGAAAATTGTGCAAACAAAAAGATCATAAAGGTGTTCCTCTACAAGACTTTGACGTAGAGGAGAAAATTTGTATGATTATAAATTCAATATAGTTGTCTCTTATCTTCGAATGTAAACGTAATAAATTAAACATAATCGTTGCTGGATATCATGAAAACACTAACCGTTTAAACAGGATCTGGGCTATTTGATTAGATGGGTTATATTGAAAAATCTACTTTATCAATATAACGATGACTGGATCAAAATAAGTCGCTTAGTGTATACAGCGAACTACGTAAATATGTGCAATTTGAATTCTGCATTGATAAGTCGTTATCAGGCTGACTCATTCTTTACGTTGTCTTCTTTATAACAGGCGGATCAACTCACAGAAGAACAAATAGCAGGTACTGGCGAAAATTTGATATTAACATTTGATGTAGCACTCAATCAGTTCAAAGCTCCCAAATAAAGTAATTTTACTACTTTTTTCTAATAGAATTCAAAGAGGCTTTCAGTCTTTTTGATAAAGATGGTGATGGAACCATTACAACGAAAGAACTTGGCACCGTGATGAGGTCACTGGGTCAGAATCCCACAGAGGCAGAACTTCAGGACATGATCAATGAAGTAGATGCTGATGGTAATTTCAAACTAATCTCTCAGTTGTTTCACAACTGCATGATTAGATTTATGTCTTCCAATGCTCATCAGGCTCACCGCAGCTAGTTTTTGCTAACTATATATAAAATTGACTAAAACTCGTTCTTAGAGATAAATTATGTCATTTATTCAAATGACGAAATCAAAGACAATAAATTTCACATACAAAAGAGGGGATCAGACTCACATGCTCGGAATGTAAATTACGCAAAATATAAAAATGTCTGTTCCCCCAAAAATGATTAAAAAGATTAGATATTGTTGCTCAATTCTCGAGGTATTTGTGGGAGTGTACCTCTCATCCATGAATTAATATCTTCCCCAAATTCATAAACTACGGTTAAAAAGTCATATACATCCTTTTGTAGGGATAAATTACGTCCCCACGAAATTACAAAGCTTTAAATGATCATGAATCCAAGTAATTAAAAATATTTTTTTAAAATAAGGTATCAAATGTTCTTTTTAAATATCATAAAACATTTAGTTCTCTCTCTATAGCTGAATTACTGTGTCAATAAAATTGTTGATATTAAGCTATCTATGTTAGAAACATTCCATTGTTAATCAAGCACTTAATAAATCTCATAAAAACTTTTATCATTAAGATATCTTTCACTGAATTTTGTGTGCAGAAAATGAATTTATATCTTCAATTAATAAAGATTTTTTTATAGATTAAGCTTACCTCCATATATTTCATTCAAAATTTGATGACTTTATACATATGTATGCCATGCAGCAATATGGATGTATAAACTGCATGTATGGCATTGCTATTTGTAAGATGGAACTCTTTATTGTACGAGTACCTCTGTCAAATGGTTTTTAAGCTCAACCTAAAAAAAACCAAAAAAACAAGAGGCCCAGGGGCCACATCGCTCACCTGAGCTAGGAAAAAGCACAAATTAGATCCAAATTGAAAAGTTTACTGAGGGGTGAATTCTAATACTACCTGAGAATGCCTCCATATCAATACTGCATATAACTTCTTGAAAAAAAGATTTAAAAAATTTTTCTTTAACATTTTGTTTCCCTCGTGTTCATGTTCTTCTTCTCCCTATAACTATACTCCTGCTGGACACTTTAGTAGAGGTGACGTAAATATAGAAAATATAGTTAATAATAAGGACCCAATATCACTTATTTTGAAAGGTCCTGAATATAGGGAACCCCGATCCTTCAACTGGCATCAGGATTTCATAAATAATATGGATTCTGTTGAAAATTACGCCAGACGATGGGCTAGATATGAAAAAAAGACGTTCACACCTTGTCAGAATGGATTAAATGTATAAGATCCATGTTAAAGTCACGTATTAAAAGATTGAGAGGCAACATGAAAACCATCTATCCTTCTGTGTCCAACAATCCAGAAGTGAAAAAACAATTAGATAGAGTACATGATCAGTACGTACTAGTCCTCGCCGACAAAGCTTTGTAACAACATTGTCTTCATTTGTAATGCTCATTATATAAATTGTATTATAGAAAAACTTGGATTTTATTCTACAAGTGGTAATCCTACTTATTCTCATACTTGCCTTTCTAAGGAAGAACATATTTTTAATATTCCACAGAGTCAAAATGAATTTGAACTACCCTATATATATTGGATTCCGAAACTTCATAGAAATCCTTACAAACAAAGATACATTGCGGGTTCCAGTAAATGTTCAACCAAGCCTCTTTCGTTACACCTCCTTAAGATAATGAAAGTAGTGAAGGAAAACTTCAAGAGTAATGTGCAACAATATATTCAGGAAGTGGTGTGAATCAGATGTGGATACTCAAAAATTCCAAAGAACTTTTGGACAATATGAAATCAAAAGATTTTACCAAAAATCAACAGCTTAAAAACTTACGACTTTTCAACATATACACAACCATTCCCAAGGATAAATTAAAGTCCAGGCTTTTTGATATCATTGACAGCTGCTTTTTTGATAACAAGAGTCCCATGGGCCATATCGCTTACCTGAGTATCTTTGGTGATACAGTTCTTTACCAGATCCCCCCTCTTCTTACATCTATTGTGGTTCTTACCCCCCCCAACCCCTCTTGATTTTAATAATTTAGAATCTACACTACCCCAGCATGCTTCGACATAGGTTTCAGATTTCCTGGCCCACTTAACTTGTGCTTGAAGAGAAGATTGTTTCCAATATATTTCTATATAAAAATTGAATTCCTTCTTGAGGCCCCACCCTACCGGCAGGGGTCATGATTTTAACAATTTAGAATCTACACCACCCGAGAATGCTTCCATTTACGTTTCAGCTTTTCTGGCCCACTGGTTCTTGAGAAGAAAATATTTAAAGAGTTTTCCTATTTATTTCTATGTAAAACTTGGATTCACTATTGTGGCCCCGCCCTACCCCCGGGGGTCATGATTTTTACAATTTAGAATTTACACTACCCGAGGATGTTTCCACATAAGTTTCAGCTTTTCTGGCCCACTGGTTCTTGAGAAGAATATTTATAAAGACTGTTCCTATCTATTTCTATGTACAAAAAATGGATTCCCTATTGAGGCCCCGCCCTACACCCAGGGGTTATGATTTTTTACAATTTAGAATTAACATTACCCGAGGATGTTTCCACATAAGTTTCAGCTTTTCTGGCCCAGTGGTTCTTAAGAAGAAGACTTTTTAATGACCCCACCCTATTTTTGTATTTTCTTGATTATCTCCCCTTGGAAGGGGGCCTGGCCCTATATTTTATCAATTTAAATTTCCCTTCACCCAAGGATGCTTTGTACCAAGTTTGGTTAAAATTAGCCCACTGGTTCTTAAGAAGAAGTTGAAAATGTGAAAAGTTTAAGCAATATGAGCTGCATGTTTGACATCGAAAAATTTTGTTGCAAATTTGTAATTAATTATTTCAATGACGGAAAAAAATAGACCATTTATAAACTTCTGTTGTTCATTTATGCACTGGAAGAACTTTTAATAAGCTATGATTGAAGCAAAATTGCATTATTGTCGTCCTGTACAAAAATGCTTTCTTATATGATACTGGATATTCGATTGTACAGAAATATTTCTTCTGAAATATTTTTAAAATTTATTTTTCTCTTATTGATCAAAAGGGCTTTAAATTTAATACTAATTAATCATAATAACACATTTTACAAGAAAAATAAAATTCTCAAAAATTCAGCTCATATTGCTTTATCAGACGGACGGACTGACAGAAAGACAGCTAGACGGACAGACGACGGACAATTAGTGATCAGAAAAGCTCACTTGAGCTTTCAGTTCAGGTGAGCTAAAAACTACAAGAATCAAATCCATTGTCCATATAAAGCTGACATATTTGTTTTCCTTAGAGAGAGGGCTGTTGGTTGAATAAAAACGTCATAATAATAGAAGCATACCTTTTACACTTTATGTCAACTAAAACATGTTCGGGAATAAGATTAACAAGAATTCATATACATGTCACTTCTTAATTGATGATTCCACTGGTCCTTTACCAATTTGAGAGATTTGTTTTCATAATGTATGCAATTAAGCAGGTATTTTTTAGGGAATGGAACGATAGATTTTCCTGAATTTCTGACAATGATGGCAAAGAAAATGAAGGAATCGGACACAGAAGATGAGATGCTGGAGGCATTTAAAGTGTTTGACAGAGATGGCAATGGGTTTATAAGTGGTGCTGAACTTCGCCATGTTATGACAAATCTCGGAGAGAAGTTGACGGACGAAGAGGTGGACGAGATGATAAGGGAGGCCGACATTGATGGTGACGGTCAAGTCAATTACGAAGGTAAACAGACGAGAGCGATTAATCGAACACTCAGTATCTGGGTTATATTGATAATTCAATTGTTATGCATCAGGCTTCAGCTACGTAATCAAATTGTCTGGAGACAATATTGATCAATATTTACCTGATATCAATTTTGCGTGATTCATTTCAAAGTTTCATATCACTACCGCAAATGTAGTCCACATTTTCTAATTATTTATAGAAATAAACCAAATGTTTAGGATAGAAATATTTACAAAATTTTTAATCCAAAATTCAGAGAAGGGAAACTTTTATGCCTCATTTATCTCTTATTAATCTTATAAAAAATAAATTTATCAATGAAAATAAGACAAACATATTCGTCACATGTATATTTTATTGAGAAGCGGTTCAATTGTACATTTTGAACAGCATATGCTCAAAACGGATCATTCCCCTGCGAGGTGAAATTCATAATTTCAGGAACTTTTATGAATCGTTCATGAACATTCATGATGTGTTCATGAACGGTTCATGACTGGTTCATAAAGATGGTTCATGAACTTTATTCATGAATATATTCATAAAATGTAGTTCATGAACAAATGATGAATTTATATGAATATTGGTAATTTTCATTTTAAAGACAGAAAAAATGTAGAGTTCAAGGTATTATGAATGTTCATGAATTTTCATGAAGACTAAAATAATTGACAAAAATGATTGACAGAAAACACTCATTACTCTCAT
>PRKT01000062.1:1588876-1615457 GCA_003671525.1 Saccostrea glomerata | reverse complement strand
AAAAAAAAGAGGCTGAGGAGGGAGCGAGCGTAGGAATATTGATATTTTTTATTTGCATTTTGGGGGGAAAGTGACTTTCTAATGATATTTTGACGTTATTTTTGATTTCTTTAACGTATGACATACACAACTAAATACTCTTATCATGAACAATATTGTTGTATCTACTTATCATGATGGAATTATTTTGGTCGGACCAATATGTGTGAGCTGCCGCTGAATACAGTTATATATCTTGCAAAGATAGTATGCATTGAGTCATTGTATCGATCATAGAACTTACGGAATGGTGACTTTAAAAAAGATTGTTGGTATTTTTGTTTCATCATCTTGCTGTAAATATCTTACCTCGATTTAGAAATGCTTGTACGTAAGAGTAGAGCATTCTCATGCGAACTGAATCAAACGGGAGATATAAACCTTAGGGTATATCAATAATTTGCTCTGTAAGGAAGGGTAAAGGCTTGAACAGTTGAAGTATATGTTTTGAGAAATTCAGTAAAAATGTCACTAAATGTATAATGTTTAAAGATTAACCAATATAAAGATAAACCAATATAACCAAAAGTCTACAAAATCTATATTGTTAAACCCACGACAACCAATTCAAATGAGAGTGGTGATTGAGTCGGAGGATAGCTGTCCAGAATCTAATTATTCACCATATGCTGCTAGTCAGCAGTACAAGGCAGATGCTGGGGACCTTTTCATTCGAAAGTATTGCCCATCTATGGGGTCCCCAATAGTATTTAGCTTTGTAGACCCAGTGGTTTTGGAGAAGTCGAAAATCTTCAAAGTTAACAGATAGACAATATAATAATAAAATTTGCTTGGAAGAGCGCACTTGAACTCTCATTTCAGATGAACTAAAAAAAATTTAATGAACGTCAAATATGAAAGTAATTATTTGATAATTTAAGCAAATTAATCATACCAACATATCAGCTTACTGACTGGAGTTAACATGTTAAATTAAATGGCTGACTTGAATCTAATTAAGTGACTTGTCTTTCTTTGAGCAGACAAAAAGATGGTAAACCTGACACAGTTTACAGAACTCCTCGGTGAATACTGTCCCGAATTTAATCCAATGGCGGACATGATGGAGGCTTTTAAAGTTTTTGACAAGAATGGGGACGGTGTGATTAGTGTTTCTGAGCTACGACAGGTCATGAGTAACCTAGGAGAGCGTCTGACTGACAGGGAACTTCAAAAGATGTTTCGGGACGCAGATCAAGATGGTGACGGCGAAATTAATTATAACGGTAGTAAACAATTCTGGATACATTCGAATTTTTCGTATAATTTGACTGATATACAATGTAATTTGATTTTCATCCCCTTTTCAGAATTCTTAAAAATGATGATGCACAGTTAAAAAAAGAAATGGACCAAAAGATCAACCAAAAATTTAGCACATGCAGTCATGTTTAAACGAGACGGTAAAAGTCATGACTTTATGTTAAATATCACTACATGTACCAATGTCTTTTCATGTTTCTCCGAGTTTTTCACATTAAATATGATTTTAAAAATTGCGTTTCTAATTTGTATTTAGATTTAGCGATTTTTACAAATTGAACCACTTTCTTTTCTTTTCTAGAAGAAACTTCACATTAAATTGCTCTCGATAAAAGTGCTTGTAACAATATTCTAAGTGATTTTTAAGTAAAATTTCATTGCAACGCACATTAATGGAATTTATGAAAGAAAAATATTAGTATGCGATACTTGTCAACAAGTTAGGGTCGTTTAGAATACTGTAGCATTTCAGAAAGATAATAGATATTTTGAATAAAAAGTGTTACTTATTAAAGCATGATTTAATGTTAACAGATCATCGTTTACTTATAAGATCATATATTACAGTTCGTATGTTCTCATCTTTTAAAAACCCTAGTCAATTAAAGAAAGAGGAATTGTTTCCCAGAAATAACTTAATTACAAAGATTGGATACTTTCCGCTGTAATTCAATAACAATTTTTTTCATAAAAATTATTATTATTTAGCATGCACAAAATTACAATATCAAAAAAAAATAAAAAAGACACTTGTTATAGGGTCAAACAGATAAGTGTATTGACAAAATATTGAAAATGTAATTTTCATTTTAAAATACAGTTTAATTAAGTATGCAAAAAATGTATAAAACAAGGTCAGTTATTGACAAACAAGTTGATGAAACAAGAAAAACATCAGTTTTATTACAAGTCATCAGAAACAATACAATGACCTTGTCTGAAATTGCAAACTTCCAATAAGTCAAATGCTGATTGACGTTTGTCATTTTTTTTTTAATAGTGGCTGTTATTTACTCAATAAATTGCCCACTTTCTCGTATTTTTCTGCTATTTCCTGATCATAACAAGAATCACACAGCGGGTTTGACAGCTCGACGGAGGATGCTCACTTTTTCAAGAAGCCTGATCCACTTATGGTGTTTCGGAGATCCGTGTTTGTTCTGCTCCTATTTTGTACGGTTTTATGGTACCAATTGCACCCTATTATTAGCAAACCTATTTTTTGTATTTATATGAAGCAGAATTTGTGCAAAATCAAATGCGCGAAAAGAAGAAAACACTAACTGTGGTCTTCAACTCGACATTAAGATTCATTGACACATTGTCAATTAACAAAAATACATGTAATTTCCATACTTATGTCGATACGATATATACTGGTGAGTTTGAGATAAAAGATACCACAGAGTCTGACACATCTTTTATATATTTGGATACTGTACATGTATTTTACTTGAAAAAGACGTTAATGGTAATCTAACAACCAAGCTCTATGATAAACATGATTATCTTTTCTATCGTCAACTTCCCTTACATGTACTTGTGCAGCAATTTACATTCATCACCTGCATACTAAGTGTATATATCTCACTTCATACGATATACAAAAACATGTTCTACGTATGAACAATTTCTAAAACAATTTGTCAAATTATTGACAAACAAATTGATGAAACAAGAATATCAGCAGTCTCGTTTATAGTTTTCATTTCGTAAGTTCTATGGTCTATACAATGATCTTGTCAGCAAATACAATTTATCATTGAGTCAAATGCTGACTGAAAATTGTTGGTGCACTATTTACACACTGAATTGACGACGGATTTTCCCGTTTTTTCCCGATCATTACAAGGAGCACACGGCGGGTGTGACCGGTCGGCAGGGGACGCTTACTCCTCCATGGCACCTGATCCAACCTCTGATGATTTGGAAGTCATGAATTTGAATTACCACATTAATACTGGATTCCAAATCGCATAAAAATCGTACATACAAAGATACATTGCTAGTTCCAGTAAATGTTCTAATAAGCCTCTTTCTTTAGTTTTCACTAAAATATTATCATCTAGTGAAGATGAAACTTCAGGAGTACTGTGCAACAATATTTTCGACAGGTGGTGTAAATCAGATGGGGATACTTTAAATTCAAAGGAACTTTTGGAAAAATTGAATCGAAAGATTTTACCAAAATCAACAGCTTATATAATTAACAACTTACGACTTTCAACTCTATACACAACCATTTTTCAATATAAATTAAAGTCCATGCTTTCAATAAAAAAGGAAATAGTAAAACTTACCTAGTCTTTGGTCTTATACAAAATTATTTTGTTAAAAATCATTATGATTGTACAAACAAGTACTGCGGAGTTGAGATTAAAAAGATTGAGTTTCTGATTGACAATACTATATAATCTGTGTAGTGTTTGGAGACCAGGTCTTCCAACAAATTATTGTGATAGGTACCAAATGCGCCATGTTATCAGCAGACCTATTTTTGTACTGACATGAAGCAGAGTTTGTCCAAAATCTTATAAATGAAAATAAGAAAACACTTGCTGTGGCCCCCAACTCAACATTTAGATATTTCTATTCTTTTGTCAGTCGATACGATATAATCCGGGTGCGCTTGAGATAGAAGATACCACAGAGTCTCACTCATTTGTTTCATATTTGGATATTATATTTTTTAAAAACGCTAATGGTAATCTAAGTTTTATGATAAACTTGATGACTTTAATTTTTCCGTCGACAACTTCTCTCATACAGCAAAATACCTTCATCACCTGCATACGAGGTTTATATCTCTCAGTTGATTCGATTGCACAAGAGCATGCTCTATCTCGATCAGGGATGCTTACTTCTCCATGGCACCTGATCCCACCTTTGAGGTTTTGGAGGTCACACACGCGATGTGCTCCGTGTCATGACTGGAAAATATCCGTAGTCAATTCGGTGTATAAAAAATGGACTAACAATTAGTATGAAAAACGTCAATCAGCATTCGACTCATTGATAAAATGTATTTGCAGACAAGGTCATTGTGGTTATCATTGAACTTACGAAATGATGAATTTGTTTGCCAGTTCAAGGGGACATCGACGCGACATATAAATGTAAGTAACTTTTGTTAGATAAGAAATTGTTGTCCATGTATCTGAATGTTGTGTTGAAGTCCAGAGGAGATTTTTTTTCTCATGAAGACCGTTTTGAATAAATTCTGCTACTTCTCAAGAGTTTAAAAAAGTACGGCATACAATTTAGACTCTTGAGAAGTAGCAGACGTATAAAACATCAAGCGTGGGATCCAGTGCCATGGAGGGATAAGCATCCCCAGTTAACAGGTCACAACCAAATATTGATTGAAGGCCCAGCAAGATGCACATCTGTTCATGGAAATTTTACTGAAGAAATTCTGCTTCATATTAATACAACAATCAACATCAATCAGAAACTCAAACATCTCCTTGCAAGTTTAGCCAAGGTAGGGCTTACAAACACTTGAAAATGGACCTTCTCCTAACTCTCTAATATTGTCACTGACAAAGGCTTAAACACTGTCTTTACGTTTTATATAGAAAGTTTAGCTAACAACCCTTCGCAAGGTTTGTCTTTGAAAGAGGCTTATTATACCCCCGCTTGAATAGTGGGAGGGTATATAGTAATCGTGATGTCCGTACGTCTGTTTTTGCGTCCGTCCGTCTGTTATGCTTTAGGGTACCCATCTCTTATCCGCAACTCCTCTAATACCACTGAATGAAACATATGGAGATAAAGAACAGAATTCCAGATCAAAAGTCCATAAAACAATACAAAATAGGAGCAAAGCAAACACGGACCTCCAAAACTTCAGAGGTGGGATCAGGTGCCATGGAGAAGTGAGCATCCCCTGCCATTCGGTCACATCCACCGTGTGCTCCATGTCATGATCGAAATTAAAGGAAAAATCCGTCGTCAATTCAGTGAATAAATAATGAACTAACAATAAGTATGAAAAACGTCAGTCAGCATTTGACTCCATGATTATTGTATTTGCTGACAAGGCCATTATATCGACCATAGAACCTAAGAAATGATGACTTTAAACGAAACTGCTGAAATTCTTGTTTCACCAACTTGTTTGTCAATAATTTACCTCGTTGTAGAAATTGTCCATACGTAGAGCATGCTCTTGCGTATCTAATCAACTGAATTATGTAAACTCCGTATGCAGGTGATGAATGTATATTGCTGCATAAGTAAGGGAAGTTAATGATAGAAAAGTTAAAGTAATCACGTTTATCATATGGCTTTGTTGTTAGATTACCATAAGCGTCCTTTTCAAGTTAAATATCTAAATATGAAACAGATGTGTCAGACTCAGTGGTATCTTTTATCTCAAACTCACCATGCAGGATATATCGACAAAAGAATGGAATTATCATTGTTAATTGACATTTTTTTTATGTCGACTTCAAAGTGTGTCCAAAACTGTGTACAATCAGAATTCTTTTTAACAAAATAATTTTGCAAATGACCAGTGACAAGGTAAGTTAATTTTCGAGTTCCATTTTTATTGAAAAGGCAGTTGTCAATGATATCGAAAAGCCTGAACTTTAATTTATCGTGGGGAATGGTTGTGTATAAAGTTAAAAAGTCGTAAGCTTTTAAACTGTTGATTTTGGTAAAATCTTGTGATTTCAAATTGTTCAAAATTTCCTTGGAATTTTTAAGTATCCACGTCTAATTTACACCACTTCTTGAATATATTGTTGCACAGTACTCTTGAAGTTTCTCCTTCACTACTGTTAATATCTTAGTGAGGAGTAAAGAAAGAGGTTGGTTGAACATTTACTGTATGTAAGGATTCTTATGGAGTTTCGGAATCCAATATATATGGCAGATCAAACTCATTTTGGTTCTTTGGGATATTAAAAATATTCAAAACTGACATATGATTTGGGAGAATTTCTTCTTTTTAATGGCAAACAAGTACTTAAACTATGTGACACACTGAACCATTTCAACTTTTCCATTGTCAACATCCCATGTATTTATTGTAATACCCCGGTACTAGCATTCTACTATAATATTTATATATCTATTTGTTTTCTTCGTGTTAACTCTTTGAAATTTAAGTGAGCATATTTCTTGATAATTCAACCAAACTGTAAAGTTTGCCAATCAATAGGCCTGCTATATATGCATGCATGCAGGAGCTAAGGGGGCCAAATATGCATGCAAATCTTATGTGGCTGTCTTTGTGTCAGATGTCAGTGGTTGGGAACCATTGAAATTGACATGGGAGGCCTTATGTAATTGAAATCTTTTAGACAACATTTTTAAAATCTGTATTTCTCGTACAATTTTATTTTACAATGAAATGTTAATGTAAGGAATTGCTGTCTTGTTTGTTGAATATACCAGGGACATCCATGACAGTTCGAAACGAATAGTTTATGATTTTTGCAAAATATACCAAGTGTCCAACTAATGAATATGTTGATGCCCTGGCATACCCAACAAACTAGACGTCTCCCAACTGATTTTGTACACAAGACTACCTTTTGAGCATCATTAAATTTAAACCAAGGAAGGCTACTGACAAAATAAGTCAATGTCACAGTGCTTTCTACAATCTTGTTTGATGTCAGCGTTTGGAAAAATTCTACGATTGTTTTGTTTTCAAATTCAAGCTTTTCTAAAAGGTTTTATTTGGCTGATGCCAATTGTTAGGCAATTGTTTAAATCAAGATACACAAATTTGCCCCCTCGAAAATATGTGATTTTACAGTAAAAAAATTATTTTTTATGTTTCTTTGTATTATATATTTGAATAACATGTTTGGTTAATGGAAAAAAAAAATGTTAGATTTTTCACATAAATTTATTAAATATTCAAAATATAACTGTTTCAAATTCTAAAATTTAACAGGAGGTTCACATGTGGTATAGATACTGGTATAAAGTTTCAGAATGTTTAAATTCTCTCTGAGAATAGTTAAAAGAAATAATATTGCACTTTTCTCATCACAGACTAGTGTTTATCTGATGACACTTGAAACATCTCTCTATTTCCTCCATTTCTACAATAAGAATTACAAGAATCAATATAAGCCAATTTAAAAATCTAAAGTAAAATTTTTTAAAAAGTTAAACATGTATAATTTATAAACTTTGGCAAGATAATCCCTCTCTGAGTGAATTAACATTAAGCCTATCAGAATTCTAAAAATTCTGCATAACATGTATGTATGATAATGTGCAAAAAAAAGCACATGTAGATTTCGAATTTATTTCCTATGTACTCAAATAAATCCTTTGTAAACATAAGTCCAATCAACTGTGTCTCAATTTACTATAAGATTACTGTAAACCAACTATTATTTGTGTCATCTTTTATTCGTGATTCATCTGTTTGAAATCGATCCTCCAAGATTATTTTTTGTGACCATTTTAGGAAATATTTTTAATAAATATGAAGCAAAATACTTGATTCATTGCGAATAAATATTCGTGAGTCAAAACGTTGTGAAACTCGCTGATATTTCTCGCACACGAATAAAAGTCGGTTTACAGTAACTAAGTTGTACAAAGCATCATGACATCATGTCATTTGCTATTTATCATAAAAAAAAACTCTGTATTGTGATGTCATGTTATTAACTGTCAGCTCAGGTCTGGTGCACGGAAATTTACACCAAACTCGGTAACCAATGAAAGCTTGTGTTACAAGCTACAAAGGAAATTAAAATAATTTACCTGGGCTTTTGTACATAATTATTGACCTGAGCTATGGTGTGGAATTGTATACAATTATTTCATGTACCTGGGCTATGGTGTGGAACTGTTCATAATTATTTACATGCACCTGGGCTATGGTGTGGAACTGTTCATTATTATTTTAATACATGCACCTGGTCTATGGTGTGGAATTGTATACACTTATTTACCTGGGCTATGGTGTGGAATCTCTCTACAAGCACTGGCATCATAGCAGACACACTCCCATCTATAACATTCTGCATGTACTGAACGGCCTCTTCGTCAGTTAGGTGGAGCACAAACTTGTCTTGTACCTGCATGGACACATTTTATGATTTTGTTATTTTGCTGGATTTAAAACACTTTTTTTCGAGGCAGAAAATTATTTAAATATTATTTACAGATAATATAATATGCAAACTAATATATTCACAGAACATAACCCCTATATTCTGCAGGTGCCATGCATTTACAACTTTGGGTATGAAATACATGTATATTTTTAAAGCATATAAAAGAAATTGTGTGTGTTGTGTGATGGGCTTAAATAACTTTAATGAAATGATTTTTTACTTTGCAGAAATCAGGACCAGTGGTATGTTGTAAGTGTACCTGGGCTAAGTGGTGTGTTAGTGTACCTGGGCTAAATGGTGTGTAAGTGTACCTGGGCTAAGTGGTGTGTAAGTGTACCTGGGCTAAGTGGTGTGTTAGTGTACCTGGGCTAAGTGGTGTGTAAGTGTACCTGGGCTAAGTGGTGTGTAAGTGTACCTGGGCTAAGTGGTGTGTTAGTGTACCTGGGCTAAGTGGTGTGTAAGTGTACCTGGGCTAAGTGGTTTGTAAGTGTACCTGAGCTAAGTGGTGTGTAAGTGTACCTGGGCTAAGTGGTGTGTAAGTGTACCTGAAGTGTAAGAAGACTTCGTCTCCTTTGTCTTCTCACATAAACTTCTAACCCTTTTGAATAACAGGTCTGAGATACCTTATAAGCTATAAGTGGAAATTTTAGCGAGGCGCAAATTTACTGATTCATCCTTAAAATTCATTTTTTTTATTCTTAGCTCTAAGTACTCTTAGATATGTTTAAATGTTCCCAAAGAAGCTTTTACAACTAAAGTGCAATATTCAATTTTATCGATCTCAGCACCCTCACTAATAATGCCAAAATTAAATCCTCACTAAAAAATCTGCTTACACGATATTGTGACCTTTCTTCATGCTGCCTAACTACATAAACATTCCTGTCTATGTAGAAATCTTTTTTCTTATCATTCTAATTATCTTATAGAACTATACATCTCAACAAGATCCAGTCTAAATGCATCTGTGCATCACATAAAATAACATTCTAGGGATGTGACATCTCACCTTTTTGACAGTTTTATCTGGTTCAATTGCAATATCTGGAATGTTGGAACTTATCATCAATGTGAACAAGTTCAATATCAAATTGGAAGACCTGAAAAAAAAAGTCATACAATGATTCTGACCAATTTGTATGTTTAGAGATAAAGCTGAATCATTTTATTTCATAGGGGTCAATGTTTATGGGCAAACAAAATTTAATGGTTTCACCTTACCTTTGAATTAACATTATTGCAAACAATTTTTGACATATTGAATCATTTTAGTATATTTTTAACCATGAAATCCACAAACATTGGTCCTTCATGAACAAGGAGATTCCATTGTATGGTTTTTTCATTCATTTTGTTTTACATACAAAGTTCATACACTTTTTTCCATAAATCTCAATATTGATCAGCTGGTTATTATATAAAGTAATTAAATATAGTCTTGGCAAGTATAAAATTTCTAACCATTTAATAACAGATTTATATTTTGTTATGAAATTTATATCTCTTTCTTCCCTAACCCTAAAACAATATTCTAAGTTACCTTCTTATTGCAAGGAATGCTGTGTAGCAGAGCTTCTTGAAGTCATGAAAATGCTCCGAGTTGGGACCGCCCATGCCGTCAATCATTTCTGTTGTCAGTTTCATCAGAGGGGGGAGGAGCTTAGGATCTCGGCCAAGTATATACCCAAAGTCAATATGGAAAAGTTTTCCTGAAATTTACATCAGAATTTATATGAATATCACAATGTAAGAATACTGGGAAAACAAATCTACATGTCAATCTCACAATCAACATAAAGTACCTGTCTTTGTGAGCAGCAGATTATCGAAATGCCGATCTCCAACTCCCAGTAGGTAGGTAATGACACAATAGCCAGCTGAAATCACAGAGACCAGTAGTACATGTAGTTTGAAAGATATTCACAAACTCATGGTTTGTATCAGGTGGACAACAGCAAACTTTCAAATTTATAACTGCTTGATTTGTTATGTATGACTGATCTATCAGTGTTTTACAAGACACAATATTACTTATAGCATGAGAGTCTTTTTTAATATTTCTAATTTCAAACTGTAAACTACAATATTTCCTAAATAGACTAACTCTTTAGGTGTTAATATTAATGGATTCCTTACCACAGCTCTTGATGTAATTATCCATGACCTCCGGCTGAAATCCGTACGAAGTGTTCTCACACGGAGCGTGGATTCTAAAGAAGTTCTGTATCCCAGTGTGCTGATTCAAAACCTCCGCAACGTTTACAGATTCAACAAACTGAGCAAATCCTGTAAAACGGAGCAACTTTGATGTACCAGAAAAACAGATTTTGGATCTCTCATAGTTAACAATACCAAAATGTACACATATCTAAAAATGTAGTTTATTTTGAAGTTTTCAATCTTTTCCAGTTCATACTCACCATGTTTACAGCTTGTAGCAAGAATTTTGTATGGTGTCAGCTTCAAATCTAAATTGTCCCTCATTAATAACTGAATTGTGAAAATAAGAAATACATTTTAGATGTACATGTACACATGCATATCCTGTATTTGTAATTTTAAGGATATAGTATATTAACTTTGCCATGATTGAGCTCATCCTCTAATGTCAATAGGAAAAAATGTTTATTTCAACAAATTGACTTTTATTTTATACCAAGTAAGTTTGCAACAACGATTGAGCTGTAGTGACAAATTACCCTGTTCATTAACGTGATGATCTGTAGAATTAGGTTATCCTGTCTGAGGTCGTCTCCATGTTTAAATATCGTCACATATTCTCCACCATCCACTATTTTGAAGACAAATTTACATGGCATCAAATTGCTCTACAAAGAAATTTTACATATCTTAAAAACCACAAGTAGAGAATAACCATTTCCAGGAGATTAAATACCAGATGGTCTTGTTGATCCAAGTTTTTTCCTATGTGTTTCCTCACCTTAAAAAGAGTTGCCTTTTCTGGTGCAATTCCACACACTTTGACATCAGGGTCCAGAGGAAGTGATAATGGCTCAAAATTCGAAAAGTCAAACTTGCAGGCCTCAGGATCATGAAGAAGTGCTTGTAACCTCTCTATCTACAAGTAAAAAAAGATTATCTTCAACATCAACCTTCTATATTGAGTAATTAGTTTTGATGGATTACAAAAGTAAACCAGGTGACATGTTACTTTTTTCTTGCGGTTTCCACTCTCCCTCATCACTGTTTTGACTAGATCCACCAGTCTGTCTATAAACGTCTGCTGCCGCGCGATCATTGATCTACGCTGTCTTGACTCAGTACTCTCCTGGAAAAGTAACCAGTAAAAGTGTGAGGGTTTTAAACAGGCACAACATAATAAAACATATCTTTACACTAACAGGTATTCCAAATTCACAATCCAGACTCATGTGCATTTATTTCTTCTCAAGAAATTTACATATCTATGATGTACAGTACTGTATGTATGAAGCATTAGAAAATTTCATTTGATTAGAAAAAAAAATAATAAAAGAATTGAACGAATAATTGAATCAGTTTTAGAGTTACATGTATAAGCTCTCATAAATGATTGGTTCAGTAACTTCAAACTCAACGTAAAAAGATGTCTAGCGTTAGTATTAATAATAAACGAAAAAGAATAAAAATCTCTTGATATGGAAAACAATTTCAATAAATACTTTTCTCTTCACACTGTTTATAAATTAATAAAACACTTATGCCCCCCCCCCAAAAAAATTGGAAGTTCTCAAAGTCCAAGGGGCATAACTCTGTCAAAAATAGCATGACCGTACCCCAAATAAAACTTTACCTAGATATTCATCTGATATATCTGTATACCAAATTTCATTTCAGTTTGTGCAACAATTGTGAAGAAAATGAACGGAAACTAAGTGGACCAACAGACAGACAGACCGACAGACAGCAGCAAAGCAATATGCCCTCCCTTCTTCGAAGGTGGGCATAATAAATATTTACCTTGAAGAGTGCTTGTGAAAATCTTTTTAAGACATGCTGGTACATTTTTGTCACCTTGGAATCTTTGATATCTAGGCCATTTGGGTCTACACATTCCACAGATAAGTACCTGTTGGAGAATAAAAATACAATGTACCTGTAAACATGGATAATTTGAAGGAGGGGGTATGCCAAGATTTTCCTATTGCATATTAAGCAAAAACTGCCCAAAAAAGCAAAAGTTTTACATTTATGGTAACCATTAGAAAGGGAAGTGCAGATACATTTACAAGGATATAGATATACAGTGTGTTATTATAACAGTAACTTGATCCGAACGGTCGTATCACATCACGTTGACAGGCGCGGATCATCAGATCTAACAAGACGCAAAGCGTCGAGTTTGATCTGATGATCCGTGCCTGTCAACGTGACGTGATACGGCTCATCGGATCAAGTTACTGTTATAATGATAAATCTATTATATTACCCCCTTTAACTAGCAAAATATAGCAAAATTAAACTTTAGAAATCAATTGTATAACACTTATCCATAAAACAAAGCATAATAACAAGGGACTTTTTGTCGCGCAAGAAAAATAACGTCATGTTTCTGCGTACTACATCATCAGTTTCAGAGAGTGGTGATATGGATTCAGAAAACCAAAGTGTGGTGATCCAGAAAGTCAGATCACAACATCAGGTGATAGCGTAAAATCAACAGTAAAATAGAGTGATACACATTAGGTATATAATAAATATGAAGAATGATAAATATTGGTGAGAGAAAATATCATTTTTTTCCCCAAATTAATGCAGCAAAAAATTGACAAAAATGCAGTCATATAAGTATCTCCCTTTTGGATAAGGAATAAAGAGATACTTAAGTTATGAGAGTATGAATATACAATATTCTTACCAGTAAAAGTAATTGGCAAGAGAAGAGTTGTTACAAGCTCGTGAGATCAAAAAGCTGGCTAAATCCATCTTGCAAAACAAAAATACAAAAGCATGGCAGTGAATTCATACAATCAAAGAAAATTTTTTCTAAAATTCAGAGATCAGGCTACGTAAATGAATACACAGTGTTGATTTCAGCACTGGAAAACTGATTGCCTGTGGTTAACTGACCTCGCTCTCCAGTTTAGACTCGGGACTCTCAGACTGAGAAGGAGAGGACCCACTCAGGGCGTCTAGGATGGACTCGTTAGAGGAGGCCCGGGAGAGGACACTGGTAGTCCTATAATGTAGAAATATGTTACACATAATTAAGTTAATCTGTCTTTCATGAAATGTTCTAAGTTTTGGATGAAAAAACCCCATAAGAAAACAGGGTATGTAAACCTTGCCTTTTGTTAAATCCTTTCAAGATACAGTATTTAGATTTATCTAAAATAAAATATACATTTTTTTTAAATCAAATACTTTTTAAATAGTTCATCAAATTACTTCCCATTATCTTGCATATAATTTTTTTTCTGGAGTTAAATATGGCAGTTTATTATATAGTCTATTTATATTCCCTATATAATCTATACAAGCATAAACAGTTCATAACACTACATATTCACTGGATTTGAGGCCGTATTCACCGGAGGTTCATTGCCCGTGCAGCTGCATTGTGACGTCACAATCAAAACTTCAAACAACATTGTAAACAATGGTTGCAACGGCCGCAGCAAGCTACATATATGAGCAGGAAAAATATTGCAGGATTCATTTTAAACATTTGGACGTCTTACACAGTGAAACTCGGAAAGGAAAACACGAAGGTTACAAACTGTAATCTGAACATTTTTTTTTACGATGTAAATTCGTAAATGAAAATGGAGTCTTCATTCAGCCTTCTATGTCTGATTTATTCAAATCCAGACTATATAATAAAACTATTATGGACTCTTTAGGTGTTGAATATGGTTTGTTATTCACCAGAAAAATATCCATATTGACCTCCGCTCCGCATCGGTCAATATGAATATTTTTCTGGTAAATAACAAACCATATTCAACACCAAAAGAGTCTATAATTGTATGATATACATGTAGTAGATAAGACATTTGACCTGGTTTTATCTGTAGCTCCAGGGTCATTAGTAGAATCTCTCCTCTCTGATACAATGTCGTTATGTCTCATTATCTCCTCAAAGTCCTCGTACTTCAGGGCCTGTACCAGCTGGAGCAAGTACAGCAACAGATCCTGGAAGTAGGAAAGGAATTCAACTGCAGGAAGGTCAGTGGTTATTCAATATTCAAATTATGAATCATATACATACATGTACATGCATACATGTATCATAAGAGATTTTTTTTCCTCATTTCCCCATTAGGTTACTTTCACAATTAAACTTGCCAATTATAATGAACACACATACAGAACAGTAATTAATCTTTTTAACACAGGGTAAGAATAGATTTTTTTTGAAATGATATTGTGTATCAAAGCAACTGAAGTAATGAACACCCCCTGTGTACATCTTATCCCCCCTTAACCCTCCTATACCTGGTCATCTGCCTGTCTGAGGCGAGACACGGCGTACTTCCTGACAGAGGGGTGAGTGAAAGCCGGGGACAAGAGTTCAAGGGCATCTTCCACATCCATGGGGCTCCAGCGGGTCAGCAGTTCAACACCTTGACGAGACTCCTGTGGCAGCTTCCAATTCACACACTTCAGAAACTTTGTCAAAGCCTTCAATGTAGTATGCTAAGTTATGTAATTTTGATTAACAGTACATATCAGCTCCTTTCATCTTATTTTTATCCATCCTTGGAATCAACTACAGATCTCATTAACAAATGCTCAGTGCCCATTTTGAGTTTTGATTAACATACAAGTAATCAAAACTTAGATGTCAACAAATTTTGATTAATCCACTACCTACCTTTTTCTGGTTACACAGATAGAACCTAAATTTCCACACCAGATCTTCCTCCTCTGAAGTAAGGGTCTTTGTGGGTGGATACCGCACTATCTCCTACAACAGAAAACATTCTTAATACACCATTACTCCTTAATTCCTATAAGTTATGTCTCAACACCTGTATTCTTTGTCTACTTTAAGTGAATTACGTTGAGCAGGTTCCTGGTTTTAGCGTCTGGTTTCATGTCTCTGTCTGTTGGTCCACTTCTCAGACTTCTGGCCAATTTGTGATGCTTGCTTTCAACTAAATTTTCCTGAAAGAAAAAAATTCTTCAGGGTACGCTACTCCGAAACTACCAGTATACAATGTATTGTTTATTGTTTAAGTATATATTTACAGACATATAAGAAAAAAATCTTAATTACCATGTCAATTTCTGGGTCTGGAACTTGAACAAGGTCAGCTACTGTTTTGAAAACAAATGGTTCATCCCCATCCTAAAAAGATAGGAATAAATGTATACAACATCTGTCTCTGGATACTCCTAAAGATACATGATGTACTCAAAATATAGCCTTCAATATTTTCCTTGTGATATGTGCCAAATGAAATATAAACAATTAAAAAAGCTTATATAGTGCTAATCAAATTATCACATTTCATCCATTTATAATCCCCCAGGTTATCAGGAACTTCCCTGACATCAATTTACACCCAGCAAAACTGTACTGGTTTCATACTTAAGGCCATGAACATGTATTTTTACTTAATTTTTTAAAATACAAAACTCATTACATTGAAGTCAACTGGTCTGTGAGCTCTAATTTCTTCTAAACTTTATTATATAGACAACGATTTTCACTACATAACACACACACACAAACTCATCAAAAAATATAATGAGATAAAAGTAAAAATTATATATAAATGTACTAAATAAAATAAGAAAATAACAATATACCTCTGTATTCTGTTATTACTGTAATTTTCTCATTTTTTCTGACCTTTTCAAAATACACAACAGTGTACTCTGTTTCATCGTAATGTATGAAGGGAAATTCTATCATCAAATACATGAATTTGGAGTCCCGCTTCTGTTTTTCGTTGATCATTTCAATCTCTCGGAATGTCAGGCGATCTAGCCAGTCCACTTTCAGCATATGCCCATCTCTGTGCTTCTTGCTTAACTGCAGATCATAAAATACAAATATCATTTTGACACATATTTTTTTAATGTTTATCTTTTACTTAGCTTATTTTTTCATTGAATTTAAAAAAAAACACTCACAAGAATTTTTTTTCTCCGATCAATTCTGATAGACAATTTTAAAAATTGTAATAATTTACAAATCACATGAATATTAAAGGCACATTTGATTTTAAGTTTTAACAATCTTAAATGTTTATGTATTTGCTGATTAACTTTACCTTAGCTAATTTGCTCATCTGATCCTTGTGATCTTTTGTTTTCCCTGGGGTGGTAGAACTCACACTAGGGTCAGGGAGGGTGTTTGGCCAGACCTTTAAGTCATGCATGCCTTGTCTGTATGTTCTAAAATGTTAAAGCTTGAAGTTTAATACATATCTATATGTATAAACTTCACTACTGATGCTGGTTTGAGAAATCCCTGAAATTTGATCTATCAAATTATTGACACCATTTTAACCTTGTTCTGGGATATACTGTATTCTACATATAAAGTACAACCTTAATAAGGTTTTCTTTTAGAAGGAACAAAATTAATCTCCCTCCCTAACTTACATAAAAGATAATGAATGTACAAAATATCAATTACTAGTAAAAATTTATCTGTTTTTAATGATGTCAAAGCCTGCAATGTTTACAAAATTTATTTCAGCACATTTTAATAATCATTCCTGCTAAAGTACGGGTATTATAACCCTCTTTTACTTATCAAAGGAAAAGTTGTGTTACCTTCAGGAATGGATTTATTTGTTCCATAAATGTCTAATTACTGTAGTCCCCTTTTTACCAAACAAAGGAATGGTTGTGCTGCCTATACATGCTATAGGAATGGATTTATTTGTTCCATAAATCATGTCTACTCACCCCCTTTTTCCAAACAAAGGAATGGTTGTGCTGCCCACAGGAATAGATTTATTTGTTCCATATATGTCCCACACTGTCAGACACAGGACAGCATTCCTAGGCAGGTCACTGTACTTCACTGGCAGTGTTAGCCACTCATTCCAGCTGAAAAATAAGACACTCCAATAATAGGGTAAGTTATGTCAGGAATTGTACAGGATTAAAAGGTTGAGCAGAAACAGGAATTGTCAGGCATGATGTCAACACTCTACTGTTTCAATCCAAAGTGTGGTCACTTTTCAAATCTGTCTTTTCATTGATTGGCCTAAGATTCCATATGAAGTGGAGATTTGCCAGAACTGTTTTTAGTGTAGAATTTTTATTCTACCTTTATAAATTTTATAAAGGTAGAATAAAAATTCTACACTATTTATCAGAACATATGTATATATAAAATCTTGAAATCTTAATTAATTCATATTTAAGAAGATGTACCCTACGTGGAATTTATAACTTTTAACCCTAATGGACACAAAATCAATTTTCAATTTCATAATTTCATTCCAAGCTTATAGTTAAGTTTTTCAAGGAATTATTCTGAATTTTGCTGGAACTCCTGAAAAACTTCATTATATCTAAAATAATCTATAATCATGTCTGCATGAAATGAGTTTACTGTTCAGTGTTCACTCATTAAATATAAGCATGACTTACTTCCATCGAGTGCTGAAGGCTTTGTAGGATGTACTCATACACAGAGACAGGGGGTGTTCATCAGCAAACACCTGACAGGTGACGTACAGATCTGAGCATCCCTCTCCGTAGGCCCCCGAGAACTTCAGCATGGGGTCCTCTAACAGGTCCTTATAGTCCGGCCTCTGTCTCTCTCCCTCCAGAGTCCCTCTGTTATTGAAGTGTGTAATAACAGTCTTAAATTATATGTTCCATAGTTATAGTAATCACTTATACTGTATAACAACTTTTATTCGCGGCGACTTTATTTCGTGATTAACCAGGTATAAACTAGTTTGTAACGTTTAATTTTTGCATTCAAGCCTTTTTGGATCTGTTGTTTATAGACACATACACTTTATGGACCGGTTCGCGGCAAGAAATATTCGCGATGAAAACGCTCTCGCGAACTTCGCGAAAATTTCTTGCACGCAAATAAAGGTTGGTTTACGGTATGATTTTGCAGTAACACTGTAACAAAGTTCATTAGACCCTTGAATGTTTATGTGAATAAAAAAGTCTGATTTGTTACATGAAGGCACTTTGACTATGTCAGAACATTTTAAACTATTGGGCATGAAAGAGTTTAGCCTAAATAAATGGATCCAATATATAAATAAAGGTAATCTGCTGACTGTCACACAATTCATGAAATCCACCCATGAAGACTTGGGACAATCTGTTTGACTTACACTTAGGACTAAACTGTCAAGCAATAATTACAATAGTGTTACAAGTCAGTTTTATTGGGTTAAATGGACTGGTTACCCAGCTTTCACTCCTTTCGGGATGCAGATTTTTGCTACATTTATATGAAAATGTCATGGGGAATATGTCCTGGGAATCCCATTGTATGTAAAACCAAGTAGGAACATACTAAAAATAAAAACCTGATGACTTAATGAAAAAAACACATATTAATTAAATTATCAATTTTGATATCAGATTTCATATTTTAGAGCCTGACATCTTTTTAAAATTGGTTTCGAGAACTTAAACATATTTCAAATGTCTTCAATGTTTTTAGGGGAAACACTTGAAGCAATTTCTGAAAAATTTTAATAACTTTGAATTACAAGTAAATGTTCTAATTTTCCATAGTTGTAAAAAAAGGATAGTAAAATAAAATATCTACTTTTAAATCTCTGTTACCGAATATTCCTTATATTAAAATGACAGAGGTTGGGGAGATATGTTTCCTGTTATGATTATCTACATGCAGTCACAGATATTTAAACACCCCAGCCTTCTCTCCTTTCAAACAAGTCAGTATCATTCTTCGTTGACTTACATTTTAATCTGAAGGTTCACATCTAGGTCACAACTATACACATAATAAAATCTATCACTCATTTCCCCCATCATTTTGTTCAAATCATGTTCCTGTTCAAAGTCTGGCAATCCATTGATGCTGAGGCAATGCTGACTGTTTTTATTTGATTAATTCATACCTTTAGTTATTCGTGTCTAGAATACTGTAGTCATACGTAAAATATTCGATGTAAAATTCATTCTTAATTGATATAAAATTGAATGTGATCCTTTTGAGCATATTAATTTTTATTAGATGTTTATAAAATATAGATGTTATATGTTATTAAGTTTTGAGTCTTTGGTCTCAAATGAACAATTGAAAAAAAAAGACATATTCGCTCGGGATCGAAGTTCTTATTGCAAACAAAATTCGAGGGAAAAGAAGAAAAATGATATTTTGCCATTATTATTTGATATATCAAGAGTGAATATACACTCCTGTCAATATTAGGGCTATATAATTACTAGGTTAAATTTCCAGTATGTGTAAATTTCCATATCTGTAGTACATGGATTGGGCCCTTCTGATCTGATATTGTAGAATTTGGGGGTAAGCATGACCTAAGCTAGGAAGGCCAACGTCAAGTTTGTGTCAAAGACGTAAACTACCAGGTATTGAAGTCAGGAAACGATGTAATAATCATAAAAACACTAAAAAAACTAACAGAATTTGATTTAAATATTGAATCTTAGTAACACAGGAGATACTTTAATTGTACTGTATATGTTGTTTTTAATATATAGGTTTATGTTAAAGAACAGTCCTGAAGAAAAAACTTTATAATTTCTATCCTATGTCACTATGTATAGGTTTAAACATTAAAGTTACATTGTAAAATGGACGAGGAAGAGGAATCGTGGAGCAAACCTATTATGGACATTATAAGTGACAAACAGAGTCCCACAAATAGACTGAAGCTGCAAAACAGATCACTGGAGAAAGGTATACATGGAATATTACATGTGTTTACTTGTACATTGGACCTGTATAAATGAACAAGGAATCCATGTAATTGTCAGTCCCCACACCTTTTGATGTAGTGTTTTCAGACTAGTTAGTTAAAATGACATTCAAAATGATTGAAGAAAGATATCTGAATTATGTAAGAAACTGCATGGTAAAGAAAACTAAATTACTATTAGAGTGATTCTTAAACAAGGAATCTTAATTGTCAAAGAAAATCAAAATACTTTTTAATTGAATTGAAAAGAAAGACAAATCTTAATAATAAAAAAAATGTCATTTTATTTTTATAGTTCAAACAGCACTTCCTCAACCTACTCATGAGAGAACCATTATTCATATTGATGTGGACTGCTTTTATGCCCAAGTTGAAATGATCAGGAATCCAACACTCAGAGATAAGCCACTTGGTTTGTACAGCTCTCCCCCCCCCCATCTCTCTCTCTAAAGAAGAATTAAGATTTATATGTTGCCTTTTTGAAGATGTATGACTTCTTGAACAATACTGTAGAGAAAAGTTTGGGGTGCATCATTGAAAACAACAAAAAATACTTTTCAAGGTTGATGAAATACTGCAAAACCTGTAATAATATTTAAATTTAATATATGTATGTGTATACTTTGACAGGAATTCAGCAGAAGAATATTGTTGTGACCTGTAATTATGTTGCCAGGAAGTATGGGGTTACTAAGCTCATGTACATCAAGGATGCAAAAGAAAAATGTCCCCAGCTGGTACTGGTTAGTGGAGAGGATCTGACCAATTACAGGGAAGTGTCCTACAAAATCTCAGGCAAGTCTTGGCTAAAGGACATGTCTGTATACACATATTAATTATTGTTTGATTTGAATTTTGTGAAACTCGTTTGATATCTACTGGTGTACGTAGGTCAGTGATATGTTGTAAGTGTTATATGAATTGATTAATGCCTAGTTGAATGTCTCCTAAGGTAGTACATTGTACATGAACATGTATTAGTAATAGTATTTAAAGTGTACACATTTTCCTTTACTTCAGAATTTTACAGAAATTAAAATATTGTGGCTGAAATTTTTTCAAGTGCTAAGGTTAGGTATCAGGGATTAATCAAGGGCATATTTACTACCGATATTCAATGTTTTCCCCTAGAGAAAATTTCCCTTCAAGATCTAATTTTCCCCTTTTGATGAGTAAAATATTCCCCTTAAAATAATAATAGCCGCAAATATTTTTTTCCTTCATAAAAACTGAAAATTTAAAGTGAATTTTTTTCACTTTATGAGAAATATGGTTTTACTTTGCTACTTTATGTGCTTTAATTGGTCATAAAAATGCTGAAATTCAATTGGCCCCCAAGCATGCAGGACTTGCCCTGCACTCGCTTGAGTGGTTCCCAGACCCAGGCTGATTTTCCCAATTTCTCAAGAAAGGGTAGTTTCCCCAAAAACCTAGATTAATCCCTGGGTATTCACTTAAACTATTCAGAGTAAAGTATTTAAATAAGAGGGTAAAAACAGGTAAAATACTAAAGTAAAATAAACTTACATGTAGAGTAATATTTTCTAACAGAGTTTTTGAACAAGTACACACCCTATGTAGAGAGACTAGGAATGGATGAGAATTATCTAGATGTGACAGACTTGGTAGACCCGAGGAAAAACACAAATAACTTGAAAGTTGCTGGACGTGTGTTTGGAGACAAACTTGAAGATAAAGGTTATCAGATACTCTAAATTCAATGTAGGCCATTGACAGTTTTTATTTTACTTCAAACTTGATAAAAATATCTTGTATCTCACTTTCACAGAAGAAGACATTTGTAACTGTGGTTGCTATGAGCGAATTTTGACTGGTTCCCACATTGCTGAGGAGATCCGTGCAGCTCTCCACAAAGAGATTGGGTTGACCTGCTGTGCTGGCATCTCACACAACAAACTGTTGGCTAAACTTGTAGGAGAACAGCACAAACCCAATCAACAAACCACTTTGTTTTCCCATCAAGTTGAAGCTTTTATGGCTAGGCTTCCAAAGGCAAGGAATATACCAGGTATCTGATTCAGACTGATTTGCGTAAATTTAATGTACAGTTTTAGGTTCTGATTCACTAAAAAAATATGAAATGGACATAAAATGATATACAGAAAAAATAAAAATGCTCATATGACAAATTGTCACTATACTTTGTTATAAGGTGTTGGTTCAGCCACAGCGAAGAAGCTTGCTGAGTTTGGTGTGGTTACCATGACAGATCTACAGCAGTGCCCTCTAGAGGATCTGAGGAGGGAGCTGGGAGACAATATGGCTGCTACCATAAAAGATCTCAGTCAGGGGATTGATAACAGTCCTGTAACTCCTTACAGCAAACCCCAGGTACACGCGGGTACACTACATTATTTTGAATGGGTATACTGCTTATAATTAATTAAATATGTTGGTGTGAATAAAGTATCCTGTAGATTAATTTATTCATCTGTTTAAATCTTTGACAGACATTGAGTGATGAGGATTCCTTCAAAAGCTGCTGCAATGTGAAAGAGGCAAATGAGAAAATTAAACAACTGCTCAAAAGTTTAGTTATAAGGTATGTCTACTGAGGTGTATAGGTACTATTCCTTTTAATAAGTTAAACATACAGAAAGATTAAAGGTCATATGACCATTTCATGAGTATTCGAAAATTTGGTAATGATTAAAGCCCAATTTCAATGGATAAAATGTTCCACTTTCCTTATGAAAAGGGTTCTAATAAGAGAAAATGACTTTTTTCACTGGTTTTAAAATCAATTACTCATGAGCATCCCTTTGCATTCAAACAAATTTTAATGGCCAAAATACCATTTTTGCTCTGACACTTTTAAAGAAGGGAGGGCATATTGATTTTGCTGTTGTTGGTCAGTTTGTCTCTTTGTCAGTCCTCCAACAGTTTCCATTCATTTTCTTTGCAGAGGTTGCACATACTGAAATGAAACTTGGTATACAGATTTATCATCAAAATATAGGCCAAGTTCTGTTATGGATATAATCTAGCAATATTTGACAGAGTTATGTCCCTTGGACTTAGAAAAATTCCAATTATTTGCAGTTTACATTCATATTCTTTGCAGAAGTTGCACATACTGAAATGAAATTCAATATACAAATTTTTCAGTAGAATATCTACTAGGCCAAGTTCTGTTTTGGGTATAATCAAGCAATTTTTGACAGAGTAATGCCCCATGGTCTTTAATAAAATCCAATTACCGGGTATTTGAATTTATTTCACATTGTTTAATTAAAATTCCACAATCTTATTTAAACCCAATTTATTTTTTTATCATTAGAAAAAGGCCATACTTTTATCAGTTGGCTTTTATTATTTATAAAAATTAGTCCCCTTGTTGTAGGCTAGTAGAAGATGGGCGAATTGCGGGAACAGTGAGATTGACCATTCGTAGACTGAGTGCTGAAAACAAATACCTCAACAGGGAATCTAAACAATGTAACATTCCAAGCCATGTCCTCTCAAAGCTAACTAAAGGTACACATACCTATATAAAGAATATCTGTGTTCCATTATAGACTTAAGTTCCTCTCTCTGATATAAAATTGCAATAAGATTTCACCTCATTAATTATGTTTTGGTTGTAACTTGTGTGATCACTGTAATGAAACGACCAAGACTTACCATGATATGTTATAACTATTTACTTATATTGTTATACTCGTACAACTTTGAATTTTTTTCTGAATTTTTAAAACAAGGTCATTTATTGTGAGACTTGACAAGGGATATACAAGTACTGTACATTATTGAACAAATTTTAAAGATAAAATCATTCATGTAATTTAATTACCAAGTATTATTTTTTCAGAGAACCAACAGCAAACCTGTGGTAAATTAGAAGTCATTGTTATGAATTTATTTAACAAGCTGGTGGATGTCAGGACTCCATTCCATTTGACCCTTATCAACGTAGCCTTCTGCAATCTTATAGAAAGAAACAAAAACTCCATCAGTCATTTTTTTTCTCCGAAAAAAGACAAGAGGAGCCAGAGGGCTTTGTACGTTAACAAAGAGTCCTGTCTCACTGAATCGAACAGTATTAAGAAAACTGTGTGTGGTGAGGAACTGACTCATGATTCAAATCAGATGGACAAGGAAAGTTCTTCATCTAGATCTGAGACAAGTACTGATCATAACTTAAGTAAATCAAGGAAGTTAGATGTCAGTAGCATTCCCCCTGCAAACACACCAGTCTTACTTGACACAATTTCTCTAGAAAGTCAAAGGAATAGAAATGACATCATGTGTCAATCATCAACCAAACGGAAATCCTCCTCGGCTGAGTCGGGCTTTTTCAGCAAGAGGCTTAAAAGGACTCCCTCTGAGTCTTCTTGGGATCAGATGGATTCTAAGTCTTCTCCATGTCTAAGTCCACGACACATGGATTCTAAACCTTCGCAGTCTGCAAATCTGAATCAGCTGGATTCTAAGGCTTCTGAGTGTGCAAGTCCAGAACACATGGATTCTATTGATGCAGAAGTGTTTTCGCTTCTTCCTCCAGACATCCAGAATGAAATAATGGAAGCCAGGTCTAAATTTCCACCCAGTACTAATATTTCTGTTAATGGTGAAGTGGAAAGTGTATCAATTGAAAGTGATCATCAGCTTGAAAACCCCCATGAGACTGAGAGTTTACGTGTTAAGTCATGCACAGTTCAGCCAGGTGGAAGTAAAGATGCTGATTTTAAATCTAATGCTTCAGCGCCTGAGACTGATGAAAACTCATTTGTCCCTACAGGGTATGACAGAGATGTCTTCTTAAGCTTACCAACAAACATTCAGGAAGAGTTGGTCAAAGAGGAAGAAAGTAAAGCTGAATGGGCTCATGTAAAACAAGTCAAAAATAAGAATCAACAAACCAAAAACTCAAAGACTGCTAAATCAAACAATCTTCTAAGTTACTTTAAAAGAAGTAAATAAAATGTTTGGAAGAGTGCAATTTCAAAAAGAAATGACTATATTAGAATAATGTATATTTTACTGGTCAGAGTCCAGAAGAGATTTTGTCATAATAAGGTGTCTGTTGTCCATCCATACATGTATGCCTGCCAGTTGACAATTTTTGAAATGCTATTCCTACATATTTTACATGATTTCAATATAATTTGGCACACAAGAAAACTGATTACAATGCATCTTGCAACAAAAAGAAACTAAACCAAGGATCATATTTCATTTACCACCATTGCATTGTTTCAAGTCCAATACTAGTGCTACTTGTTTTAAGTACAAACCAGTAGAGCTACAGTCTCATCAGAAACTTTGGGTTATATTTTATGTTGAAAATGTAATAGTAGGGAATTGACCTAATTACCATCATGAAAGAAATCAAATCTATATAATAAGGTATGTTGTAAATTTGATACTTTTGTTAAGATATTGCACATTTTAAGTTATTAGATAAAAGCAGTGAACTTGATTTTAGGCTTCTCTGTAAGACTTGTTTCACCAAAAAGAAAGGTGATCACTTATAGAAACAAGATGTGTTTGTGAAACACTGATGCCTCCGTATGGCAACATAGCGAAGGTTAAATTTTCACAAAAACAAAATAAAGGTCAATAGGTCAAAGATGTTAGTATCCAATGGAAAGTCTTGTCACAAAGAATACATACCAGAAGTATATAAGCCCTAGCCCTTACCGTTCAAAACTTATGGCCAAGGTTAATGTTTTTAAAACTAGGTCAGTCGCCAAAGTCAAGGTCAAATGGGTTGGTATCCAATGGAAGACCTTATCACAAAGAATACATATGAGAAGTATGAAAGCCCTAGCCCTTTCAAAAGCTATGCCAAGGTTAAAGTTTTGAAAAGTAAATAAATCTCCAACGTCAATGTCAAAAGGTCAAAGTTGTTGGTATCCAATGATAGGTCTAGTCTTACTGTTTACATATGTAAAAAATGAAAGCCCTAACCCTTATCGTTCAAAATTATGGCCAAGGAAAATTTTTTTAAAAGTAGATCAATCTTCAAATTCAAGGTTGTTGGTATCCAATGATAGGTCTAGTGTTACTGTTTACATATGTGAAGTATGAAAGCCCTAACCTTTATCGTTCAAAATTATGGCCAAGGTTAAAGTTTTTTAGCTCACCTGAGCCGAAGGCTCAAGTGAGCTTTTCTGATCACATTTTGTCCGTCGTCCGTCCGTCTGTAAACTTTTCACATTTTCGACTTCTTCTCAAGAACCAATGGGCCAATTTTAACCAAACTTGGTACAAAGCATCCTTGGGTAAAGGGGAGTTTAAATTGTTAAAATGAAGGGCCAAGTCCCCTTACAAGGGGAGATAATCAAGAAAAGACAAAAATAG
>PRKT01000062.1:1552241-1576496 GCA_003671525.1 Saccostrea glomerata | reverse complement strand
GGGAGATGTTTTAAAAATATTTTCAGTTTTCCGTTGATTTCTATAGTGAAAAACACAAGTTTTGCCAAAATTATAGAGTTATCTCTCTTTGGTATCCCAAATAAGTAAAGTTTTATGAAAATTCATATGAATATCTATAAAAATTTTGAGAATCATTCCAATATGTTAACTTTTGAGAATTGACTTAGAGATAGGCGGAAGAATAATACTATCCTTCGTAGTTCTTTACGCCCTTGAATCTTGACCTTTTGACCCCAAATTCAAAAGGGGTCTTCCTAAGGCCACAAGGATTCTGTTATGTTAAATTTCATTGCAAAAGCTCAAAGGGTTGTCGAGATATCGTGTGGAAACGAAAGCGTTACAGAAAGACGGATGGACGGACAGCTAGACGGACGGACGGACAGATAGACCCAAATTAATGTCCCCCACTTTTCAAGCGGGGGACAAAAAGTATCAAATCAGGTTCAAATGATAATTTTTCATATCTGAGATTTGTAGGAATATTGACTAAGCCATGCAGAATTTTTTTTTCAAAGTGCGTTAATATGGTCGATATTAACGCACTTTGAAAAAAAAAAAAATTTTTCAAAGTGCGTTAACATGGTCCCAAAAATTAACGCACTTTGAAAAAAATTTTCAAAGTGCGTAATTTTTTCAAAGTGCGTTGCCACAAAGCTATTACAACACTTGATCTTGAATGTATACTGCATTGGACATAAAATGTAATTTGCCAAACATACCTAGTTGTCATAACAATGACCATTACTTGATTTTCCCATACCATCCTCCAAAAATCTCCAAAGGTCTTTGGTAATGGACCTAGAAAACCAAAGTTGGCAATTTATTTGTCATTCAACATAACATCAATCTATCTATCTATGAGAGGTTGTATAATTTGACCACTCACCTTGAGTTGATATGTAGGCGTTTTTGTGCATATAACCGTCGACAAAGTTAGCATTAATGTAGTCTGAGGTGGGATCATTATTCAGTACCCTGAGTACGACTCGAGAGTGGTCCAAACATAAAACATCAGAGTAGCGGTTTTTTGGAAGATTGTGCTTTGCTCTAAATAAAAAAAAAACATTGACTTTTAGAAGGCAAAGGATATTTTAATCTTTTGTGTACCAGTAATTGTGATTTTAATATCACAGGTGTTGCACTGAAGTGTTATAGTAGTGGATAAATAGTCACAATAGACCTAAAAACACTTGTATAAGTAAACCATATGAAAGTATTGAATAATTTTTCATGACATTTTGATCTCGACTTAGGTTAGCTGATCTAAATTACACCATTTAAAGATGGATAAAACTAAATTGAACTCACAATATAACAGAAACTATTTCAGTGTCATGTGCACTTTCATTATGAAAATTTTACTTAATATTCTTTTTCATTGTCCATATAATTGACTTTTTAAGGTCAAAATACAAGGTAAAAGTTCTAGGTAAAAATATTTAAGAAAGTATTATTTACTTTGATAAAGTGAATGTTCCCGCTGGAGGCTCCATTTTAATACTGGCATACTCTTCCATAAGCCCATGCCTCCTCATGGTACGAGTGTATTCCACTAATTGGTCCAGGTCCATGCCGTCTTCCTCAGGCATGTGTATGCTGTCCTCCATCGTACTGTTGGACATTGAGGAGGTCGAGGAGGAGGGCCGCTTCTTACGAGGACTGTCAATGGATTTCTCCTCAAAGTCAATCTCTGCATTGTTCTCCTGAGCTGCTCGCTTTACTGAGTCATTTTCACTCACAGAATCAAGCCTCCGTTTGGATGGGGCAGAATTCGACCAATCGTCTTTCTCCTCATTGACCTCTTTTTCATCACTGGAATCCTCTTTCTCTAGGTCTTCATTGTTCTGTTTTTCATTCACAGTTTCTTTTGACTCTTCGGAATCGATGTCACTGTGCAGTAAGTTATGATCTGACATGTCGCTCGACACACTGCGACAACTAGAATCCTGTCCGTCCTCCCCTGCATTTCTTTTAAATGACACAAAATAAGAGTTCATATTGGGCTCCTCTTTAAGGGCTAACTGGGAGCACAGCTTTAGCCACGTCTTGTGCTGGCTGGTAGACATGCCCCCCAACTGCCGGGGCAGGGCTTCTTGAGGTATATGCTGTGTAAGCTGGGACAAGTTTATGGTATAGACCTAAAATATAGTAATTAATTAGATCAACAGCTTTCAAGAAGTTTAAAAAAATGATGACTGTATAAATCAGAAAGCTTATATATAGGTATCACAGGAAAATACAATGTCAAGGATCATTTAATAGGTGTGTTTTTACTAAATTCTTCTATCATTTTATTAATTAAAACTACATGAAGATACATGATCATTCTTGATTTTGTCACACTTTTCAGACACATCTTGTTGTTGTTTTTCCAATCTTTTTAATATTGGTGTTTTTAACCTTTTAGTCAATAATAAATTTTAAATTCCACAGGGATGGGTGACCTTGAAACATGTGCACAATGTATGGTAAATACATGTAAGGATTTCCCTGCTTTGGTAACTAGTGTTAATTGAGAATGGCACACTTTAACTGCAGTTCTAAATAAACACTGCATATAAACCTCAGAAAGTATATTTTGACAGTGTATTAATGAGCATGGTTGTTTATCTTTATGACAATTCATTCAAACAGTATATTTTGTATTGATGTGCATAATTTTTAATTTTTAAAGCAATTTTCATCGAAAACCAAAGTCGCATCAACTGACAAATTTTGATGATTCCAAACCAATAAGTACCTGAGATATTCAAAAGTAGGTCACCATGACCTACTTTTTGGTCGACATTCTCAGAAAACCTAAGATGTATCAACTGACAAAGTTTGACAATTCTAAGCCAATGAGTATCAGAGATACTTTAATATTAGGGCTGTATCAATGTATCGATACATATCGATATTGAAGAATAATATTGTTTTGAAAGATAACTTCCAATATAATATGGGAATTTCAATCACAAAAGATTATATTTCAATTTTTTGAATTAAAACTGTTCAATAATTAATATATAGTTTGTAAGGAAATAACACAATTTTTATAATTATTTACAAAACACAAAGAGAATTTTATTTGAACATGTTGATTTAACTGTCATTAAAAATTTTAATTTGAAGTGTTATTTGTAATGACAATGAGACAAGAACTTTAAAATGGGTAATAAAACACTTAATAATTTAATTATTATGAAATTCATGCATTAAAATGATGTAGAAGCCTTTTATGATAGACTTGTTTTAGAATCCAATATATCCCATATCGCTTTTAAAAATATTGTATCGTATCTTATCGTGAATTGATATGACACATAATTGCTCTGTGTTGTTTATTGTTATGATCCACTTTAATGATGCTTTTAAATTGATGATCAATCATGGCTTTGTGAAGAATTTTTATGATTTTCCCCATGTATTCCTAGGTAAAACTGGGATACCCCATTTTGGCCCCACAATAACCCTGTGGGTTATAATTTGATCAAAGATGAGTCTACACTACCCGAAGATGCTTCCATATAACTATGACCAACCACAACCTTGCTGTTCTGAATAGAAGAATTAAAAAAAAAATTCTATGTAATTCTCCTTGATCACCATAATGGCCCCACACTTGCCCAAGGGGTCATGATTTGAACAAACTTGAATATTATTACCAGAGGATGCTGCCATATAACTATGGCCAACCATGGCTTTGCTGCTCTTGAGAAGAAGATTTTCAAAGTTTTTTTCTATGTTTTCAAATGTTAAACTTTGATTCCCCATTGTGGCCACACCCTACCCCCTGTGGTCATGATTTGAACTGGTGGTTCTGGAGAAGATTTTTTAGCAACCAGTACTTTTGGTTTTATTTTCCTGATTATCTTCCCTGGTGTAAGGGTATAAACCCTAGTTTTAGTATAAATGGTTGTCCTTGGGTCAAGGATAGCCCCTGACAAATTTGACAATGATTGCCCAAGGGGTTCTTGAGTTATGACCCATATTATAAAAAGTTAATACACACCGCGCACTGCACAAATGGCCGTAGCATTAGTTCTTTGAGCCCTTGGCTCAGAAGAGCTAATAAAGAGAAAAAAATGTGTACAAGTTTTCCTTCCATATAAAATCTGTCTCTATTTGTCAATACAACAACTTTTGATTGCATGCAAGTGGAGGCCAGGGTATACAAAGTTACTGACTGAAAGTAGGACAACATATACAAAATGTAACATGTGTTTAACTTATTGGACCCTCAGAAAAATGAATAACATGTCCCAATATTTGGTCATTAAATGTATAATGTCAGCACCTGTCCTTCTCTAGATTCCTTTTCTGGATCAATATCCAGATTGTAAAACTAAGGATAATCCTTGCATTGTACGATTTATATTTTAACTTGAATTCAGACAAAATGATAAAAATGAATACTAACCCTGTCTCGTAATTTTTCGCGCACAAAAAGTCGGAGAATTTTAAAAGGTGCCTTAAACCACAATGGAGCTGTAACTATGAGGACTTTCTTGAGTCTAGCTGGATAGCCACCCTGTAAATAAGGCAATATCAAAAATCTGAAAGCCATCCTATAAATAATGTACTGTACATAAAATCATAAAATTCTATTTTTTTGTTCCCCCCCCCCATCTCCTCTTTGAAGTTGCATGTAGAGCTTACTATATTTTGAGATCTGTGTGTTTAATTTCAGTCATAATCTGTCTAAAGAAAACATTTCTTATTACTGAATAAATTTTTATGGGTTTGGGTTTCTCCTCCTTTTAGGGGAAGTTTTTTTTGCACAAATAGAACTAATTTTAGCATGGTTAATGATTTCAGAGCAATGGCATATGTCTTAAAAGAAACTCATTTGGTCACATCGTCCACTTTGCAAGATTTAGATTTTCATGAAATAAACAGTATCATTTTTCTGTTTTATGCATGTATTACACATTTCAAAATTATTCTCCACTCAAAATTATCAGTTTTACAGCTACAGGTATTAGTTTAAAGCTCAGAATATTTTGGCATTGCAGCTTACCTTTAGCATGTTTAGGATTTTTTTGCTGAGTTCATAATCAAAATTGGAGTACTTGGAATCTGTCATGTCATATATAAATACCAATCCATTTCTCTGAGTTTCAATGCTGAAAAATTAGATCAATGGTACATTAAAGATACTAACAGTGAACAAGCAAAGGCGACCCCTTGCTATCTAAGTCATATTATTATAAGACAAGATAAAAAGTTATGACAAGATAAAATTTTGGAATAGCCCAAACTTAAATCAAAGACCAGTCATGAAATGCAAAGAGCCATATGTGCCTCATTAAAAAGTTTACACCAAGTTTCTGTGACATATGTTTAGGCTGACAAGTAGTAAGATTTCACTAAAGCATCCATGCTTTTGAAAACTCACGAGAAGCAAGTAAGATTTCACTAAAGCATCCATGCTTTTGAAAACTCAAGAGACTAAAATCAGGAATTTAAAAAATGGCTTGCATTCTTCCTTCATCAAATGTACATGTATATTGACTTTTCAGGTTTATTTTTGTCCAATCTACAAAACCTAGTCATAGTGAGTTGAGGACTTCACACCTATTGACACAAACCACTTTACTTAAGTGGATACTTTCAGGAAACAAACTCTGTTACCTTTCTAAAGCAGCATCGAGCTGATAGACGAGGGCCTTCAGGACCAGCTGGTGGGTGGTCAGGCTAGGCTGATGGACCCTGGCTGTAAACAAAGCAATGGCTGCCCCATTTCTGTCTCGGCCACTCTGTAAAAGGATTTAGTCAGGACAATCAAATGACAATTCAATAATTACAACGTTTGATGATCAATGGCCTTTTACATTAACTTTCCTAATTTTTGACTTACAAAATAGTGTTTTGCACAGTGTACAGGATTAGTTTGCACCCATAAAATTGTTTTCAACTTCAGAAAAGGTTGTCTTTTATACTGTTCTCCAATTATTAATTAACTTCAGTATCTTGGACACTAGAGATATGTCTAACTGACTTATCAGTCCAAACTACCTTTTCTTGCATTTTAACCTCATTATCTCGACCTCTTGGATATCTCGACATTTTATATCTGACCCATCAAGTCTAAGATGATGGGGATTGACTTTAATTGATATCTATATAGCTACATGCAACCAGAGTATAAATTTTTTTGGAAGCCAAATAAATTTTAATTTTAAGGACAGCTCCGCCTCAAATACATGTACAGTGGAGCCTCATTTATCCGGACACTTTGGTTCCCAGTTAATTTGTCCGGATATGTGAAGCGTCCGGATACCTGAATCACCAGTTAAACAAGACAAAATAACATTTAAAAAATCCGTTCCAATGACAAATTGTTCGGATACTGAAGCATCCGTATATCTGGCGTCCGGATATCTGAAGGTCCACTGTATCCTTAAAATGGCCTCTTATAACTGCTTTTATCCTAGTCTAATTACAAGTGCCTTGTATGATTAAGGTTGCTTTACTTAATTTGCAGTTCATAAAAAACACTTTACCAGAATAGTAAATTTTTCTGTGAAGAGTTCTTTTTTCAGCTGTTCATCATCTGCTTGGATGATACTTAGATCTTCTCGATTTCTTGTTTCCTATTCAATGAAAAATAAATCATATATAATTCATCTGTTTATTGCAAATTAACCTTACAAAAGTTTGACAACCTATAAAAATATCACACAAACATATAATAATTACACAAAATTATTATTCTTATTTCATATAGATTGCATTACACAGTGTTTCAGTATATTATTTTTTCTCAAAAAAGATGAAAACACATCAGACTAAGTAACTTGTAAGAGAGGCTGCACATTTATTTCTACATGTTTACTGGAGCACAACAATTGAAATCAGAGTTACTTTGCTTTTCTGTATGTTGAACAAGCGCTTTTCATTTTGTGAAAACTTTCAGGAAATGGATATCGATAAAACTTGAATTTTCTGAAAACAAGTGATTTTGCATCCAGTCAAACCTTGTTGTTAGAAACTTGATGGAGCTGAAAAAAAACTTTAAAATACATGTACATGTATCATTCTGTGGAATTGAGATATCAAGGATTATTATATACTTAGATATTAAATGGTTGGTACTTCCCATGTTCACCTGTATTTTATATGGATAAAAGTTTCTGCTATAAAGTCTGTTCAGCAGATACATTTATTTAATGGAAACATCACTATATCTTTCTTCTACTTGTAGCAGGCCTTGGTCTAATATACAAGCATGTGTAACTGGCTCAAGAAATTTATCCAAAATGTGTAAGCAAATATTTGCAATGATTTTTTTTTCAAGAGCTCTGTATGAGTTACTATATGGACAAACAAATTACTTCTTTTACATGTGCATACATGCAGTAATTATAAGGTGTAATATTAAACCAGCCAGGACTTAAAATTTCTCTTCACATCCCTTCCCCTTCCTGATTGCCTCAAATAAATGCTTTGACACATCTGTAGCATGTACTGGCCAAAAAAGAAATCAGTTGATGGAATGAGAAGGGTATACTGATATAAAAAATATGATGTAACTAATAAAACATAAGCCCATTTAAGTCTGACATGTCAGCTGAAAAAACCAAATACACAATGGGGACATTCAGCAAGGCATGCAAATTTATTTTGAATATAGCTGAGCATGTACTTGAAAATCATTAAGTGTACAGGGACATATCACTACCCACTCCAATACGGCAAAAAAATTCCACATCTTATATTTCATGACTCTCACAGGTAAAATCAGGAAACAAGTTAGCCAATAATTTTTCATCTACCTGTAATTAAAAAGTTATTCCCTGTGTAGCACAAATTTTTTTAAATCGGGAAATGATATACTGGAACTATTTTGCAGGCATGTGTCAAACAAAATACAAGACACAAAATACATTAAGACATCTAAACAGACTCTTGACTTTGTACATGTATGAAGATCAATGCAAACACTACACAAAATTTTTAAATTTGCAGCATTTGGCCAAATGCATGGAAAATTTTTAAAAGAGACATATCTTACTAATAATTGGATCAGTCAAATATTATATACATATGCAAAAGAATGATCTCACTGTAAAGTATAAAGACACCTAAGCATTCTAATAAGCATTCTTTCTGCATGTATACACACACATAGGATAAATAAGGGTAAGTACAGGATGTAGTATGTAATCAAATATAATTTATGTCCATGTCCAAACATTGTACTTCTATGTAAACAAAGGAAAGGTCAATCACACCGTATCATTTTATATTGCTATTTCTAAAGTAGATCTTTGGGGACCCAGGATTAACTTGTGTATAAGGAAAAAAATAGACAAGATTCAGTGAAGGCTGTCTGAAATAAGGCCAATCAAAAAAAGACTCAACATTCCTGTATAAATTAAACTTTAATACAGATGTTATATACATGCATCACTTCCTTACTCCTGTATTTTAACAGGAAGATAATGTTCATTGCTGGGTGGCTGTCACCTCAGACTTAAGTAACAAATAAAAGTGAAAAAAAGGTGTTCTGGTTACAGGTACTTAAAAGTTTCAAGACTAATATGTATTTCTTAGATTATCAGTAATGTTTCACTTAAAAAAGATGACCTATATATGAACACGAATTTAAAATTATATAAGTATTCAAATGAATTTCTTTTTATGTTTAAATGATTTGTATCCGACTGTCCCCTACAAATTTTCAGACATTTTCTTCAATTGCATTTATAGCAAAGTTTCCCGCAGAGTAAGCCTATATAATTGCTGTTATATATGTATCTATGTATATCAATGTGGCTGATTACATGATACCCACCTCTTGTCTAATAATTTGATGACTGACACACCACACAATAACATTTCGTAGTCCAAATAAATTCACTTCATTTATATTTTCCTGTCTTAAATAATCCACACGAGAAACAACCCAAGATTTGTCATCCATGATGGCTCTTAGAGTTAGTTCAATCTTGTTTTATGGTATCATTAAAAAAAATTCCGTACAAATAATTGAATGATAAAATATGAAAATCCTACATCTGCAATCTAAACATAATATATGTACACAATGAACAATGTACTCAGAGGCAGTACAGTTTACATAAGATCCTTCTCAGTGTCTTCAACAGAAATAAAACTGTATGATCACAGTATCACAAAACAAAGCCATATCTGAATGTATGGTAGAATTCCCTGAAATTCAAAGATCAGAGGAAGAAGGAGTGCTCTGGTGGATAACTTAAATATGATATGGCTGTATGAACTTAAAGGAAGTAAATAAAAGACTCATTGTCTACAGGGAAGGAAAAAATACATTCACAAAGCACTTACATATGTATCACTCATTAAATCTGACACAAATTTTCCTATGTTATTATCAAAGTGTAACTTTCTATGGTGCGTCTAATCTTACTAAGTACATCAAATTTTGCTTCATAAGAATTTATAATATCAGAAATATTTAATGCAAAATTAAGGTATTAGATGTATTATAACAAGCACTGTTGAAGAATAAAATTAATTTACTTTATATTTCCTCATCTTTAGTGTTTGAAGGCTTTAATTCCAAAGTTACATAAAGTTTTGTCCAGACATATTTGAAAAAAGTAGGATTTTCAAATCATACCCCTGCTGTCGGAAACAGTGAAGGGTGTGTTATTCTAGAAGATGAATTCTGTGAAATAAACTCACTTTCAGACTGTAATTTTACTTTAGATGAACAAAAATAACATAGACGCTTTATAAGAAAAGATTTTTTTTTTCAAAAGTCACAATTAACTAGTAAAATTTCCAGATTAGAATATGTTACTCAATGTTAAGTGTGAATTTCTTATAAACAAGAGGCCCAGTGGCCACAGCGCTCACCTGAGCACATCGGGGTTGAATTTACTGACCTAAGCTAGGAAGGCCAACGTCAAGTTTGTGTCAAAGACGTAAACTACCAGGTATTGAAGTCAGGAAACGATGTAATAATCATAAAAACACTAAAAAAACTAACAGAATTTGATTTAAATATTGAATCTTAGTAACACAGGAGATACTTTAATTGTACTGTATATGTTGTTTTTAATATATAGGTTTATGTTAAAGAACAGTCCTGAAGAAAAAACTTTATAATTTCTATCCTATGTCACTATGTATAGGTTTAAACATTAAAGTTACATTGTAAAATGGACGAGGAAGAGGAATCGTGGAGCAAACCTATTATGGACATTATAAGTGACAAACAGAGTCCCACAAATAGACTGAAGCTGCAAAACAGATCACTGGAGAAAGGTATACATGGAATATTACATGTGTTTACTTGTACATTGGACCTGTATAAATGAACAAGGAATCCATGTAATTGTCAGTCCCCACACCTTTTGATGCAGTGTTTTCAGACTAGTTAGTTAAAATGACATTCAAAATGATTGAAGAAAGATATCTGAATTATGTAAGAAACTGCATGGTAAAGAAAACTAAATTACTATTAGAGTGATTCTTAAACAAGGAATCTTAATTGTCAAAGAAAATCAAAATACTTTTTAATTGAATTGAAAAGAAAGACAAATCTTAATAATAAAAAAAATGTCATTTTATTTTTATAGTTCAAACAGCACTTCCTCAACCTACTCATGAGAGAACCATTATTCATATTGATGTGGACTGCTTTTATGCCCAAGTTGAAATGATCAGGAATCCAACACTCAGAGATAAGCCACTTGGTTTGTACAGCTCTCCCCCCCCCCATCTCTCTCTCTAAAGAAGAATTAAGATTTATATGTTGCCTTTTTGAAGATGTATGACTTCTTGAACAATACTGTAGAGAAAAGTTTGGGGTGCATCATTGAAAACAACAAAAAATACTTTTCAAGGTTGATGAAATACTGCAAAACCTGTAATAATATTTAAATTTAATATATGTATGTGTATACTTTGACAGGAATTCAGCAGAAGAATATTGTTGTGACCTGTAATTATGTTGCCAGGAAGTATGGGGTTACTAAGCTCATGTACATCAAGGATGCAAAAGAAAAATGTCCCCAGCTGGTACTGGTTAGTGGAGAGGATCTGACCAATTACAGGGAAGTGTCCTACAAAATCTCAGGCAAGTCTTGGCTAAAGGACATGTCTGTATACACATATTAATTATTGTTTGATTTGAATTTTGTGAAACTCGTTTGATATCTACTGGTGTACGTAGGTCAGTGATATGTTGTAAGTGTTATATGAATTGATTAATGCCTAGTTGAATGTCTCCTAAGGTAGTACATTGTACATGAACATGTATTAGTAATAGTATTTAAAGTGTACACATTTTCCTTTACTTCAGAATTTTACAGAAATTAAAATATTGTGGCTGAAATTTTTTCAAGTGCTAAGGTTAGGTATCAGGGATTAATCAAGGGCATATTTACTACCGATATTCAATGTTTTCCCCTAGAGAAAATTTCCCTTCAAGATCTAATTTTCCCCTTTTGATGAGTAAAATATTCCCCTTAAAATAATAATAGCCGCAAATATTTTTTTCCTTCATAAAAACTGAAAATTTAAAGTGAATTTTTTTCACTTTATGAGAAATATGGTTTTACTTTGCTACTTTATGTGCTTTAATTGGTCATAAAAATGCTGAAATTCAATTGGCCCCCAAGCATGCAGGACTTGCCCTGCACTCGCTTGAGTGGTTCCCAGGAAAAAGTATGGTATTTTTTTTCTCATATGTACAGGGAATTGCAAAAATCATTAAAATGAAATCAATTTAATATAAATATTTATTATGATACAGTATCCCCCCTCCCAGTCTAATTTTTCTCTATGAAATAAATACCTAGATTTAAAAACCAAATGTGTTTTCCCTATTTTTATTTTTAAAAAAATATTACCGCCTGTAAATGCAGAGTCAACACCAGAAAAAATGTATACTCCTCAATAAGACTTAACACTTGAATGTTTAACACTTTTTACAAAACTTCAATGATCAAGAACTATTTTTCTACCGATCCCCTTTTTTCTACACTTAATACCCTTGTTAAGACTGATTCCCTTTTCAAAACTTATTTTCCCTGTTACTATGATTCCCCCTCGTCTACACTTCAATTTTTCCACTTTTAATTTTGATTCCATTTTTTACACTTATTCTATTGATCCCCCTTTTCTTCTTCATTTTCTCTGACATCTGACTAACAGAAAAATTCTGGAAAAGCCTATTTTCCATGGCATTCCTACCTGTATTTGTTAATAGAAATCACCAATATTTGTTATGTATCATGTGTATTACAGACTTATTTTGGTGTATAATGTATGAGGTAACTTGTTGTTGATTGTGGAACTGACCTCATGATTGATGTATAACTCTAGTGCCCTCTGACAATCAAACTTGCGGGCCATAAGGAACTTGACCGCTGTGTTCCATGGTAGTGGGTCCTGGCCATCTCCTCTATGCTTCTTTACTTTTTCTTGGAAGGCACCAACTCTCTGTTTAAATATAACCATTATTAATTACAGGAATCTTGGTAAATACAATTTCTGGAGATACAAAAATCATGTTGAAATAAAATATTTCAAATTGTTCAAATTGACCTCATCCAGAAGAAATTTATTAAAAAAAAAATCAAACGAACACCACACAGATATGTGCTCATGCACAAGTAACTTAATAAATCACAGTAAAATGTACTGTGAAATATCATGCCATGAATTATGATTGAAAATAAAATACTTCACATTTGGTAAGTTGCTGATTGAACTGCTTTTACTTTTTCTTTAAAAGTAGTCATGATTTTTACATTTGATTATACTTTTAATCATTTTATCGTGACATTTCTTTCTGATTACTTTTAATCACTTTATCGTGACATGTTTTTCTGATTACTTTTAAGCACTTTATCATGACATGTTTTGCTAAGTGAATGTATTGTTTCATTAGACATTTATTTTTATACATGTACTCCCGTTTTTTTGACAGGGTAATCATCTTGCTCAATCAGTTTTTTACTTTGATATATGGCTAATGATTATCAGGTTTCTCTTTCTTAAGAGTTATTTTTTACATTGAAATCAGATTAAACACTCTAAGAAGATTGGAGTTTCAAAAGAATTGCATGAAAATTTCTATATTTTTTTTTTAGTATTCAGGACAATCTGGCCTGTTGAAATCAAAAGTACGTTTACTAAAATTATGTATCTTTGAGTAGCTAGCCTGCATGTAAAACATTTCTTTTGAAATCCGTCCAAAACCACAGGAGAAGTTGTACAAAGTATTTTGAAAATTCTATTTCTAGTAACCAGCTTTACCTAAAAACATGTAGGTACTATGTAAGATGAGATAAACTGTAAACTCCTCACTAAAGGACTCCAATCAATGAAGTTATGTGAACATACTGTACATAATCACATTGATCAAGTCACACTGCAGCAACACAAATAAATTATTCATTCTGCCATTAGCCATATAGACATTTGCAGACTTCATATGAACCAGGTCCACAATTATGACGATTTAATGCTTACAAAAACTGATCACTTTTCTATAAAATCTACTTTTGGTTTGTTGTTGTGTTGCACATTAATATCTATTGCACCACACAAATATTCAACAAGAGGCCCATGGGCCACATCGCTCACCTGAAAAGCTTTGGCCATTCTGTATTTTACCAGATTTCCCCCTTGTAATACATATGGGGGGGGGGGGTGTATTCTCACTTGACAAACTAGGATACTTCTTGACAAAATTTATAATTGACAAATACATTAAAGTACTATTTTCTTTTTAAAAATTTCCCTCTCAAACTATAGCCTTTTTTAAAATTAAAAATCAAATGAATTGTACATTTTACATGTACCAAAAATTTTAAGTACAAAACATTAAAATCACACAATGTTTTGTATGGTGTTATGGTTTCTTGAGATCTAAGCCTAGAAATATAAGGACTACATTGTATTACATGTATCATAATTTCCCTTTGGACATCCTTTTATATGCCTATCACTTTAAAAACTTTTCTGAAAATACTTTTGCACTATTTTGTTTTTATTCCAAATCTTAGACAAAAAATTTTGAAGCAGACCTTGACAGGCCAGGAGCACTTTGGGATTAGAATGATGTTTTAAAGAATTCCCAGGGCTATGAAAAATCAACATCTCAGCTTTTGTAAAAACAAGAAAGCATGTTTTATAGTGGTAGAGTGTACTAATGGATGTCCAAAACAAAAAGTTGAAGTTGACAGGGCATTCAACATGTTCAATTCAATATAAAGCTATTTTGATTGGAACAAGCAGTCAAAGTTTATGCAAGATTTCCCAAATCACACTGTGTGGCACCAATTGATTTCTCTGAGATTTGGAAGTGATATGTCAGTGCAAATATTTTAGTCTCCATGAATCTTGCCGAGATTACAGATTGTATAATGCCATATTGCTTTAAAAGCTTGCTGCACTTACCTCAAAATATACAATTATAGCAAGCTGCACAAATTGCCATTTGTGGACAAGAAAGACAGGGGACACTTAAAAAAATTGTCACTGCAAGCTCTAACAACAACATCTTAGCAAATAGAAATTTGGCCTGCTGCACATTCTTCTAATGGAATTTTTCAGTAGTAATTCTGGACTAACAATGCATTGCTATGTTCTCGCAGGAAAAACAAATTAAGTTCACGAAAAAATAATGTCGCCTTGATTTGATGAATATAATGCAGATATTGAATAGGAAATGTTCTTCATTTCTACAGCTCTGTTCAGGCTTTGGTTTGGTAATGCAACTTACATCTGACTTAATGTGATGTCTGTAAAATGTTATGTTGATTGGTTTTGTAAATACGATTTTATCAACATTCTAAATGTCACAGTTATAGAAGTACTCTAGTTAGAATAATCTAACTGTGTCTCGGTACAAGCCCTCACCACAGTAAGAATACGTCCCATATACTTGCAATGTAGCAAATTGGAGCAGATCCGCTCCGAAACGATTTTGAATAATATAAAAGGATTTGCTCTGGAAATAACTACGACTTCCTCTGATTCACACTGCACTTTTCACTATTTATAGAAACAGTATGATCTTGGTTGCCAACCTTCTTTGCTTTGTTCTATTTAGACAATTTCAACAATAATTTCAAGAAAATGATATTTTTTCTTTATAACCTATTGATTTGTTACACACCTTAAAGTATCCACCCTCGTACATAGTACCAGGAGGTCCGAAAATTGCCACTTCCCACTCGAACAAACTGTCATCATTCATCAAGTTCACACGAAACCCCTCCACTGGTTCCTCGCGGATTTTTTTCAGTTCAAGCTGTAAAGCTTTCACTGCCCCACCAATGGGACTTTGTGCCATATCTTTGAGTTCAGATCGATGTACTTTTATGATAATCTGTTCACGGGGAGACAAAGAAATACCAACTTTCCGTTTGTGTTTTCTTTGTGTTTTGGCTGCAGCGCAATATGGCGAATTGTGACGTCACTCTATTATTGTCAAGACTAAACTAGTCCTTTGGATTGAAAATGAGAACCAGTTTTAAAGTTGTAGTCGTAAACTAAAAAAAAATTGCAAATTCAATGTAATTCGTAACGATAATTTTTATTCTTAGTATATCATACAACATTTCTTAAAAACAAATATTTGATCAACATAGCCCAATATTTTACGACTTTGATTAGGCCTAAAAGTCAGAGACAGAGGTGCCACTTCCGGTAGGCACACAGATGAGGAACGAAGAATGGATAATTCTTTTTTGACAGAAGAAGAAAGAAGGGTAAATCTTAAAATCGTAAAAATTAAGTACAATATTTTAGATTCAAGCAAAGAAATGCATAAGACATTAGTACAAGTGGACAGGGAAGACAGGGTTAATTTGTCTACAGGAACATAAATTATCATCATTGATTATTTAATTAATCTGCGTTTGTTTGAAGCTAAACAACGCAAATTTAACACATAAGTGACATAATTGAGACTTTGTTTCTCGAAATTTATTCAGAGTTTTTTTATAACTATAATAGTTCCAGTTAAAAATCGGTTATGAATCTTGTAAAATTGATATCTTTCATCAGCTCATCATTTTTTAATTAAAACATGAAATTGGGTTTAAAAATCCTGTAATAAAAATTGTTTAAAATTTTCAAAATAGACTAAGTTGAAAGTGCAACCATTAGGGCAAGCACAGATACCTTGTCTGAGTACTTCTAGATAGAATGTTCTATCGTTAAAATGATATTGTCTTAGACCTATGGACTCGGTTTAATGATAGAATTCGTTTCCTGTATTTGTAATGTAGCAAAAGAAACACGGGCAGTAAGTCGTACTCAGTGCATTACTATGAACAATCTAGAGGGTTCCGAATGTAAACATGGCAGGTAAATTTGAAACGAGAGAAAAAGAGTGCTGGTGGGGCAAGTAAAAATTGAAGTAGGACAAGTGAAATTTGACCATGCACTTGCCCGTGGGCAAGTGCCTGAAAAATCTATTTGTCAGCCCCTGAATATTGATCAATAATAGAAGATGGAACTTTTAAATTAATATTCATATTTACAGAAAACAAGTTCAGGCCACTAAGGAAGATGCGGAGCGTGACGGAGTGAATGTCCCCACCACGTTACAGGAATATTGTGTTTCAATCAAACCCCAGACCTCCCACAACAGTGTGGATGATACAGACTTTTACGATGAGGACTACGACTTGGATGATGATGAAGAGGAAGACAACTATTATGATGATGAGGATGATGATGATTCCGGAAACGGCGGTGAAGAATCCTGATGCCTGTTGTTGTTTTTTATTTTATTTTTGATTGTGCAAAAAAGCCCAAAAAGTCAGAAAGGGGAAGTTGAAGCTCAGTGTTTAACACAACAGATTTGTTGTATCTGTTATTCTTTCCAGGTTTTTTTCATAATCATCCACTACTGCATTTAGAGGGTGAAGAGGTTTAATCTTTTTAAAATACATATTCAGTCTGAACTCTCTCAACTTCCACAAATATCCAATTAAGAAGTGGAGTAATTGATTACATATTGTCATCTGGATACACTTTTGTTAAAACTGAAAAAGATGTTATTGATATGAAATGTTGAATATTTAAACATAATCACAATATTTGGTGCTAGACTGTTTATCTGGGTAGATTATGTCGATAAAATATTGATTTCAGATTATCATTATGATGGTAAAAGATGATCAAAGTTTCTTAGGAGGTGTTTACTCAAAAATTAAATTAATGAACAATGATTTGTACACTATGAGAAACCAAGTTCTGATTTGTTCACAATGTCCCACTACCTTAACATTTATTTACATGTATTTCATAAGATCCTAAGTATTATTGAAAAAAGATAATCTTTTCTTTTTCCTTCCATTATAAAAATTAATATTCCAAGAATTCATGGGTTATTAACCTAGAGTAAGTAATAGTTAATGCTTTTTAAACCAATCAGAACTCAAAATAGATTAATTCTAGCAGTAAGGGGAGTTTCTTATGCAATGCTGATGCACAGTAAATCAGACTTAAAGCAAAGTGCCAGAGAATAATTTTGATTTGTTGAAAATTGTAATTTAGTCATTCTTTCTGATAAGATCAAATTTTGTCATTCTTTCTGATAAGATCAACTTTCTAAAATTATTGAGGATAAAATTCATTTTTGCTGTAAGCATGAATTCAGTGTAGGTGTCTTTGCTGTAAAATACTTTGGTAATAGAGCAGTCAAGGCTGTACCTATGTTTTTGCTTGCCCTACCATAAACTAATTCGTTATTTATAGATATTTTTTTCAAAAAAAGAGGAAGACAAATGCTGAGTAAATCATACAAGCCCCTATGCCCAGCTTTAAATTTATGGCCTACAAATAAATTCTTTTTTTGATAAGTCACTTGCCCCAGGGGCAAGTGGTTGATAAACTTTCACTTGCCCACCCCTAAATTTCACTAGCCCGGGCGTCAGGCAATGGGATTTGTCATCCCCTGAATAAAGTTCATTTGATGATTTGATTGATAATTCCCATTTTTTCTACTGAAATGGAAAAAAATACTTTTACTTGCAGTAGAGATTACATGTATCCTTTGAATAATTCCCTAAACTATAGTGTCTATATACAAGAATCAATTTTTAAACATGTTAGAATTGTTGTTCACCTGATTATATTTTCATATTCTTTGTCTTTTCCTTTAGAATCTTTCCACTTCCTGTACATGACAGAGGCATCCACGTTGGCAGGGGAAAATGTGTTGGGCTCATTTAACAGGGAAATTATACTTAACAGGATTGTCCTGAAAAAAATGTAATATATGTTATGGGTACTAAAAACTCTTTATTAATAGATGATATTTTCCTACAGGATTCCTCAGTTGACAGCAGTATGGGTCAGTTTCACAAAAAAAAAAACTGCTTTTAATAGACAATACTCATGAATTGCCAAGCCACACAGAGGTGAATTTAATGTTTGTGAAAATAGAAAATACAGTCCTACAAGGTCACTAGGAGACCTAATGTTTTACCTTTACTTATAGTAAGGTCAGAAGTCATGAATAATCTTAATTCCAAGAGAGATTCTACATGTTAAAATAACCTACTTTTGATTTATTTAAAAGTGAAATTGAATGGCATTTATAATAGATCAGGAGGATAATATGACAAAGCTTATTTTAGAAGTCTACTTCTGTATCAAAACTTTAACATGTATCTACACTAGAAATTTAAATTAGATTTTAACAGGGTATCTTGTTAGCTATCTTGTACGCTGCAGATCTGTAGCTCGCTGGTCTAAAAAAATTCGGATGGGTGATCAGAGAGCTACTCTGCTACCCATTGAAAAAAGTGTACATTTATTGCACACAAAAAAGTGTGCTGTTTCTTGATTCATTTCTCCGTTTATCTATGCTGCCATCTCATAATTCAACTGTTTCTAGCTAGCATATATTTTTACTACTTCCTGAACAAAACATTTTCCCAAACTATTGTTTATAGCTCCTACATGTATGGGGCTGAAATTTAGACCATCAAAAATTTCCCTTATTTATACATGTAATGCCATATTAGGTGGCAAGAGAATTCAGTCCAGAGCTTTGTGCATGATTTATTAGTCTTGTACATGCAGTTATGTATTCGAAGTAGTAAAAGAATGTATAAGAAACACACGGTTAGTAATAATTTGAAATACATGTCTAAGGTGAAAAAAATCAAGAGTCAGCACACTTTTTTGTGCACAATATACACTTTTTTCAATGGATAGCTCTCTGGTCGTCCATCCAAACATTTCCAGACCAGCCAGCTACAGAACTGCAGCTAATTATGGTGTGGTCTTATTTGAAATAGGATGACAATGATCATAAATGTCAAACAAAACAGACATTGCAAATAACAAGATAGATGAACTATCTTCCATTCCACAGGCATGTTTCCTTGGCAAACCAAACAGTGACTTGCAAGAGAGAGAGAGAGAGGGAGGGAGAGATCTACCTGACATTCTGTGTGGGGTTCCATCTCTCTGAAGGAAGTTCACCACTTTGTGGGTCATCTACAGGTGGATGTAATATAGATATACATACATCTCCATTCTGAAACAAGAAAAACAATATACTGTAGATTTGGATCATTCCTAATCATATGCAAGGAATTAATTTCGCGTGAAGCATCACTCGAGAAACAAAATTACTTGCTTTTATTTTCATGGTGCTAAAATCCATGTAAATTCTCTTGATCAACCGTTCATTCACCAATAATTATTCTCGCGATTTAACGTTAAAGAGCCATTTTGCGATAATAAGTACTTGCAAAAAACAAGGAATTTACAATAGTATTCAAAAGGATAGTACATTGTACATGTATTACAGTGTACACGTATCAATGAGATTGTGATGATCAAGTTTTTTAAATTTGGAATTGGGGTGACCTTTTAAAAAATGCATAAAGGTTTTTTAAAAAAACTAAAATGTTTGAATCATGGGTGCTACTGACCTTAGTTGATAAATAATAGGTAGGACTGTTCCTTCACCAAGCACTCAGTACATTGAAGTGAAAGTTGTGGGTCTTTCAGATGAGAATTTTAAAAACTATGCCCCATGTCACAGTAGGCATTGGCAAGATAAAGAACCCTTTCAGCTCAATTAGCCCTGAGTGCCAAATAAAGGTCTAAATTTGTAGCCCTCTTTCCGTATATAGCAACATCTGTATGTGTGTGAAAAATTCTCAAATGGAACAAAAAACAACATACAATAAATCAATCCAATATTAAATGTCCCGAGAATGAAACAAGAAATTTTACCTCATACACATTAGGGTGCCACATCTTGGAGATAAACTTTACACTTGGGGGATTGTATGGATAATCCTGAGGAAACTTCATGTGGGCCTAAAAGTAAAGGTAACAATACACACATCAGGAAAATTTATACCTAAACACATCAGTAAAAGCTATACCTAAACACATCAGTAAAAGGAGGGGTTTCGTGTGAACTTGATGAATGATGACAGTTTGTTCGAGTGGGAAGTGGCAATTTTCGGACCTCCTGGTACTATGTACGAGGGTGGATACTTTAAGGTGTGTAACAAATCAATAGGTTATAAAGAAAAAATATCATTTTCTTGAAATTATTGTTGAAATTGTCTAAATAGAACAAAGCAAAGAAGGTTGGCAACCAAGATCATACTGTTTCTATAAATAGTGAAAAGTGCAGTGTGAATCAGAGGAAGTGTCTGTTAACTTTGTAAAATCTTTGTTACGTATACACAACTGTTTCCATGATAGATATGAGGTCTTTTAATGCCTTATATAATTTTAATGATTTCCCTAGACCTTCATTAGACTGAAATATGACAGAAAATGGGCTATACCCAGATATCTAAAAGTAGATAAAAATATCATAATGATGTCACAATGATATCATTTATAAACCAATGACTAATGTTATTTAAAATCAACATGATGTAATGGTATAAGAGAAATCTCACAATAGAAAGAAGAGGAAGAAATGATCAGAGAAGTTCCAGTATAAACAAGATAAATAGAATTGATCATCTATACAAGCACAAGCATGTCTAATAACTCTTTCTCCTACCTTATTATATTGAAAACTCTTAGCTCCAGATCTGTAGCTCTCCGAAAATATACATTGAAGGACCGGAGAGCTGTAGTGCCAACCATGAAGAAAACTGTATATTTATTGCCACACAAAAAAGTGTGCTGTTTCTCGATTTATTACTCCATGTTTTATAAACTGTCATCTCAAAATATTACTACATGTAACCATGTCTTCCTTACATATTATTTCACTTTTTCCATAACAAAACATTCCTTATGATTGTTGTTAATAGACCTGCGGCCTCCTGGCCCTGAAATCAAGATCATCGAAAATTTCATTTATGTATAATACTGCCATTTTGGGTTGCAAGATAATTCGTCCCAACCCGCTTCGTGCAGATGTCATCTTCCAGAGTACTTAATCGAGGAGTAAGGTATTACCTATATTTGATATCTTAGACTAGCTTTTTTGCAATTGAGGTAAGACTTTGGAAGAATTAATCCAGAACCAAGCACAACTTTTTGTGGGCAATAAATATGATTACAGTTTTTTTTTTCAATGGGTGACAATGTTTTTGCAAAATCACTCTTGATATTGTCACAATGATTTGTTTAGGTATAGATTTTACTGATGTGTTTAGGTATAGATTTTACTGATGTGTTTAGGTATAGATTTTACTGATGTGTTTAGGTATAGATTTTACTGATGTGTTTAGGTATAGATTTTTACTTATGTTTTTAGGTATAGATTTTACTGATGTTTTAAGGGTATAAATTTTACTGATGTGTTTAGGTATAGCTTTTACTGATGTGTTTAGGTATAAATTTGAAATGTGCCCTGTGGCAATGCACTTTCAAAAAAAATTACGCACTTTGAAAATTTTTTCAAAGTGCGTTGTAACAGTGCCCATTGGTTCTTAAGAAGAATATAAGAGGACGAAAATATAACAAGGTTTCAAATTTCAATAGTCAAGTGGAGGATTGATATATATGAAGATAATGAGCAGTATTCAAGCTCAAAAGTCCAATAAATAGCGTGGTGAGCTTGAGATAAAAGATACCACAGAATCTGACACATCTGTTTCATATTTGGATATTTTACATTAAAAAATACGTTTTTCGAACTACCAAGCTTTATTTTAAACGTAATTACTTTAACTTTTCAATTGTCTACTTCCCTTACACATGCAGCAATATATCTTCATCACCTGTATTTAGAGTTTATATATAAGTTGGAGAAGAAATGGTACAATATTGCATGGGAGCTGACTTGCTAATCTGTGGAAAAAAATGATTTTAAAATCAAATCCTTTATAGATGTACACACTAAGACGATGCAGAAAAATAGTTTAATTCTACAATACATATACTTATAACATGACTTTATACAGTCTATCTTTTCCTGCAAAAGTTTGCATGTCTTCTCTTCGTAAAATGTTGGAACTTGCTTGTTATACCCCTGCCATGATTTTAGAAAACGTACTAGTAAGTAGCTCTCCGAAAAAATATATTGACAGACCGGAGAGCTACAGTGCAACCCATCGTAAAACCTGTATATTTATTGCGCACAAAAAGTTGCGTCTAGTTCTGGATTAATTCTTCCAAATTCTCACCCCAATCGCGAAAAAGATAAATTAAGAAAATGCTTACTTCTCTATGAATTACTCTCGTAGTTGACATCTGCAAGTGCCTTGGACCGAGTTATCTTGCACCAAATTCAATTCAATTTATTCACTCAAAACCATATGTACAAAAAACATATAATACATATATGCATATAATACAGTGGGTCAAGCAGAAGGTGATAATTAAGGAGAACAGACAATACTATTAATTTTAGAAATAGATGTACATAATTTGTTCAAAGAATCAACATCATTTTGGCGCATGACCACGAAACTTGATAATATTTGGATGAGAACAAAATTTTTGGTTCAAATAAACTTTCCTCAATTGGTTTTTAAAAGCACTACATTCTAAGATATAATGATATTCACCTCCTATCTGGTTACTACTGCAGAAGCTACAAACTCTTTCATTTCTCTGAGTACCATTCTATCTACCTGTTTCAATTGGAAGGTGGTGATTTGTGGTTCTTAACTTAACAAAAGTTTTTCTGAATTTAAATGATAACAGTGTTTAATATATTGGTTTTATAAATTCTATGATTTAAACTTTTTGAAGATTCTTGAACTTCACTATTCCACGTTTGAATATATTGATCTTTTAATCTTTGTTTGACTGTAGCAGTTATCCATTCTGCATTGTATAAGTATTGTTCGTGCTCATACCAAATATTTGAAAAACCACATCTATCAAAACTCTTTTGTACAAATGATATCCATGAATTTTTCATTTCCCCTTTATCATGTTGTTTACGTAAATACATATATACAATTCTACACAATTTGTTTTCTTTTCCATTCACAAGTTTTGCCCAATATTTTATCATTTCTGAGTAAATATTTATATGTAATGGAAACCGTCCAGTTTCTCCATAAATCATATAACTTGGAGTGCTACTTTTTAAATTCAATATATGTTTTAAATAACGTAAATGTACTCGTTCAATATTATCGATGTTTTCATAACCCCATATTTCACAGCCATATAACAATACTGGTAAGACTACTTTATCAAACAAATCCAATTGATATTCGAAGGGGAGATTAAACTGCCTAATTTTACGTATCACACCATACATCGCTTTTTGTGCTTGTTCGCATAGGTGTTTTCTTGCTTTACATAATGAGCCTGTACGAGAAAATACAATCCCCAAATAATTAAAATCCTTGACTACTTCTATGACACTGCCATTATAGGTAAAAATATTCTTTGGCTGTCTACCCTTTGAAAAAATAAGTATCTTTGTTTTCTTAATATTCACACATAATTTCCATTCTTCACAATATTTGTAAAATTTATTCAGTGCTCTCTGAAGATCTTTCAAGAAGCAGTTTCCGCAAGAATTACAGTATCTTCAGCATAAAATAAGATAAACAATTTCATGCACCAAAATGGCAGTATAAATAAAAAATATTTTTGATGATCTTAATTTCAGGGCCAGGAGGGCTATTAACAACAATCATAAAGAATGTTTTGTTTGGAATAAATGAAATAATATGTTAGGAACACACGATTAGTAATATTTTGAGATAACATGGAGAAATAAATCGAGAAACAGCGCACTTTTTGTGCGCAAAAAATATATACAGTTTTTCAATAGGTGGCACTGGGTCTCTCAAAATATATATATATATTTTTATATATAGATAT
>PRKT01000062.1:1534102-1546707 GCA_003671525.1 Saccostrea glomerata | reverse complement strand
GACATGCAACTTATTTATGTTGACATGCAACTTATTTATGTCGACATGCAACTTATTTATGTCGACATGCAACTTGGTTATGTTGACATGCAAGATAAATATGTTGACATGCAACTTATAAGTTGCATGTCGACATAAATATGTCGCATGTTTACATAAATAAGTTGCATGTCAACATATTTATCTCGCATGTCAACATAACTAAGTTGCATGCCAACATAAATAAGATGCTTGTCGACATATTTATCTTGCATGTCAACATAAATAAGTTGCATGTCAGCATAAATAAGTTACATGTCAACATAAATAAGTTGCATGTCAACATGTTTATCTTGCACGTTAACATAAATAAGTAGCATCTAGCATGTTGGATGTCACATATTGGCGATATTTGAGATTTTTGAAGATTTTTAAATAATACTTATTTGATTGCAATTTTCTTGCATGTCAACATATTTATGTTGCATGTTGACAAAACTATCTTGCATGTCAACATATTTATCTTGCATGTCGACATATTTGATAGAAAAATAACTTGCACACAAGGGGCAGGAATGTGCCACCATATTGTTCAAATGAAAGTTAATGTAAATATAAAAATAAAGTGTTTATCCTTTACAAAAAGTATCACCTTTCTGCTGTACGCATGAAAATACAAATAACTTTTCAAAATTTAATGTAAAAAAAAAATATATTAAAATAAAGAAACATCGACATTTTTGAGTTTCTTTTCCTGGTTTTCTTGCGAAACGAAACCATGAACATTTTTGTAAAACTTGATGCATTCAGGCTTGACTGAACTTTAGACATTTTGCAAGGTGTGTGTAAATGTTTTACATGCAATTTTGATTTTTAATATTTCAGTTCGCTCTCCTAAATTCTATACAATTTTTATCCCCCGTCATCAAGCTAAATTAATTAATCGCAATAATCCCGACATCTTAGCTTTAAACCAATTGTATACGACTCTGAGGATTATAGATTGACACAAACTGATAGGTTGACAAGTCACGCCTCACATGACAGACCGGGAAGTATATATTTTTGTAAATAGATAAGTGATATTTTCATTACCTAATAGATATCAAAAGGATCTAGGTGATTTTTTAAGTAACATACCGAAAGGTGAGACTTTTTCTACCATTCTCCAAGTCAAATTCGTATCAATAATTACAGATTTCATTTCGAGGAATTTATTTAGGTTCAGTGCATTTTAGACCCCCACCCCGCAAGCACACATTGCATTTTTCATTACAAAAATTTACACATATCTCCATCATTACTCTCTCTCTCTCTCTCTCTCTCTCTCTCTCTCTCTCTCGTGATAAATTAAGTGACTTAATCGATTGGCTTTTTTTTAAAGATTGAATTATGCCAACTTCACACTTTCAGATGTAGTAATATGACTGGTGATTTTTTTCAATGTTACATGGATATTTCGAAACATAGGTTTTCCCATAATTCAATTTTTGTTTTGATGATAGCGATTTTAAAATAGAAATATCATAGCATATTTGATTTTTAAATTTCCTAAATTGATTTTTATTTTACTTGGAAATCAACTTTCTTTTTCTCTTTGTTGTAAACTATGTAATTACAATTTCTGAAAATGATTTGTTAATTTCAAGGGAACAAATATACTGTAAATGCATTTTGTTGACAATAATTTTACTTGTAACACGTCATTTGATTGGATAAAAGATTTTATTCATTTTGTCTAACATAACTTGACTACGTCACAATGAGTTAATTCAAAAAACGTATTACTCCGCTTGCCGTTACTTTTAAAATTTAATCAATGTGAAGCCTAATTCTGGGGAAAAAAAATGCCCCATTGTCTGCACTGAAATTAAATTATAAGGAATGAAGCTTATTTCAACTTATACGATATAGCAAAACTTGGGACAGTTTACGCTTTTTTATAAACCCTTCGCGGTTTATAAAGCGTAAACTGCCCCAATTATGTTACATCGTATAATATAAGTTGAAATAAGCTTCATTCCTTAATTGTTTTAATATTTGGCGCAAAATTTTTTTCCCAACAACTTCAGTAATTATGTTCAATCTAATTTAAATCAAAGTTCTTAGATCCGCGCAATACACTCCAACTTACGCAAACCACATATGGCGTGAATCGAAGAAGACTCATTTTATTCAGATTTGTATAGCAAAAATTAAAGATATTAATATTTTATTTCCAATCAAGGGCTCCCAGAGAGGCATAAAAAACAAAGGCAGTACATTATCTCTAAGGAGTTAAATTTACAAAGAAAAAAATGTACAGTATAAGTAAAATACATACGAAGCAAGTTGCTGTGCTTTACAATTTCATATTAAATGATTAGAGAGGTAGTTTCCAAGTTGAAGTAAAACATTCATAGGTTAGGCTAATAGGCCTACTTAAGCGTGTTTTTCTGTCTTTCTGTCTATCTAGCACTACCAGTTTCTTAATTAATCAAAAATTCATGTCCTGGCCCATACTCTCGAGTCGTTCACTGTTCATATAGCTACAAAGCTACAGCAAGGGCACAGGTTTTTTAGCTCACCTGAGCCAAAGGCTCAAGTGAGCTTTTCTGATCAAAATTTGTCCGTTGTCTGTCGTTGTTGTTGTTTTCGTTGTCGTTGTCGTCGTTGTTGTCGTTGTAAACTTTTCACATTTTCATCTTCCTTTCAAGAACGACTGGGCCAATTTCAACAAAAACTTGCTATAAAGTACCCTTGGGTAAAGGGAATTAAAGTTTGTTCAAATGAAGGGCCATGCCCTTTTCCATGGGGAGATAATTATGAATTAGAGAAAAATTAATGGCATTTAAAAAAAAATCTTCTTCTCAACAACCACTGGGCCAGGAAAGATGAAACTCATGTGAAATCATCCTCAGGTAGTGTAGATACAATTTTGTTCATGACCCCCGGGGTTAGGGTGGGGCCAAAATGGCCGGTCAAAGTTTTACATAGGAATATATAGGAAAAATCTTTAAAAATTTTCTTCTCAAGAACCATTTAGACAGGAAAGATGAAACTCAGATGGAATCATTTTCAGGTAGTGTAGATACAAATTTGTTCAAATCATGACTCTGAGGGGTAGGATGGGGCCAAAATGGCCGATCAAAGTTTTACACAGGAATATATTGGAAAAATCTTTAAAAAATTTCTTCTCAAGAACCATTTAGACAGGAAAGATGAAACTCAGATGGAATCATCTTCAGGTAGTGTAGATTCAAGTTTGTTCAAATTATGACCCCCTGGGGTAGGGTTGGGCCAAAATGGCCTATCAAAGTTTTACATAGGAATATATAGGGAAAATCTTTAAAAATCTTCTTCTCAAGAACCACTGGGCCAGGAAAGATGAAATTCATGTTGAATCATCCTCAGGTAGTGTAGATTCAAGTTTGTTCAAATTATGACCCCGGGGGTAGGGTGGGGCCAAATGGCTGGTCAAAGTTTTACATAGGAATATATAGGAAAAATCTTTAAAAATCTAAAATTCTTTTCAAGTACTTCAAAGCCATGCTTAGTGATATTCATAGGGAATCATCCTCATGTAGTGTAGATTCTAGCTTGTTCAAACCATGACCCCCTGGGTGGTAAAATTCAAGCCCCCCCCCCCTTTCACCTCAGTAAACTTTCAGTTATGATTTGTGATTTTTCCTAGCCAATTGCTCAGGTGAGCGATGTGGCCCCTGGGCCTCTTGTTTTTTTATTGCTGAAGCAGCTTAGATCATGCCAAGTAGGTAGGACCATTCTATCTGAGGTCTCTTTTCAGTCATGTTAGTTTTTTTTACAGTGACCTTGATCTTTGATATATGATATAATGTCAACTGATTTCCTGACACTCATGAAGTCATGGGCATCAACTTTAATCATTCCCCAATCAAGCCAACAATTTATCAGGTCATGGATTATTAAAATTAAATTGAAGTTATAGAAGTTTAACAATTAAACCGAAATCAAAATTACATAGTATTCTGAGCTGTGAATGGAGGTTTCAATTGCCTTTTACCATATGATTAAAAGAGTCAGGTATATTTGACAATATACTAATATTTACTATGAGTTATTAAAACTGATATTAAACTGAAATATGTTTCACCTTTCAAATACTTTTTTTGATTTTTCCCTGTCAATTAAGGTTGAGGTGACCATGGGAATTAAAGGATTAAAGACTTTAATTGAACAAAATCAGGATCTTTTTCTGAAACCATACAAGTTGCAACAGACTAATCTCGTCATAGATGGACCAAACATTTTGCATTATCTGTTCGAAACAAATGCAGATTTGGAGAATATGTATGGTGGAGACTACAATAAATTCGCAGCAGTTATTCGCAACTTCTTTGGGTCTCTTAATAGTTGTGGAGTTTGCTCAACTGTTGTGATGGACGGCGGTCATGCGGTAGATGAAAGCAAATTAAGAACAAGGATAGAAAGAGCTGGTGAACGACTTCAAAGGGTTTTTTCCATTTGTCGAAGTAGTGGTAATAATGGATCAGCTCATTCTCAAAAACGGCGCTTCATTCCCAAAACCCTTCCAATTTTAGGATACAGTCTGTTTATAGAAGTATTAAGCGACATGGATATTGAAGTTCAAACATGCCCATTTGAGGCCGACAAAGAAATAGCAGTCATTGCCAATAAAAAGGGATGTCCTGTTCTTTCCTACGATTCAGATTTCTATGTTATGCGCATCACCGGAGGATTTCTTCCCCTGAACTATCTTGGGATGAGGGGCAGAGAAAAAAATGATGAAGATCCCTTTCCAGCAAAAATTTACCGAATAGAAGACTTTATTTCTAAATTCCCTAATCTTGGTGAGGATGTTTTCCCCCTTCTTACTGCTCTTTTTGGAAATGACTATACAAACAAGGAAGATGTCTTACCATTTTTAGAATCAATCTCCATACCAAGCGATGCTCCAACTCATAATTTGACGGTAGCAAATAGATACCAAATGAAAATAATACGATGGCTCTTGCAAGTGGAATCTTTTGAAGCTGCAAAGATGCAGATGGCTAGACAACTTGGGGAGGAGAATCTTGACAGGATCCTTAAAGTTATTGCGATGAATTACTCTCCTGACAATCCATCTTCACCTTGTCCCGTTCCTTTGCCAGAATGGTTTAAATTGGATCACGAGACAAAATAACATTTAAAAAATCCGTTCCAATGACAAATTGTTCGGATACTGAAGCATCCGTATATCTGGCGTCCGGATATCTGAAGGTCCACTGTATCCTTAAAATGGCCTCTTATAACTGCTTTTATCCTAGTCTAATTACAAGTGCCTTGTATGATTAAGGTTGCTTTACTTAATTTGCAGTTCATAAAAAACACTTTACCAGAATAGTAAATTTTTCTGTGAAGAGTTCTTTTTTCAGCTGTTCATCATCTGCTTGGATGATACTTAGATCTTCTCGATTTCTTGTTTCCTATTCAATGAAAAATAAATCATATATAATTCATCTGTTTATTGCAAATTAACCTTACAAAAGTTTGACAACCTATAAAAATATCACACAAACATATAATAATTACACAAAATTATTATTCTTATTTCATATAGATTGCATTACACAGTGTTTCAGTATATTATTTTTTCTCAAAAAAGATGAAAACACATCAGACTAAGTAACTTGTAAGAGAGGCTGCACATTTATTTCTACATGTTTACTGGAGCACAACAATTGAAATCAGAGTTACTTTGCTTTTCTGTATGTTGAACAAGCGCTTTTCATTTTGTGAAAACTTTCAGGAAATGGATATCGATAAAACTTGAATTTTCTGAAAACAAGTGATTTTGCATCCAGTCAAACCTTGTTGTTAGAAACTTGATGGAGCTGAAAAAAACTTTAAAATACATGTACATGTATCATTCTGTGGAATCGAGATATCAAGGATTATTATATACTTAGATATTAAATGGTTGGTACTTCCCATGTTCACCTGTATTTTATATGGATAAAAGTTTCTGCTATAAAGTCTGTTCAGCAGATACATTTATTTAATGGAAACATCACTATATCTTTCTTCTACTTGTAGCAGGCCTTGGTCTAATATACAAGCATGTGTAACTGGCTCAAGAAATTTATCCAAAATGTGTAAGCAAATATTTGCAATGATTTTTTTTTCAAGAGCTCTGTATGAGTTACTATATGGACAAACAAATTACTTCTTTTACATGTGCATACATGCAGTAATTATAAGGTGTAATATTAAACCAGCCAGGACTTAAAATTTCTCTTCACATCCCTTCCCCTTCCTGATTGCCTCAAATAAATGCTTTGACACATCTGTAGCATGTACTGGCCAAAAAAGAAATCAGTTGATGGAATGAGAAGGGTATACTGATATAAAAAATATGATGTAACTAATAAAACATAAGCCCATTTAAGTCTGACATGTCAGCTGAAAAAACCAAATACACAATGGGGACATTCAGCAAGGCATGCAAATTTATTTTGAATATAGCTGAGCATGTACTTGAAAATCATTAAGTGTACAGGGACATATCACTACCCACTCCAATACGGCAAAAAAATTCCACATCTTATATTTCATGACTCTCACAGGTAAAATCAGGAAACAAGTTAGCCAATAATTTTTCATCTACCTGTAATTAAAAAGTCATTCCCTGTGTAGCACAATTTTTTTTAAATCGGGAAATGATACTGGAACTATTTTGCAGGCATGTGTCAAACAAAATACAAGACACAAAATAGATACATTAAGACATCTAAAATAGATACATTAAGACATCTAAACAGATTCTTGACTTTGTAGTATTTCTTGAGATTGAACATCTCAACAATAACCCTACAAGACCACGGAATACCAATACAATAGGTAAAGCAGTTTCTGGAATTGATTCACAGGTTTTGCAAAATATCCATAAGAAGCTATGCGCAACAAGTACAAGTGCAACAAAGAACACTAGGTTAGACCTAGTACACGCTTTTGCACAATTTCAGACTTGTGCAATTTCTGCTCTTGATCTAAATTCAATTCTAAGATTTCCATTTCCAAGTTTTCATGTTGAGTATCTATTTTTTGGCAAATTTCTGCATGATTTCTGCGTAGCCATTGAAAAGAAGCCATGCAGAGCTCGAGATGAATTTATTTTAGGTCTTCTAGAAGCTGAAAACGGTCTGTCAGATTTGTACAAAAATATTATTAAAAAAATACGTGAAACAAAACAACCCTCTTGAGCAGAGTTGTTTTTTGATTCAAACACTTTTGAATGAAAGAGTATTCCATTATCTTCGTTGGTTGGTTACTTGCACCTAATGCTTTAAATGCATGTATTATCTATCTGAAGGAGGACATTTCATCTTGAATTAAATTTAATAAAATTCATTATATTTGATTAAAAAGAAAATCTTGTTTTAATACTGTATTAATAGATATTAACCATTTGTTTACACTTTAATGTCGTGTTTCATGTTTTGAATCATGCAGTTTCAGTATACCTTCTCGTTCAGGCAGTATGGATGCCCTTCATAGTTGAATGAATTTTGTAATCTTAACTATTTATTTTTGCAAAGTCATGGAAATATGTTATGAAAAACTCTAAACCGGCGTCTTTTATCTACACGGATGGGTGTTTCATAACTTCAAATATAAAAGACAACAATTTTTTTTCATCTGATACCGAATACATGTACTTGGTCTTTGTATAATATAAAAGATTGTTCTTTTAATCCTGCGCCCTATATTTAGCAGTCCTTTAACTATACGGACGATACAATGATCTTGTCTGCAAATAGTATACATCTTTAAGTTGAATTTTGACTGATGTTTTTATACAAATTGTATGGTCATATTTTTCACACTGGATTGTCTATAATTTTGTATATTTGCCCGGTCATGACATGTACTACACAGGGGTGTGACCAGTTGGAAAAGTCAAAAAAGTTGTTTGATTCAAAATGAAAATTAAATGTTAAAATTTCAATATATTTTTTTCAATCAACGTTTGAAACATCATAGCTTACTATACTTCGAAGGGAAAATTATCAAATTTTAAATACATATTTTAAGAAAACTGAAAGAAAACTGCCAAATATGAATTTATAATGTAAATAAATGATTGACAAATATATTCTAGAATAAAAACTACAGACATCGATCTTAGACATTCGGAAAAAATAGCATGTTTTAAACAATGGACCTTTGCAGTATATGATGAAATTGATATTAACCTTTAACATTGCAAAATTTACTTGGAATTTTTAAGTATCCAACTCTGATTTACACCACTTCTTGAATATATTGTTGCACAGTACTCTTGAAGTTTCTCCTTCAATACTGTTAATATATATACCATTGTGTAGCTCGAAGAAAGATGATCAATCATCGTTTTCCTAAAACAAGAAACAAACAAGCCATTAGAATATTATTCTCAGTTTCATTCCCAGGAGAAAATAATAAGCAACGATATATGATTGACTGGAAATGAGTAAAATTATCACATGTACAGTTTTATAGTTTTATATACTATAATTTGTTACATAAAACATAATACGGGTATTGCGGTAAATATTCCACGTGTTATAACTGATAAGCATTTGATGGCGAAACGATGTCATCATCGCTTCATTGAAGTGTATGACCTCGTAAATTATATTGAAAACTGATAAGAAATCTTCAGATGTATCACCATTCTGAATGCTCTTTTACGAACTTTGATGGTAAAGAGGGGAATCTATTGAGAAAATCTTAAACCTGCACCTTAATACTTAGTCTACATCCGGACTTTCCGTCTAGCGCACCCAGTGAACTCTATTTAATCAAAAGCAAGCTTGTAATGCTGCAGAATATGCGTGCAGTTTGAATGCAATGCAACTGGAGTTTTGATAGTGTTTATGATAGATCTAGATTTCTATCCAGTGTACTTAGACGTTTTGGTTCATAAATATTGTTTCCTCAAAGTTTATTTGCATAAAAAAGTCAAAACCTTTTAGGTTCTTTAAAGATTGCTGGGGATCTATAAGGTATTACATCAACCAGATAACGTGATATTTGGTATTCAGTATTAAAGATGACGAAAAAAAAACATAATTACCATGTGTAACAAACGAATTATCATCCCTAAAAACTACTTATTTTTAGGTATGGTCGAGGTTAAAGTTTTTCACATAAAGACGAACTCTAGTGTCAAGTTCAAACTTTGAAAATGTTGCCTCTTAAAGAAAGGCCTGTAATATGAAAAAAGTGAAGTATGAAAAACCTTAGCACCAAAGATTATGGCCGAGCAAAATGAACGTTTGGCTATTATTAGTTTTTTTTAAACAAACAAGGTTAAACTTAAAGGTCAAATTGGAGAGGATAGTATTGAAGCAGCGGTCTTGACACCAGAAATGCTCATGTGAACTACGAAACCATTCAAAAGGTATGAGCAAGTTTAACAAGTAGGTTTTTGCGGACTTACTAACAGAATAACATCTGATGACCAGATCAAAACTAAACACCCCTGACTCTTCTATTAAGAGGGAAATAAAAAACTTATATATAAGGTAATTGCTAGATGCAAAAATCAAAATTATATTAAGCAATTTTACTCTCATTAAAGAAAATTATTATTTGTCTCCTATCCTTTCTATTTTGCCCCAAGTTATTGGAGATTAAGGGACATATATTTTTTGGTCTGTCTGTTCATTTTTCTGTCTGTCTGTCAGTTAGTACTAATCTGTTCTCGTTTTGTCCACAGAAGGCATACGTAATTGTGTCAATTACTGCATTGAATAGTTGGTGCTAGGGATTTCACATTTCTTATGACAAGACCTTCTTTTGGGTATCAACACGTTTAGCATTTTGGATATTTCCTTGGAGTTGGACCCACTTTTGAGCGATTGGTGCTTAAAAATTTATAATTTACATGATTGTGTATTTCATGTGATTAGACTTTTTATAGACCAATATGCTTAATCTTTAACCTTGACCTTGGAAATTGATCTACTTTTGAAAAAAATCATTTTGATCATAACTTTTAAAAAGGTTAGTATTAGTGCTTTCATATTTTACTTTTGATTTTTGATACTTCAATTAATGAAAATACGGACAATGGTCTATTACAATGGTACATAATCACCCAGTTGTTGTTTGTAATTTTCTATTTTGCTGAATGCTTTATTTAACTAATATTGTGTTATTTTGACAGCATTTATTTCCTGAAATCTTAAACTCAATCCGTTCTAGAATAAAAACTACAGACATCGATCTTAGACATTCGGAAAAAATAGCATGTTTTAAACAATGGACCTTTGCAGTATATGATGAAATTGATATTAACCTTTAACATTAACTAAAAATTATATTGAAAATAAACAACATATTTTTTCTCCTTTTCTTCACACTGCATTGAAAAAAGCGAATAGGGAGGCAATAATAACTAAAAAAAAATATCACTTTTGTAAAAAGAAAAAAATGTACATCTTTGCCAAGAAAAACCACAAACATGTCCATTTAAACAATACAAATACATGTATATCAGGAACAGAGCAAACACGGGCCTCTAAAACATTAAAGGTGGGATCATGTGCAAAGAAGGAGTGAACATCCCCTGTCATAATCGAGAAATAGCGGGAAAATCAGTATGTAATTTCTTGTGTAAATATTGGCTTAGACGTCGCGCACGGTGTTGGTGTCAAAAGGTCAAAAATTACTATTGCGGTGGCATTTGCGCTATTTTCATAATTTTAAAACAATTCACCATATGAAAACTATATATCAATCGGTCGGTAATTGTATACTAAATACATTTTAACAAAAGTATTGATCAAAAAACTCCATTTATCCAATGTGTTAATCCGTTTATTCAGTCAATTACGTAAAAAACCCATGTAGACCGGTAACAGGAGCGTCGCACATGCAATAACAAAATATTGATAACTTCCATAAAACAAACAATACAAACATAAAATTTGGCAGAAAAATTCAAAATATGACGTAAATGATGTAAATTTTAGCAATTGTGATGTTATTCAATCCGCATGTTCTGAACGTGTTTCTCAAAATCCAAGACAGAGGTGTAGACGTGCGTAAATCGGCGAAATATGGGATACACATAAAAAGTCTTCGGTTACTTAAAAAAATAATTTCATGAGCTTAATCAATTTTGAAATTGCACCTCAATGATCCTTTTTGTGTGCAAGGAAGTATATTTTAAATTAGACTGATCGTTTGTGTGGATATGTACGTTGGGTTTCTGCTATTAAGCCGATTTATTTTGAATATATGGAATAAGATTATGTGTCACAAAGTTTGGAGGTTCAATGTCACAAAGTTTTTAAGATTCGTAAAATCCCCAATTTCGTTATTCTTGGTGAAAAATTAATGTTGAAATTTACTTTAAATTTTACAAAATGTTGCCATGTTATTAAGGAAAAGATCTCTAGACAGAATTTTAACTCGCGGCATCTTAAATTTTGATAATAATTGCCATGTGACATATATGTACAACATGTAGCTATTTGTCACAATTGAATTTTACGTCAAAAACGTCACATTTTAATGCTACACTCCATGAATTACTTTCATGTTAAGAATGAATTTTTCTAATTTGCTGCAAAACAACATTTATTACTAAATGTGCAAAATCAAAACTTTACTTAGATATGAAAATGAATTGATTGTCTAAAGAAGTATTTGTTTTAGAGGGTTTTTACAAAGTCAACAATAAATGTCACACATTGCCCAAAAGTAATAAATCTAACTATAATTTTATAAATGTTGTGACATAAATCGAATTAGTAGTCATTAAAAATAGACATATTGAAAATTAGAGGATTTTTATGAAATGTGCATCTCTTCAAAAAGTTATTGGTATATTCCAAATTAATTTCAATGGAATGGTGACAAAATCCTACCGAAAAATAAAAGTCAACATGTTATGCCACAGACGTAAAAATATGGTGTTTTGCGTACGTTATTACGTTCAATGCAAAAAATGCAATCTAAAACGTCAAAAGATTTTTTTCTCCAAAATTTTACTCTTATTGCTAATGAGCCTGATTTGGATAAAAGAAAATTATACCAATAATGATTAATTTTAAGAATAGTTTTAAGTTTTGAAAGTTGTATTTATATATAAAAGCAAAACATGTACACTGTATACTAGTACACTGTATCAGTATATATCCTTGTCAAAAATCTGTACAATAGTACCATTCAGAGTTCGAATTAAGACACCAGAAAAAAATCAATCAAACCAAAATTTGATTGACCAGTAAAGAGGGTCACCTCTATTTGATGCTGGCGTAAACTGTTCTATACATGGCGAGTTTACATTGAATAGTCCAATATTGAATAAGGGTTAGGGGGCGTTGGAAGTTGTGATGTAGATAAAGTATCAGGTTTTCACTTCATAATTTGAAAATTAGTTCTTTTTGTCAATAACCTCGTAGCATCGTATTAAATAAAAAAAAAGTTGTATATTTTATCATGTTAAAAAAAAATAGGTGTTTACATTCGAAATTGACGACATTTTGAAACAGGTTATGGCGAGATCAAGTTTATTGCATTATTTCTTTGAATAAAAATATTTTTCATTAATATATTTGGTCATAAGCTAGTGACGTAGCATCATTTTTGAAAGGGGGAGGGGTGCAGCA
>PRKT01000062.1:1468943-1521053 GCA_003671525.1 Saccostrea glomerata | reverse complement strand
TTTTTCTTCCAGTGACCTTGAAGTTCCCCAAATGACCTTGGGTCAAGGTCATGACACACCTTTGGGTCATGGGCAATCTTTGTGTGAAATGATAACCTACCAAGTTTATCCATAAGAAAGATATGGACCGGACACGAATTATGAAATTTTTCTTCCAGTGACCTTGAAGTTCCCCAAATGACTTGGGTCAAGGTCATTACACACCCTTAGGTCATGGGCAATCTTTGTGTGGAGCAGTAGATTCTAATGTCCCTCTGTAAGAAAGATAAGGACCGGACACGTTTGCACAGACAGACGGACGGATAGACGGACGGACGGACAAGGTGATTCCTTTCCCCCCCCCCCAAACTTCGTTTGCGGGGGGTATAATTAATATCAATACATTTATTTACAAATTATAAACATATAAAATATATATTAAATAAATCTATAAATCTAACATTAAAACAACAATACGTTATCACAACAATTCGTTCACAAAGTACCATCCAAACAGAGATAAGAAACCTTAAAGGTATTACAATTAAGTGTTAAATAAGGAATAAATGAATGCTTCTGAAGTATTTTTATATTCAGTTTAGATTGCATGGAGTTGTGAAAAAATGCATTTTCAAACACAAACCTTCAAGTTTTTAAAATCTTAGACAACACACTTCTACAGCCTGAACGAACTATTATATTTACATTATATATTGTACATTGTAAAATCTATGGATAGGTACTATAGAGTATGCTTACTCAATGTTCATTTAAGTTAATACTATGGATAGGTACTATAGAGTATGCTTACTCAATGTTCATTTAAGTTAATACTTAGGTGCTTTAAACTAATTCTGGATTTTAAAATAAATGTTGTATGATCAGCATTTGAGAATTAATATTCAGTTTCAGTTACATCCTTAATCTTAAATCATTTTTCCAAGAATACTATTATTAACTGGAATTAGTTACTTTAAAGCCTCTTTCTTTAACCCTCACTAAAATAATAAGAACATTGATGGAAAAACGACAGGATTCCTATACAACAATTTATTCGAGCAGTGATATAAATCAGATGTAGAATCTTTAAAACTCCGGGAATCTCTCAGAAAATTTAAAATAACAAAATTAAATAAAAAAAAATAACATCAGAGCATATTACTTTTCAACATTTGTGACAACAACACCCCTTCTTGATTAAAGTCCAGGAATTTTGACATCATTTACAGTTGCCTTTTTTTAAAACTTGTATGTGAATTTGTAAATTTAATCAATTTCTTTTTGTTCATTTGCTAAATAATTTTGTTTAAAAGCATTCTGTACACGTATTAATGCTTGGATTCCTTATTAATAATATCTTTGTAGCTTTTGGAGGTCAAATCATCCAATAATCTTTGGTATTCCCATGGATACCAATAAAATATATGGAGATAACGAACAGTATTCGAGCTTATAAGTCCATTAAACATTACAAAATAGGATTGTACAAACACGAACCTCCAAAACATCAGAGGTGGGATTAGGTGCCAAGAAGGAAAGAAGACCCCCTGCCGATCGATCACACCAGCAGGGGGCTCCTTGTCATGATCGCAAAATAACGAAACAAATATGTGGACAACTCAGTGTATAAACAATGGCCTATCAATCACTATGAAAAAAGGCAGTCAGTATTAAACTTGATGATAAATTGTATTTGTTGACAAGGTCATTGTATTTACGCCCTTTATTGGCCGACCTTTTTTTTCATATTTATACGGAGCAAAATTCATTCGAAAACTTCTTCGGTATATGAAAGGGAGAAGGCTCTTGATGTTGTCTTTAATTCAACATTTAGATGCAGAGACGAAGTCTTATCTATAAAATAAAATCTATTTTCATTCGGGCGATGATTCAATTTATCCCGTTGAACTCAATGTAAAGACAGCAAAAATCTGAGACGTCTGCTCCATAGTTGGATATTTTTGTAAAAGTTTGTGGGGCTATTGCAGATGCATTAAACTGCATTGTCTACGATTTTATTCCTTTCATCCCATTTTGTCAAGAAGAATCAGAATCCGGCAGGTATGAATGGTTGATAGGGAATTCTTACCCTAAATGGTATTTGGTCTGATCTCATCTCTTCTGTTTTCAGAGGTCCAAGTTGCCTGCTTCTGATTTGTATTGTTTCAGAGGACTTTTTGATTACTGTTCGCCATCTTAATTTTTCATCTCTTTGCTACTCTTGTTGATTTTGTTTGCGTTTGTACCAAGTAAACTTTTTTCGAAAATAAAGTTTTGCAAGTAATTGTAATATTTAATCTTCAATTATCTACAGAGACATGATATTTCTTTTAAAGAAATTTTCTATTTATTAAAAGACACTAGCAATAATCAAATACATTTCAATTTCATACGATTCATACACTGTATAACGTATTGTATACTACCTAGTGCAGGAATGCTGCTGAAACATAGGACCAGTTATTATACTGATTACCGGAGTAGTCGATTCACTCAAAATTAACGTTGGTTAACCCAGAATACTTTTCCACTTGTATGAAATAATTATATACAATACTTTAATATACTAATGCAAAAGAGATTAAGTTTGTATACTTATTTTACCTCTACGTGATCTCTAAATAAAGGTGGTGCTCATTACTCTACATAATTCAATTCCATCATGATAAAAACAAGTGATAACAACGGAGATAAGTTCACTTTTTATCTGAGGATAAAAATACCGCAAATAAAGCTAGAGAAGCTGACCGGTGTATCTGGCAAATTTTCCAAAAGTTTCTTTCAAGACGCTGCACATAGAAATTGATTCTGTAAAACTATGCGAGGGAAGTTACTTTTCTGTTTTGTTGTCTTGCTTGTGCTTGGACTATGTCAGTCTTCGATTGATCTGCGAACGTCGTCTGGACAGTTTCTGGAGAGAATATTGAATGGACATGGAAGAAGTGGCGGGAATCCTGGTAAGTTTTTCACTAATACATTGAAAATTATTCTATTGAGTATATATATACTTATTAGCGAAATATGATCAAGTTCTGATTCCAATGTCGACAATAAGGCTTGATGATCAGTGTTTTGAACAATCATTCAAATCATCAAATTACATTTCTGTTGTTATTGTGTGACTGATAAAATAATATGTTCATTACAGCAATAGGAACTAATACTTTGAATGAAGGTTCAGAAATGATGAGCGAATCCAGAAGGGCAGGCATGTACAATGTCAATGGCAGACGACAGGGGGTTCTTCCAAACAGAATTACTTCCAGACGCGGAGGAATGTACAACGCCAACGGCAGACGACAACGACCGTGTAAACGAAGATGGTGGAGAAAATGTTAAAACGCACTCAACCCAGGGGGTTATTTTCAATTTTGACATTGATCGGAATACTAGTCTATGATTTGAATTCAAAGGAATTCATGTTTATTCATCACTTTTCTTGAAAAAGCTGATTCCTTTATAAATTGTACCTTTTTACAGATATATTCTACTATAGAACATGTAGAACATGTACATACATGTATATATGTTCACATATGACTGTCAAACTGGATTTTTGTGTATATTGCATTTAATAGTGGTGTTGAATTAAAAAAGATAAATAAAATGATAGTTTTTTTCCTCAGGTATTTTCATTTTTTATGCCACAGAGTCTGATACAGAGCTCTACTTGTAAATGCATAAGTTTAAGGATACTCATTTTTTTTTTTTTTGCTGTTGTCAGAAATAATTATTGTTATAGTCAGTGTATATATGTGTAAACATAAATGTAAACAACGGGGATTAACCTACACTGTATACTAAATGATAAAATTCGGGGTAAACAAACCATAAGATGGATAAGATATAAAACTCACTCAGACACTGATATAGAACTGAACCAGAGTGTGAACCTGGGTAAGTTTTTCACTAATACATTGAAAATTATTCTATTGAGTATATATATACTTATTGGCGAAATATGATCAAGTTCTGATTCCAATGTCGACAATAAGGCTTGATGATCAGTGTTTTGAACAATCATTCAAATCATCAAATTACATTTCTGTTGTTATTGTGTGACTGATAAAATAATATGTTCATTACAGCAATAGGAACTAATACTTTGAATGAAGGTTCAGAAATGATGAGCGAATCCAGAAGGGCAGGCATGTACAATGTCAATGGCAGACGACAGGGGGTTCTTCCAAACAGAATTACTTCCAGACGCGGAGGAATGTACAACGCCAACGGCAGACGACAACGACCGTGTAAACGAAGATGGTGGAGAAAATGTTAAAACGCACTCAACCCAGGGGGTTATTTTCAATTTTGACATTGATCGGAATACTAGTCTATGATTTGAATTCAAAGGAATTCATGTTTATTCATCACTTTTCTTGAAAAAGCTGATTCCTTTATAAATTGTACCTTTTTACAGATATATTCTACTATAGAACATGTAGAACATGTACATACATGTATATATGTTCACATATGACTGTCAAACTGGATTTTTGTGTATATTGCATTTAATAGTGGTGTTGAATTAAAAAAGATAAATAAAATGATAGTTTTTTTCCTCAGGTATTTTCATTTTTTATGCCACAGAGTCTGATACAGAGCTCTACTTGTAAATGCATAAGTTTAAGGATACTCATTTTTTTTTTTTTTGCTGTTGTCAGAAATAATTATTGTTATAGTCAGTGTATATATGTGTAAACATAAATGTAAACAACGGGGATTAACCTACACTGTATACTAAATGATAAAATTCGGGGTAAACAAACCATAAGATGGATAAGATATAAAACTCACTCAGACACTGATATAGAACTGAACCAGAGTGTGAACCTGAACACAACATTTGTTACTTCTTCTATGACCGACAACACAATTATTTAAAAATGGAGAGAAAGTTACTTTGTTTTTTCATGATGTTCTTGTTGTGTGGACTTAGTCGATCCACCAATTTACGGACCTCGTTCAGGCAACAACATTTAAATCGAGTCGCTTTACAAAATACAGAAGAAATTGTTTGTAAGTATACCAACCAAATTCTTTACATGTATTTATACAAATTCATTTCTGATTTAATTCATTAGAGACCAAAATATTTTGAAAAAAAAATATCATTAGATGAATACATTCTGAACAATACAGTTTACAATATTATTTCCGTTTTTTTTCACATTCGAGTAAAGTCTGAACAGTGAATTTGATCTTGAAATAAATCATACACAAACTGCTTTCAGTTGCCGATGAATTATTGAGTTTGAGTGACGGTGCTATGACATACGACACATCCGTACTCGGAAGAATGAAGAATGAAGTGCACCAAAGACGAAGGAGAAATGTCCGAATAACAACCAAATCCAGACGCGGAGGACTCCACAACACCAATGGCCGACGTCCTAGACCGTGTCGGCGCAAGTGGTGGAGAAGATGTTAAAACAGGGTTATACTTCAATGATATCCCAACAGTTGAATAAATTTTGCAAGTTCTGTAAATCAGTGGTCATATTTGGAGAGGTTTTTTTTTATGTAGACATCATTGTTTTGAAAATGTAACAGAGCAGTAAAGAAAAGATGGAATTCACATGGCGTTAGCTGTTTTATTGAATGAAGTATTAAAAACATTGACCTAGTATAATATTGTTTGTTTCTTGTACGTTCCTCTCGAGTATTTTTCACTCATATGGAGAAGCCACCACTTGCTCGAGGGGGACTCTAATGGCTTTATACCTATACATGTAAACGACACTCAGGGTCATTGCGCAGTGAGGGATCTTTTTCAACAACTCTTGCGACATGCGATCTCGATTTATACATGTTATGGTCTCAATCGAAGGACACACCTCCACGTCCCGCAGTGTATTCGAACCCACGACGTAAGGATCAGCTCCTTACTCCTAGACTTTAGTGCAGTTAGACAAGCACTGATTCAACGTTGTTTTGAATTGAATGTTATTTTGAATTAGGACGGGATGTACTGTTGTCTGTATAATAAGCCTATGTCATTTAATAGTCCGTAAAACTCGGAGGGGGGGGGGCTCTACACATGAAGTCTACTTTGGATATTCAGTTGAATTCTTATATTTATTGATAAGTTCAACGTTCATTTTGAGCAGACTAGCATGCTGCATTAACGACACATTATTTTCAAAGTCTATAAAACTATATGTTATTTGTATTTTTTCTAATTTATTTTTTGAATTTATTATGCTCGTGGGTCAAGTCGCCCGAGGTTGCGCAGTGGTTAGAGCTTCTGTTCAAAAGTTATGACCAAGGTGTAAGTTTTTAAAAAGTGGGTCAATTTCTTAGGTCAAGGTGAAAAGGTAAAAAATATTTATACTAGCTGACAGGTCTTGTCACAATAAGTACACATTTGAAATATGAAAGCTCTAACTCTAACTGTTCAAAAGTTATGTCCAAGATTAGTGTGGTATTGATTTTTGTAAAAGTAGGGCAAACTCCAGGGTCAAGGTCAAGAAGTCAAATTTGATGGTACTGGAAAGGTCTTGTTACAAGAAATACATAGATGAAATATAAAAGCCATAGCCTCACCACTAAATATATATAGGCTAGATTAAAGTTGACAACAGACAGACAGGAGGAAAACAATATACTCCCGGGATCTTTCGATACCAGGCTTTAAAAAAGAGGCATTCCATAACGACAAAACATATGAAATAAATAGTAGCTCTTCAGCATAAGGAATGAGACGTGATTTGCAGCAAATCAATAAAACCGGTTGTTTTAAAAAATTATTACAAATCATTTAGAGAAAGTTCATGGGGTCTTTCATTATTTATCATTACGGCCTATCTAAACACTCAAATAGCCTTAAGTGGCTTAGGCGTCTTCATCTTAAATGAGGCACCATACTTTTCATCAAAGAAAGCTTGAATATTGTATACAAATATAAAGATATCTTGAAAATTGAAACCATCATCAGACGTAAAATAATTCAAGGATAAAATTGCATTCCAAGGCTTAAAACAAGTGAGACAACAATCGATCTAGTGGATAAGAAAGAGAGAGGATTAAATGGAAATGTAAAAATCGAAAATAAAAAAAACAGCTATCGATCTAAAAATAAAATTAACAAACAATACAGATATGTGAAGAGGGCAGGAAAATCCAGGGGAGGGATCAGTTGCCAATGAGAAGAAGGAATCCCCTGCCGATCGGTCACATAGCCATGAACCCTATGTATTGATCTGGTAGAAGGAACATTCCTTAGTCAAATTCCGTTTTAAAACAAAGGCATTACAATCGGTATGAAAAAGTCAGTCAAAATACAACCAAATTGTTATATGGTTGGTGTATTCTCTAAAGGATTAAGCCACTAAATTAAAGCAATTAAAGAAACTAGTAAGTAGTAGTAGTGGAGTTATTAAATAAAAAAATGGAAGAGTAATTGTCATAAAACAAACGAATTAGCGCTTTTGTGAAATGCTTAAGATTTTCTCGTTTTAAAGATTTTTACTGTATTGAATAATGCACATATGTCATACATTCATGTAACAAGAAATATTTCCTCTGAGCAGTTGAGTCCTCAGAGAATTTCGATGCACCTCATTAATTATTGTAAAGAAACAAGGCTGTAAATGAAATTAATAATTTCAGAATAAATTAATTGAGCCCAATGTTCGATCCACGCGAAATCAGTTGGAAAATTTCAACAAATACGTTTATCTGAACTCCTTTCTCGGTTAGGTGATATACTTTATACGGTTTTAATTATAGCTGATTCAAGATTCAATGATTCTAATCCGTTCAGAAAAGAGAAACACTTTCTTGCTTTATTAGTTTGATGATTAAAATATATTTCCTCAATAGCTAACCATGTTTTTACAAACCAAAGAGCAATCCTAGAATACTGACAATATTTTACTACAATGGGATTTATTCCAAGTCCGTACAAAACGTAGAACTACTACAGTAGGTGTAGCTAGAAATGTTATGAGATAGAGATAAGATTTTTATTGCTCTCTACGATAACCTATATTTTTATCACGGTCAGTTTGAAAGAATGGTTAGATATTTTATATGTTATTCATAAATAAGGATTTTCAGCATCTGACCGATAATATGTAATCAACCATGACGTAAAATCCAGACTACAGTTCCGATCAGATATCTAAAAGAAAGGGCCGTTTTCCTGATGTTGAGAAAAGTAAACTCTGATCATGAAACACACGAAATTCTTATTCCACTTATTGCTCGGAAAATATGGAAAACACATTTTCAGTGGTTGAATTTTTAAGTTTGTACCAAGGGAACGGTTAAAGTTTAGCTTATCAAATTTAGTTGATTAAAAATGAAATTCTCTGAACAGCATCTATGAGTTACCTGACTCATAGAGTGCGGATTTCAAAGTACATTATTACAAAACAAAAAGCTGGAATTTGTGTCTGTTTATGGTACTTTATTTGCTGTCATGCCTAATTTTGTCAGTAGAATGTTCGATTTGTTTGCATATTTCATTTTTTAAAAAATCAGAAATCGGAGAGAACGACCTCCATCTGGTTTTTCTTTGCGAATGGTTAAGCATCAGTGGCAGGACTCTTCATACATGTTTATATCTTATTGAAGAATGATTTGTTCACTGTCGTATACATGTACTGGTATATGTTTACATTTCTTCCACCTACATCTAAGCTCTGATGGATTTTAGAATCAATATTATTGCAAATGATGATAATTTATGGAAAGAAACTTTAAATTGTATGGTTTAAAGCTAACAACAGTCCGCAAATTATCTTGGAAAAGCTCAGTAGTCTAACTTTTAAAAGTACTTCAAATAACGCAGAACGTAAAGGGTATTTTATATAAAGCTTGCTGATAAAAGGAAAATCTTACTTTTTCTGATCTTTTTGTCCCAAGGACGTGGAGCTTAATACATATTTTATAGAGATAGTGGAGACAGACACATTTAGAATTCTAAACCCTATTTCTTCCAAAGCAAGGACTTTTGTTTATTCTAAAATCTTGCGAATTACGTAACAAAACGAAAATACAATTTAAATGAATGTTGAAAAAAACTCATTTTTGGACGAACTGCGATTTTGTTTATGAATTGCCGAATTACTGATATGTGCAATGAAACATATGGAGATAACGAACAGTATTAAATATCAAAAGTCCATAAAACAATACAAAATAGGATCAGAGCAAACACGGACCTCTTTAATATCAGTGGTGGGATCAGGTGCCATGGAGGAGTGACCGGTCACACCCTTGTCATGATCGGGAAATAACGGGAAAATCCGACGTTAATTCGATGTATAAATAATGGACTCACAAGTAGTATGAAAATTGTCAGTCAGCATCTGACTCAATGATAAATTGTATTTGCTGACAATGTCATTGTATCGACCATAGAACGCTGAATGCTTTATTTAACTAATATTGTGTTATTTTGACAGCATTTATTTCCTGAAATCTTAAACTCAATCCAGTTATTTTTATTAAATCTTAAATTTAATTTCATTTGCAAAAGTCAAAATAATCCTTCATACTGTCAGCATTGGATTTTACTACACAGACACTTCTGCTGTGAGGGATATTCGATGAAGCATATTGAATGTAAAGAACCGGTAAAAGTTTTATGGGCCGATGATTTATTTCCTCGGAAATATATGCAATAAATTTACGATCACTCGTTTTGATAACCTCTTTTTTCAAGTTTTTACATCATTGACAGAATTGGTAATTGGATATATGTAAGATTTTTGTGGTACGTAAATCCCCCGAGGATTTGACCGATAAAGTATTCCAGTATTGTGTTAACCTTCTCAAAGGTGTTCAATGCTCCATTACAACAATAAAGGAAATTTTCGAAAATAGATAAGATGTGGAAAGAGATTGGAAAACTTACATCAATGCTATCATAATAATTGCTTTGTTTTTTTTTTAATGTTAAGACCAAAGTTTACGCAAAACTATACCTCATGATGTCCATAGGAAAAGAAAATGCAGTTGCGTCATAATGTAAAATAACAACTTTAGTTCTCAGAACTTTACCTTCATGATGTCCATAGTAAAAGCAAACATTTTTTTCAATTTGAATTTAAATGTTGAAACATTCTACAGGCTTAAGTTAAAGCTTTCAACTGTTGACATCTATTTGGAACTGATCTGTTTTTACTCACTGTCTAAAGAAAATATTAATATGTTTGCCATAATGAATGTTCTTGTCAATCTGTGGTTATATTTGATCGTGCTCCATATTTTTTTAATTTACACAAAAATGTCAATGAGACAAATGGAGATAACGAACTGTATTCAAGATCAAAATCATAAAACATTACAAAATAGGGGCAAACCCAACACGTACGTACTCAATTTAAAACCGGTACTCTATAGTAACATTATTAAAAGATGTACTTTGATGCCCTGTCTACATTCAGACGTGTAGTCTCTTGTACTTAGTATAGCTATCTCTTTTTTATCAACTCAAAGTTTCTACAGAATTGACACTACTTAACTGTACGTGACATAAGTCATTCCAACGTCTGTGTCGTTTTAGTTTGTCTGCGTATCCCACTGACAAAGTCTAAAATGTTGACTCTTTGTATTTTAATTATACATTCTTTGAAAGACTTTACATATTGCAATCATTAATAAATATGAAGATAATCCTTTTTTATTGAGTTTATAATCTTAATTGCATTTTTCCATGTGTAGTTAATCACAGTACAATTACAGATATTGAACCTTTGTATATTCTGATATTGCACTTTGATTGCTACCATGTTTTTATATTGTTCGTTATGAAAATAATTAACGCCTTGTTACAACTGGCATACTCATCATTCCTGGAGTTTTGTTAGTTCCATTAACTACAATCTTCTTTGCATATCTTGTGTGTTAGTGAACCTGTGAAAAAACAGAAAAAAGACGGAAATAAATTTACAAGCTCTGAATCAAGGTCAAGAACACGGAAAATCCCGTCTGTTTACTTCCACCTCACATTATAACCTAATCGTAGTTTATGAAAAAAGCGTAAGTTCGCTATCGCAATCACGCTCAGTTTCCGACCCTTCAAAAGATATAAAAGTGAAGAGTCTGGTGGAGAAATTCTTTAAAATATTTGAGAGCAGAATGGCCGTGTCTAAGTTTTGGGGCTTTTTTATTGCTTGTGTTTTTCTTTCGTTGGTGGTGGCCTGTTACTCAGACAATGTCGATGATACTGAGGCTGGGGCACCAATGAGAGGTGAGTTGTTTCAAATTTTGCATTCTTTTATTTCTAGAAAAAAGAAAACATTTTTTGTTTTTCTGACAAAATATTATTTTAGATAAATAAGATATCTTGTAAATTAAAAAAGAGAAGGAGAGAAACAACTTCAGTGTTCATTCTATATTTAATTTCAATTTCCCCCAAAATTAAGATAAAAGAATTTGAAATGCTCTTTGGTGGAGTAAAATACATAACGTTTCAAATAATTATTTTTCATGTCTTCCTTTTTAAAAAAGCTTTCTGAATAAGAATTTTTTGTTTAAGGAGAACTAATGGAATTTTTTAAAGTTTTTGATCGATATTAGTTTCAAAAAAAACTGTTTAAAATCTTTGCAGAAACACGGCGAGTTGGTGAAAATACTGTCCGAGTTCTTCTGTCAGCAAGGGACGATTCAATGTACAACACAAACAGAGTCCGCCAGAGAAGACCGTGTGGTTTCTGGAGGCGGTTATGGGGAAAATGTTAAAAGTTTATATCGATGATGTACATAGAAGAGTTGGGGCGGATCATTCATATAAGACTTCTTGTCACGATGTTGTCCTCGTTATGACTAATCAACACCTGATTCCTTTTCATCTTTCATGTGAAAAAAACGAATACACATTTAATTCTTTTGTGTTGGTAATTTGCAACAATCGTGAAGACACCTAAGATAAGGAATACAAAAACACCTGTGATTTGATAAAACTTAAATATAAAAATGTTGTTATAGCATACACATGAGTTTAAAGTTTATGCCAAGAATACTGCAATACTAGTATATATACAGAAATTTTGAAGTGAAGCCGAACTTTTCCCATTGTTAGGGTTTCTGTACTTTGTTCTGGCATTAGACCAATTCATTTGTGATTTACTATACCCATTGTGGATATAGTTTATACCACTGTATGAAAGGGGATCAAAATCTCAAAACTAGATGTAAATGCAATTTAAATATATTTATTTATTCATGTTCTTGAACTTTTTATCCAAAAAGACTTAAAAACATCTTTGATTTGATCTATACATTTGATTATTGTTTATTTAGTATATATTTTTGAAATATATATTACATGTAGATGCGCGATTTTGCAATACTTTATAAACACACGCACTTCGAATTCGTGCCGTTCGAAGACATTGCTGATAAAACAATGTTAAACTTTTATAAAAATGTTAAACTATTTTTAGTGTATAGTCAATGTCACTTTAAAAATAAATTATAAAATCATAATGTATCTTTTCTTTCAAGAATACAAAAGGTTGTTCATATTTACCGACGGTCATGTGTATTTTTCGTTCAAATGAATGGATTGAGAAATGATGAAATAACCACAAATGTGGACATTCCATGTTCACGTTTTACAGAATTTTACAAATAGAAGCATAATTGCAACTGTGACCAGCTGATAAGCTGGTGTTATTTTTTGCCTGCGCTAGTTACCTATAGAGTGTATGATCTGTTTTCGTCAGCAGCGACTGCGAAGCGGGAATTTACAAGGGCTGGTCAGAAATTTGCACTTTGCCACGAGGGCAACAAGGTATACCAATTTTTGTGTATTTTGCATAAATTGTACATTTTAACAAAATATTATAGGTTAAGTAAAATTTAAGAAATATATAGTTACACAAAGTTGTTTAAATTTGTTTACCTTCTTTGCACAAAAAATCCACTTTTACAAGAATACCGATAGTTCTACTCAAACAACCAGGTGCTTGGGGACGGGAAAACACCCCCCCCCCCATCCCCAGGGTTCTTTGATTTAAACTCAAAAAAACATTTGGGGGGAATGGGGGGGGGGGGGTGCTAAAGCATCTGTGCTCAAACCCCCTTGTAGGAAAAAAAAAACGGCGCTCTAAACCGCTTGGCCATCTAGACAATTTAAACTATTAAAGTTGCTTTTAGATGCCGATGAAAAATTCGTGCTGCATTGCCATCCATTATATACACGGTCATTAAGAAAAGAAGTGAGATACAGTTATTCTGCTATAAGTTTTATTAGAGGATTATTACCGTTACACATTGTTATGTAATTTTATTTCTAAAGAATATTTTTTTTTCAACTCTTTAACTAGAATAACTGTCCTTAGTGAAGAAATATTAATATTAATTCACTTGAGACTGATATGTTAGTTTAAGAGTTTTAAGAATGTGCTAAATACATGTATACAGTACACTTTTTGATAAACCCTCCTATATGATACTTAACATATTTTGATTTTGAAAGTTGTTGAAAATGTCACCATTTCCAAGAAATCTTATTTTTTCTTCCCTTATAGTTTTTCAATCATGCAAGTTGAGCTTTGATTGTGGCGGATAAACTCAGTTATCTATTAAATGACAGGAAAACAACCCTACAGATGATTTATTTTTGTAATAAATATGCAACTTTGGTTCCGATACAATCTGTATTTATCGACAAGGAAATAACAAAGATTTTCTATGTGATTTCTTAAAAACAAAAATGCAAGGAAGAAATGAATTTGTTTTGAAAATTTATTTAAAATTTCTATGATTATCTTATTTCACACTTTTCTCACGTCTGTGGCATCAAAACAAGAACTCATTACTTTCAAAAAGGATGTAGTTTTTCAATAAGATAAAAAGAATGGTGATGACCACAGGAAAATGGACAAATATATGTATCAATGTAAATTTACATACACTAATTCAGGAGATTCGATCAGGACTGCGCTTTTGGGTAAATTTTGGCCAATACCTTAAAAGTAATTTATTTCTAACATTCTGCACCACTTTAAAGTTCTAACATTAAATCTAGATTCTACAACTTAATGCATACATGTATAAACTATATCTAAAGAAAAAACATGAATAAATTTCATTCCAGTAGAATTAAGCTAGGAATTTTATTTTGTGGCGGGAGTTTCATTTTCAGAAGAAAATGAACAAAATTTCCCTTTTGATATTTATACAGTACTTTTAAGTTTAGATTCCTATTTTTCCATACTGGTTGCACACAGAGCTGTTTTTTTTATTTTTTATTTTCAAATTCTTATTTTTTCATTATATTAATTGTGACAAATATTGTAAATATATTCTGAAAGTCCAGAAAAAATTGATCCAATTTTAACATAAAATCAACACCTTTTAAGCAAAATCTAAAAATGATTCATCATTTTGATCAATCTTCTTAAAATTCAGCAAAAGTATATAACTCTAAAGTAATTTTCTTGGTTGTTAAATTTTCAATGCCAGAAAAATCACATATTGTGAGTGCAGAAAGGTAAAAAAAAAAACTGATTATGCAAAGCAATTTGAAACGTTGGTCACAATTTTAAAGTGTCTTTTTAAAAATATACTTAAAGTTTATTTTGTCCAATGATTTATTTGGAGGAAAATGTGAAAGATGTGATTTTTGATTAAGACACATATTTAAGAGCAAAAATGTAATATTAAACGTACTGTATCGCCAAAAGAAACATACTGACCCCCATTTTTATTTTTATTTTTAATTAAGCTATGTGTGTAGAAACTAAAAAATGTACTTGTCAAAAAGTTGAAGACTTTAAATATAAGGATACAATCTCGTTGAGAACTCATTATCAAATGTACGTAACACATCCACCATTTTTGAAATCCTAATGCAGTGGTACAACAGTTTACTATAAACTGGGTAGTCTACACATCTACAGGTTAGTTAAAAAGTGTATGTGAAACATGCATGTCCAAAATTGCTAATAAAATTAGCCTTTCAGAAAAAAAATCACTTGAATATGCCATATACCGAGATTACGCAAAAAGCTAATGTGTAGGACTTGTGTGGGACATCATAAAATACTACATGTATAGTGGTAAATTTGTCATAATGTAAGAGTAATTATCAATTCTTGGACATTTAAGTATCGTATCATCATATGTTTCATACTGAATTTTTTTTTTCATTTTTAAGGTTCATTTCAATGAAATTTTTAAAAGAAGAAAATTACCAACACAGGGATTTATCTAGTTTTTTTGTTTTACTACCGTTTTATATATGAAGGGGAAAAATGAGAGCCGCAGGCTCGATCTAAGCGCCAGAGGCGCGATTATGCTAGGGGGGGTCCGGGGGCATGCCCCCCCCCCCCCTGAAAATTTTTAAATGAATGGAGCAAAATCCCGCATTAATGCGCTCCGTTATTAGCAGAGCTAATTTCAATCTCTACCCAGAGTAATCGTTTCACATTTCTTGTGACGAGACCTTTCTTTGGGCATCAACATTCTTACCACTTTGACTTTAACCTTGAAGTTGGACCCACTTTTGAACGGGTGATGCTAAAAAATTATAATTTATGATTATGTGTTAAACAAAAATATCATTTACATGTGTTTATTATAAGTTTTGAAGGGTTGGTGTTGGTGCTTTTATAATTTACTGTCGATTCCTTGTGATGGAAGAGCTTTCCTTCGGTATCAGTATTTTAAATCTTATGACCTTGACGTTTGAGAATGACAACCTTTTGAAGAACTTTAACCCTGGGTATATTTTCTAAATGGTTGGTGCACGGTATTTCATTTTTTCTCAGGTTTCATTCCTTGTGAAAAGACTTTTCTCTGGGTTCCAAAATTTTCAACTTTTGACTTTGAAAGGCATCAGATTCTCAAAACACAACTTTTTAATTAAGATTACCTAAGTAGTCAAAATTTAACACAATTAGGTACTTGTTAGCTAGTGTATTTGAAGTCACCGTCTCTATGAATTCTTTTCAACTATGAGATAAAATGGGAATTATTAACAAAAGAATCAGCTGGATCATCCTTTGTACAGCAAAGAACAAAAAAAAGTCTTTTTATTTCGCTAACAAATTTACCTTTGTACATTACATTTATAATTTTAGAAAAATATTCCAAAAGTTATTATCGAAGAAAAGACAACAACGCAAAATTCTAAACTTATTGAATTTATTATCTCCTAATTGTGGCGTATAAGGTGGCACGGCTTTGTATTTAATTTCAAATTTGGCTGCCATTTCAACTTGGGCAAGCCATAACATATCAACATCACAACATCAACAACATATCAACATCACAACATCAACAACTCAATGTTCAAATTCAACTGTTCAATACAAATACCAAACTTCAACTCGTTTGTATTTCAACTGTTCAACACATATCTGAACTTCAACTGTTCAGTCAACATCCATAATCAGCAAAACCCCGGGAAACGGCGGACGCTGATTAACAATTTAACGTTATTTACTTTAAGTTACCTTGACCCCGGGAAACGGCGGTCAAAGTTTGATATATGTCATAGAATTTAATGCAAATGTTCATTTTCTTTTCTTGATAATAATAAAGGTGCCACGCAATCCGAAATCCGCCAATCCGTCTAACCCGTGCGAAAAATGATCCATCCTCAGAGATAGAAGTCCGCTGGAATTCCACTACCAAGTAATGAACCTTTCACAAAGAAACCCTCTCGTCATTTTATTTCCGTGCCGATTTCTTCATAGTGAAGGCAGACGTCGGAGAACTTCCACTGAAACAAACAACCCAAGAAACGACAGCAAGCGAAAAACAAATACAATTCATGTTATGCATTCTACTACTTAACACCTATCTTATAAAGGGTGGGTGTGGAGGGAATTTTTTGTCGAGACTAATTCCTTTTGTAATTTTTTGTCTTAACTTTCCACTGTATCTGGAGGGCTGTGTGTTAACAGAAAGAAAGAAGCTTAGTCTGAGAACCCGTTTATATGATACTTCTCCCCGCCCACTAGAGGCTCTGTGGCAACGCACTTTGAAAAAATTACGCACTTTGAAAAAAATTTTCAAAGTGCGTTAAAATTGGGACAAAATCAACGCACTTTGAAAAAAATGTTCAAAGTGCGTTACATTTTGGACCAACTCAACGCACTTTGAAAATTTTTTTTCAAAGTGCGTTAAGAGTCTACATCTATATATTTTACCATGGAGACACTTAACGCACTTTGAAAAAAAAATCACATTTTAGTCATGGAAAGATTTTATTTGTTATTCATCCTTCAAAAAACTAAGCCTAACCTTAACCTCAAGAATGAATTGATTTACTCCCGTCGAAAAGAGGAGAAGACGGGTATAAGATCCCTCAGTCCAAATCTCTATCTTTCCAATACATAGGTATCGGTAACAAATAGGGGAGGGGAGCAATAAACCTAAAAAGGGTACGCTGCATTTTCAATGCTTATATGATGTATATATATTTCCAAAATAAGTGGGGGGCTTAGCCCCCACCCATCCCCTCCCCTGGCCCTATCGCCCAGTCTCGATGACTATGCTATACTCAAAGCATTCATATATATAATTATGTATTTACCTAACTGGTATGACGTTCAAAATTAAATGAGTTAATTAAAACAGATGAAAACTAGAAATTTTTAAGTACATTAAAACGTATGAGAGGAAAGAATTTTTTTAGTTTTGAACAATCAAATTGGCCCATTTTTATTATGATAAATGCTAAGTTGCTTGAAGCTGCCCTCTGTTAGTGCTCCCTATACACCTTTACATCTACTTATCAAAGACTAGAATTAAAAAAAAAAGGATGAAACGAATTAATGAACTTAAACAATCGTCACTCTTTTTTTCAAGACCCTTTAATTATCAAAACCTTAAATATTTAAAACGTCAATATCCCAAGTCCTACAGTGACTTATCATAAAAAAGTTATCAAAGCAGGATCTGTTTTTTATCATACCGATTATTTGAAGGAATATTGATTAATCTTTACATTTTTTTCAAAGTGCGTTAGCTTGATCCCAAATTTTAACGCAATTTGAAAAAAATTTTCAAAGTGCGTAATTTTTCAAAGTGCGTTGTAACAAGGCTCGCTATACAGCTACTCTGCAGTTATGCAAGTTGTCGCCCTTCCCCCGTATAACAATAACTGCTGTCTTTCTTAAAAAAACTCATCTATTTTCTAAATTAATAGATGTTTTCATTAATGAACATATGTACGAACAATGGTCAGTTACAATGTTCATTATGGTTTAGTATAACTAACATTGTGTTGTTTTTTTGATGTAGCATTTTTTAAAATCTAAAACTCTCGATCTAAATCATTTTATAAAATCTTTAATCTAAATTTTTTGCAAAAGTCAAAATAATCCTTCATACTGTCAGCATTGGATTTTACTACACAGACACTTCTGCTGTGATGGATATTCGATGAAGCTTATTGAATTTAAGGAACCGGTAAAAGTTTTATGGGCCCGTGATTTATTTTCTCAGAAATATATGCCATAAATTTACGATCACTCGTTTTGATAACTTTCTTTCAAGTTTTTGCATCATTGACAGAATTGGTAAGTGGATATGTAAGATTTCTGTGGTACGTAAATCCCCTAACGATTTAACCGACAAAGTATTAACCTTTTCATATAGGTGTTCAAAAAAAGAAAGACATTTTGGAAAATAGAAAAAGAGAAAGAAAGAGATTTTTAGGAAAATTTACATCAATGCTACCAGTTAAATAGGAGGATTTTTTAGCTTTAGACCAATTTTTACACAAAAACAAAACCTTCATATCATGTCTATAGCAAAAGCAAACTTATTTTTCAATTTGAATTCAGAAGTTGAAATATTCTACAGGATTAAGATAAAGCTTTTAACTGTTGACATCTCATACTGGAACAGATCTGTTTTTACTCACTACCTATAGAAAGTTCGGGTATATTGTTTAAAGTAATATACGCTATAACGTGTGCCATTTTAAAATACGACTGGAAATTTGTATATTTTGTTTACCAATAAAAGTTACGAAAATGCTGTAAATTACACCATTTAAATAAAATTCGCTATAAAGTTATCAAATTATAATTATTTATTATCCTGCAAGGAGAATAATGTCTATTTTTAAGTAAATCCACCACGTGACGCCGTCGCTACTTTTAGATTGATAAACAAACACGGCGTCAAGAAAACGAGGTAAGCCCTTTGAGATACAACTCACTTTTGACATGGATGGCGTGTTACTATTAATATAACTTATCTTTAAATGTAATCAGTATCAACCATCTATACTCTGTTATGACGCATATTAACCTTTTATTAATAATCGTTGTCAAAATGCAACGTGCCTCGTTGTCTATAATTTCCCGTGGACATACGTGTCTATATTTAGACCTACTGTTTACGCACTTCCTTTATCAATATTCATGAAAAGACTGAATTCTTGATTGCAGATATTGCTTTATTGTTCTGTTATTACAACGAGTTTTATAGTTAAATTTTGTGGAAATATTATTTTTTCATTACACTTTATGTGTTTCAAATCATTTAATCATTTTGTTTCACATACAAATCGGCATCCATACGGCGTATATTACTTTAATATGTCTGCCATAATGAATGTCCTTGTCAATGAAACTGTGTTATCTTTGATCGTGCCCCGTATTTTTTTTTACTTTTACACAAAAATATATATAAAACCGGTACTCTATAGTAACATTATTGAAAGATGTACTTTGATGCCCTGTCTACTTTCAGACGTGTAGTCTCTTGTACTTAGTATATCTATCTATTTTTTATCAACACAAAGTTTCTACAGCATTGACATTACCAACTGTACGTGACATAAGTCTTTCTAACGTCTGTGTCGTTCTAGTGTGTCTGCGTATCCCACTGGCAAAATTCTTCGGTTAATTTCTGCTTTTTCCCCTTATTTTTCTTTTTTTTTGCAGTGCAGGGAAACCTCTATCTCGCATTCTAAATGTTGACTCTTTGTATTTTAATTACTAGTATACATTCTTTGAACAACATTGAATATTATAATCATTAATAAATATTCAGATTAATCTTTTATTTCATTGAGTTTATATTCTTAACTGTATTTTTCCATGTGTAATTAATCAAAGTACAATTACAGAGATGGAACCTTTGTATATTCTTATATTGTACTTTGATTGCTACTATGTTTTTATATTGTTCGTTATGGAAAATAATTAACGCCTTGTTACAACTGGCATACTCATCATTCCGGGAGTTTTGTTAGTTCCATTAACTACAATCTTCTTTGCATATCTTGTATGTTAGTGAACCTGTGAAAAAACAGAAAAAAGACGGAAATAAATATACAAGCTCTGAATCAAGGTCAAGAACACGGAAAATCCCGTCTGTTTACTTCCACCTCACATTATAACCTAATCGCAGTTTATGAAAAAAGCGTAAGTTCGCTATCGCAATCACGCTCAGTTTCCGACCCCTCAAAACGTATAAATGTGAAGAGTCTGGTCGAGAAATTCTTTATAATATATGAGAGCAGAATGGCCATGTCTAAGTTTTGGGGCTTTTTTATTGTTTGTGTTTTTCTTTCGTTGGTGGTGGCCTGTAACTCAGACGATGTCGATGATACTGATGCTGAGGCACCCATGAGAGGTGAGTTGTTTCAAATTTTGCATTCTTTTATTTCTAGAAAAAAGAAAACTTTTTTTTTGGTTTTTCTGACAAAAATATTATTTTAAATAAATAAACTATATTGTAAATTTAAAAAAAAAAAGAGGTGAGAAACAACTTGTACCTTCTATATTTACATGTTATTTCAATTTCCCCAAAAATTAAGATAAAAGAATTTGAAAGCTCTTTGGTGGAGTAAAAAGATATAACGTTTCAAATAAGTATATTTCATGTTCTTAATATTTTAAAAAGTTTTCTGAAAAAGAATATTTTGAGACCTAATAGAATTTTAAAGTTTTTTATCGATATTAGTTTAAAAAAAAAAGCTTCTTTTTTGTCTTTGCAGAAACACGGCGAGTTGGTAAAAATACTGTCCGAGTTCTTCTGTTAGCCAGGGACGATTCAATGTACAACACAAACAGAGTCCGCCAGAAAAGACCGTGTGCTTTCTGGAGGCGGATCAGGGGAATATGTTAAAATTTTACATCGATGATGTACATAGAAGAGTTGGGGCGGATCATTCATATAAGACTTCTTGTCACGATGTTGTCCTCATTTTGACTAATCAACACCTGATTCCTTTTCATCTTTCATGTGAAAAAAAGCGGAATACAAATTAAATATTTTTGTGTTGGTAATTTGCAACAATCGTGAAGAGACCAAAGATAAGAAATGCAGAAAACACCTGGCTGTGATTTTATAAAACTAAAAAAAACTATTGTCATAGCGTACACATGAGTGAAAAATGTATGCCCAGAATCCTGCAATATTTATAAACAGAAATTATGAAGTGAAGTCGAACTTTCCCCACTGTTAAGGTTTCTGTACTTTGTCCTGGCATTAGACCAATTCATTTGTGATTTACTATGCTCACTGTGGATATAATTTATACGACTGTATGAAAGGGGATCAAATTCTCAAAACTAGATGTTGATGCAAAAATATTTATTTATTTAGTTTCTTATCCAAAAAGACTTATAAACATCTTTGAATTAAAGGTTACATTTTATCATTGTTTATTTAGTATATATTCTTAAATATATATTAGATGCAAGACTTTGCCATTTTTTAAAAACACAAGTACTAAGTGCGGTTCGAAGATTACGCTTTAAATTAAAAAAAAATTTAAAACTTTAAAATCATTTTATGTTTATAGTCAATGTCACCTTGAAAATAAAATTTATAAAATCATAATGTATCTTTCATTTAAATAATACCAAAAGTTGTTCATATTTACCGACCGTTATACGTATTTTTCCTACATATGAATAAACTGAGAAATGATGAAATAACCATAGTTTGTGGACATTCCATGTTCATATTCTACAGAATTTTACAAATAGAAGCATAATTGCAACTGTGACCAGCTGATAAGCTGATGTTATTTTTGCCTGCACTAGATACCTATAGAGAGTGTATGATCTGTTTTCGTCAGCAGCGACTGCGAAGCGGGAATTTACAAGGGCTGGTCAGAAATTTGCACTTTGCCACAAGGGCAACAAGGTAAACTAATATTTTGTGTGTTTTGCATTAAATTGTACATTTTAACAAAATATTATAGGTAAAGCAAAATTTATAGTATATTTAGTTACAAAAAGTCGTTTACCTTCTTTGCACAAAAAATCCACTTTTACAAGAATACCGATAGTTCTACTCAAGCCCACAGGTGCTTGGGGACGGGACCCCCACCCCCAGGGTTCTTTGATTTAAAGTCGAAAAACCCTTGGTTACGGAACACAGGGGGGGGGGCGTCCCATGCCAAAGCATCTGTGCTCAAACCCCCTTGTAAAAAAGAAACAGCGCTTTAAACCGCTCGGCCATCTAGACAATTTAAACTATATATTAAAGTTGCTTTCGATGCCGATGGAAAATTCGTGCGGCACTGCCATCCATTATATACACGGTCATTAAGAAAAGAATTGAGATACAATTATTTTGCTATTAGTTTTATTAGAGGATTATTACTGTTACATATTGTAATGTATATTTTATTTCATATTAAACTAGAATAACTGTCCTTAGTGAAGAAATATTAATATTAATTCACTTGAGACTGATATGTTAGTATAAGAGTTGTAAGAATGTGCTAAATACATGTAAACACTTTTTGATAACCCCTCCTATATAATACTTAACATATTTTGATTTTGAAAGTTGTTGAAAATGTCACCATTTCCAAGAAATATTATTTTTTCTTCCCTTATAGTATTTCTATCATGCTAGTTGATTTTTGATTGTGGCGTATAAACTCAGTTATCTATTAAATAACAGGAAAGCAACCCTAGAAATGATTTATTTTTGTAATAAATTTGCAACTTTGGTTCCGATACAATCTGTATTTATCGACAAGGAAATAACAAAGATTTTCCATGTCATTTCTTAAAAACATAAATGCAAGGAAGAAGTGAATTTGTTTTTGAAATTTATTTAAAATTTCTATGATTATCTTATTTCATAGTTTTCTTCACAGATTCTACAATGCAAATTAAACTATATCTATTATGGAAAAAAACACTGTTAAATTCCATTCAAATAGGATTAAGCTAAGAACTATATTTTGTGGCGGGAGTTTTTTTTTTAGAGGAAAATGAACATTCCCTTTTGATATATACACAGTACTTTTAAGTTTAGTTTCCCATTTTTCCATGCTGGTTGCACACAGAGCTGTTTTTTTTTCAGTGAAAATGTTTCGTTATACTGGTTCTGAAAAATCTTTTAATTATTTCATATAAATGTTTTCACTATATTAATTGTGACAAATTTAATAAATATATTCTGAAAGTCCAGAAAAAATTATCCAATTTTAACATAAAATCAACACCTTTTTAGCAATATCTAAAAGTTATACGTCAAAGATGTAGAACCCTTTTTCTGAATATATAAAATAATTTTGTAAGAAGATTTTTCTTGGTTGTTAAAGTTAGAAAGTTATTTTGTTAAAAAATATTCTGATTGTACAACAAGTACTCTGAAGTTAACATCAAAAAGATGTTTGAGTCTCTGATTGACATTATTTATGTTATTTTTGGAGACCAGATCTTCTAATATCTATTGGAATTCCCATGGTACCAATTGCGCTCCGTTATTAACAGACCTAATTTTGTATTCATATGAAACAGAATTTGTGCAAAATCTTATAAAATGGCTGAAAAGAAGAAAACACTGGCATTCAACTCGACATTTAGATATATTGACGATAAACTCAGTTAAAATTTTTTGGTAATTTCCATTCTTATGTCGATACGATATATCCCTGTGAGCTTGAGATAAAAGATATTACAGAGTCTGACACAACTGTTTCATATTTGGATATTTTACTTTATTTTTATTCTGCCTGACGGCCTCAGGCAATCAGTTTGGTTCTTGGGTCCGACATAACGCATGTTGCCCTCGAACTCAGTCAATAAATGTATAATGTCGAGTTAAAGGCCACAGACAATTTCATCCTTTTCATTTCGAGGTTTTTCAATAAATGCTGCTTCACTTGAATTAAAAAGATACAATTATTGTCCATCAGCATGCCAATTAACAGTTTGCTGATAGATATGGTCTCCAAAGATTAGCTGGATAATGTCAATGGGGAATTGATTAAAGTTATTAGCAAAGAAACTTGTGGATGGCCGATCAAAAGGTATGATAATTTTTGAATTTCACTATTATTGAAGATTAGGCATTTGATATCAAAACATAGAATTTGATTTTTTTTTCATTTATGCTATAGAGTGCTTTTATAATGTGCAGCAAAATTTTGTGTAATTGTTAAGGGAAATGTTCATTCTCTATATTCGCTACGTACAGATGACTTTTCATCATTTACATTACTTTTAGAAACCTGATCTGTAAATAGACGTACCCTATTTTTTTTAACCCTTTAGGTGATCGATGTTAATTGAAAAGTTTGTTTATTAGGATTTGAGATCGTGAGAAAAAAATCTGAATATTACCATACAGCTCATGGAACTTTTTGGGGTTTCTCTTGAACGTTGGCTGACATAAAGAGAGTCCATTTCTTCAGAAAGGAGAAATGCCGTTCATCATAGCACAAGTCGGTGGAGATACATTAGTTTGTATCGACAGAGAGAGAAAACTTTTAACGTCTCAATTTTCTCTTATGCTCATTCAGCTACCCAAGGAACACAGTTTCTAAAACTGGCACTCTATCAAACAACGGGTAAACAAGTGTTCGATTGATATTCGTGTGAAGTTATCTAATAAACATGACAAATACATACATGTACTTATGCAGTACCCGAGTTTTTCGAAAGATTGGGGTCTAAAACGCTCTCAATCAATTTTATAAAATCCATAATTCAAAAAAATCTCAAAAACAAATCAAAGAACTACTGATAAAGATAACCTAAAGCGTGATGAAGATGTAATGTTGTCCTCTTTATTGTATGCATGAATGCTTTTTCAAAAACGAATAATTTTAATACTGGAGACTGTTACAAAATGCATGTGCTTGTTCAAAATACAGTAAATCTATGCTAACATTTATTTAAAAGATAAAAAAAAATGTAATTTAATATGTATTTAATTTTCCCCTTTCTTATTTGAAAATCTCGAGTAATTCCTCGTTTTTAGCCCATTTTATTTATGAAACATGAAACTGGTGAAATCAGAAATATATTTAGCAGGGTGAGACATACATCAGACATCAATCTAAGCACGTATATCTTATTTTCTCTGAAGTGAAAATTAACGACACTTTAAATGAATTATGAGCATAGAAAGTGCAACTGCTTCAGACATTTCAAATGAAAATAGAACTATCAGCATAAAAAACCCTGTAAATTCTATCTGTACCAGAATATCCTCCAGCCTATCTTTAAAAAATCTCGTGATTAAATTTAAATAAAATTAAAATAGGTACGAATAAAATGCCAAACATTAAATTGTCATTCTTATAATATTTTTAAAGGTCTGTGTTAGATATCTTCTACCTGTAACATTTTAAGTATTGATAGCATCATGATTCTATAGAAACATATGAACAAATCGCTTTGAAACCATCATCTTTAAACATCAAAAGTCAAAATTTCAAATACAATAAGTATAAAAATTTTAAGCAATTTGATAATCAAACAAAATTTTCACCTTGTTTGTAAATTTGTGTATTAAACAAAATCCAATGCACATGTGTTGACTGGAACTCAAAAAGTACCCAGAATCAGAAATTTTGATTAAAAGACATGGTCTGCATGCATATGTGCACATTTGCTTGTATCATTATATGCTACAAACGTGGTGTTTTCCTATTAATTCCTGGTTTGATCCTGTTAAACTTATCCATGTCTCTTTCTGTAAAAAAGAAATATGTAAATTTGTAAACTCTATACATGTATGTAGATGCTGCAAAGTATCAAAATATAAAACGATTAATATTTCCAACGAAGATTTTAATAATAAGTTATATAACGCAATATTTCATTTTAAAAAAACCTTTTGGCTATATCTATAATTTGTTCAATGTGCTAATTGTTTTCTAAATCTGTTTATAAAGTTTATCAATAAAAAATAAATAGATTTATTTTCTCTTTTCTTTTAATTTTGAGTCTTGTTCTTTTCATATAACTTTTATAATCACACACCATGAAGTAAAGCGTTACTATAGATGGTTGAACAATTTATAGTTTGCTAAACAAGATAACAGGAGTAGATGTTGATTATTTGCTTTAGTACCATTGTTGACCAACTGACTCTTTGTTATCAGGCGGACAATATTTGATTTATCCGACCTTATGTGTCGTTCGATGATAAACAGATTTAGCCAAGAAGACGAGCCAAATACGTACCAAATGCATTTATCTGGTCTGGAGGAAAATGAAAATTTTAGTCATTAATTATTTTGTTATTGCATTCTTAGTGACTAGTTGTTTTTGCCATGACAACAAAGTGTCATCTTTTAATGGTAAGGGTAGTTCATACTGGTATAAGACATTTAAATGAAGTATTGTCTTAAATCTAAGTACTAAGGACCTCTTCTAATAAACATTTTATTTTTAACAGATCTGCCAGTGCGTGTCCGGAGAGAGGTTCTCCACAGTGGGCTAAGAATGATGGCTTATGCCAGGCAAGCAGGACTTTATGGAACCAACATCAGGCGCAGTCGCAGACGGCATTGTCCTAGTTGGATAAAGAGGATTCTTAGAAGATGTTGACTGGATATTAAAACAACATCGAGTTAGTTGTATCTTATCAATTTAGAAGATGAAAAAATGTCAGGAACGCATTTAAAAACTGATATCAATGTCCTTGAACATTTTCTGTCTTGATTTCAGTAATTTGTTGGTTTAAACTTAAATACGCCTTTTATACTTTTTTACATGTAATTGCTGCATGTGAGTTTTTATTATTTATTATTTGTTTTAAATAAACATTAATTGATGCTTGAAGTTATATATAAATAAATAAAATATTAATAAATTAACAATGCTGTGCATTCATAGAATCAATTTATTTTACATTGAACTTCCGATACAAGATATTGCGATATTACTGTTCGTAATATAGATGTATTTGTCTTGCTAAACTTATTATCCCCTCCCAGTGGAGATAGGAGAAACATACATGTGTACATGTAGAAACTCGTGAGCGAGAGAGAGGGTGTGTATGTGTGTGAGTGAGAGTGTGTTTTAATTTGAAAGTATAATTTGTCCTTGTGCGAAACGGAAGTGGTTATTTGCATCGAGGTCGAGGTGGAATGCTGCTTTGATTTATATCAAAGTGTGCTCATCGCAAAGGTAATGCTTCGCTTAGCAGTGCCCCTTTTTTATATTTAAGATGCAGTGCTGTCCAGACCAAAAGTAAACAATGAATCAATTCAAAATGAAGACCTTCACATAATTACATCCGTTTTCTCGGCAGTACTTCTAGTCTCAATATTTGAAAATCCTGTTAATCCTATAAATTAGCCATTAATTACATGAAATAATTGATTATTTCTTCTTACGAATTGGAAAATATCACAAATCAACACAATATCCTCTATCTTCTTGTATTCCTCTGCATGATCTAATAAACATGTACAGATTGGAGTTCATTGCAAACATAAGACCTTGAAATTGTTAATCTTAGAGTTCATTATAAGAGATCAGTCTTAGTAAGGCGGCTCATTAAACAAAGAACATTTTAACGCAGAAAACATACTTTTGGAAGAATTTACACCATTTTCAATTGAAGAAATCTAAGAACAACAGTTGTGAGTATAACATTGATCTTTTTTAATTGCTAAAATTGAAAAAAAAAATCGAAATTAATTTTAATTTAAATATTTCTGAAAAATTAATTTGTTTTACTTAGGCCATGCAAAATTAATTCCTTGGTTCTCAGGCCTTTTTTCAAGAAATATGATGAGGGAGGGAGGCATTTTTTTTTTACTTTTTATTGCCCCAAAAACATGATGAGGCAGCTTTTTACATTGTACAAAACCTCAAAAAATGATGAGGGAGGTGATTTGTTGTTTTTATTTTATTGATTTAGCAATAAAAAGGGTCAATGAGGCGCCCTTGGAAGAGATGAGGGAGGGCCTGAGAACCAAGAAATTAATTTTTTTGGCCTTATTCAAGGTTTTTAATTTTTGTGTAGGTATACTAGCATCAAATTAGACTAATGGAACACCTACAAATACATGTAGCTGTTCCTAAACACGTATGATCCGGAGCATTGGTCGTCTTTGCCGAGCCATTGACACGTACATGTATAATAATGAGGGACGCATTGGCAGATGTAATGGCGAGAATCATTTCTATAAATATTCTTCTAACCGGCTGTATGATTCCAAGTATATGTATACCATATGTTACATTTTATTGTTAGAATTCTGCATAAAATCGTCTTTTTAATATTTGATATTAAAGTTTGCATTAAAAGTTTATTTTTGCTAACTAGATGTAATAAATATAACATAATTTTTTCGTGTCTATCTTTGTAGAAGGTTGCGAATGTTTTCTTGGAAAGGAATTTTTATTCGGTACATTCTCACTAGATGAAATGGAAAATCAATCATTTATTATCTTTAATCCTTCTGTGGACAAATTTGCGACAGTAAACATTACAAGGGAAGGTGTTTCTACTGTTGAGCATGTTCAACCGAAAGAATCCTTTTATGTAAACAGATTGGCAAGCAATGACTCTATTTTAGTGCATTCGAACGAATACGTCTCACTTCAAGGGTTATTTGGTTCTCACAATATTCAGTACAGCATTCTTCCAACGTCATCACTTGGAACAAATTACATTTTGGTCTACGGTGTAAATTTCAATGCTTTGGAAACCGTTTGCAGTGTAACAGCGCTTCACGACCAAACAGCTGTAGAAATTATAATGCCCCACAATGGAACATTTCCTAACACAACAGTCTTCCCTTCAAATCATACCAAAACGATGACATACATGGAAAATATTCAGATTCAAGGTTTATATAACGCCTCAATAATGGCTTCCGCATTGATATCTGTCGTGTGCGGCGAGAAGGATCGAATCAACAATATCCGTGTTCACTTGCCGCCCACGGACCTCTGTATTGTGACGTCATATATCGTCCCTTGCTTTGACATCAGCAAGGTTCCTCCAGGAGAGGTGCATGTTAGGATCATTAAGATTTATCCCCTTTACAAAGACACTACGGATATTTACATTGACGGGTCACGTGATAATAAAACAAATCAGGAGAAGTCCATGAAAAGGTCTTTTAGTATAAGTGCCAATAACCCATTTTGTGTCCGATCTCACATTCGAAAGTGGAAATATGGAGCTTTGACTTTCCTTAATGACAATTTTCAATTCCCTATCAAAGTCGACAATTCAACCACTCCTTGCTTACAAGCACAGCAGGTAATTAATATTTCTAAAACATGTAAAATTAGGAATGTTGATTAACTCAAATGTACTTTGAATTTTTAACTGTTTTCTCGTTTGTACTTTCCAGGAGCTCAATGACACACTTTCAGGTAAGTTTTATTTTTAAGGTGGATATAATAAAATACTGGATCAGCAGTTAACACTTCTTGCAAGAAATTAAATAATTCATTGTGCGTTATGCTTTACATCTCTTTCATAGTAAAGTGAAAAGTGTCGTTTTGCAAAATACCTTTGATAGAGGTAAAAATATTCAACAACGTGATCTTTTTAAAATATCACTTATTATATCTTGCTATACATTGTATCTAAGAGAATGAGAAGCTATAATATAACCTTTATTACCACAATTCACATTTGCACAAAATCCTGAAAGTAAATGTATATAACTGTTGCTATTTTGTATTTTTAAAATAATAATTAAATGATTTTTTTCTTTTAATTCTTAAAGATGGCAGCACACCATTTCGTTACACTCACTTAAGTTTGCCTAACCTCCAAAATTGTCTATTGATACACAAACACAATGTATGCACTTAATGTCCTTACAATGCAGATGTATGGTATTCCATGTTATTTACCCAAGTATCAAAAAGAGGAAGTCGAATTTCAATGTTTAAAAAAACATGCAAAATACCCTGTTAGATTGTCAATAACAATCAAAACATTTTCTTTTATATTACCTACTAAGTAATAAAAAATTGAATAAATGTCATTTTAAAATTTTCTTTATAATACAGAGAACAACAGAACAAAGATTTGTATGTGTCCTTGTAAAGCTAAACCAGAATGGCACAATTTAAGTGACGTTGAATTCTCTCGATGGCTTGAGGGATATATAGTGGCGACTAGAAAGGAGCTTGTTCTCCGGAAAAAAGAGCTGGCATCTTCAAAAAGACAAAAAATCAGCGCCTCCGACCCACGGACCTCTGCCAAGAGCATCGGAGTTGTTGGTGTGGTCATTATTTGTGGCATAGTGTGTACATTAATATCATTCGATTGTCCCAGGTTCGTAAAAAGTGTCAAATTTTTGGAGGAAAGGTATCTGACTAACCGATATGGTAAACAATTGGGACATCCGAAAATATATTAAAATTAATCGACAGTTTTAAATATGTGCAAACATTGCGAAGACAAATGAGGAATGTAAACAGTGATTTCATTCTTTCCTTTTTTCCGTGAATTGATATACCGGTAATTTTGGGAAAAACACAATAAAGTTTTTACAAAGAATCTGTTTACCTTTTAAATTTTCAGTTTTAATAATTGATGAAATACGAAGTAACGATAAGTAATAATATCAAGCTCAAGGGTCTATTTAAATAATACAAATTAGGAATAGACCAATGAAAAGTCTCTATAATAACCAGAGGTGGGATCAAATGCCAAGAATTGTTTGCATCCCTCTGCATTTTACTTTTAAAACATTAAAGAGATATAACGAATCAAAGTAGGAATACAAATGACAAAACGTCATCGATAGATCTTAATGTTGATTTGAAGGTCATATCAAGATATTTCTTCTTCAAGTAAATTTTCTCCACATGAATACAAAAATAAATCTGCTAAAAACCAGGCACAATTATTACCCACAGGAAATTCTACAGGTTGTAGGAAAACTTGATCTGCCAAAACTACATATCGGATAGATATCCTCAATCAGAAACTCAAACATTTTAATATCAACTTCAAAGTATTCAATCAGAACATTTTTAACAATTGAATTAATTTTGTAGAATATCAGTAACAAGGTATGTAAATTTACAAGTTTTTTTTTTAAGTTTAATTTCTGGGATGTCGAAACACTGGTCTTTGAGTCGTTGTAGGTATAAAATTTGTATAAATTAGAAGTTTAAAGTAGTAGTTTTGATATACTTTATAAATATAAGTTGATTTTGGTAAAGTTTTGAGATTTGAAATTTTCTTAACTTACAGTTCCTTGGAATTTATAAGTATCTACATCTGATTAAAACGATTTCTTGCATATATGCTGTTCTATTCAGTAGTCCTGGTATAATTTGGATGCACTTGAAGAATTCAATCCAGATTTCTCTAAACTTTAATTCAATTATAATAATGAGCCTAACAAAGACAATGTTGTTAACTGCTCTGGAAGCTATAGGACAAATACATATTGATCATGTACCGTATTTTATTTTCCTTTATTTTATATTCTGAATCATTAAAGACAGAAAGATGGTTTTCATATTGACCTTCAATCTTTATTGCGAAATTCAAACATCCATACATTAGTTTAATCAATTCTGACAGTAAATGTCTTCTTTTTTTATTTCTGCTTCAGTATTTGGCGTTTAATATTTTCGACAGAATTCTTGGTTTATTTTCTTAGAAATTGTAAAATGACAGTTTCAGAAAATGTTTAGTGTGTGCATGGTCACTTTTACTCAGTGTTATAAAATATACGCATCATACACCGGCAAACAGTGAAACAAAAAATCTTTTATGAGTGATGACACAATGAAACTATTCACAATGTCAATTAAAAAAATGTACGTTTCGGAATAGATAAAATTTCCCAAAGGATAACATATGAAAAAATATTCGTGAAATCATCAAAATAGAATTTTTCAAGTGAAGGACTGAAACAGCGAAAATATTAATGCTATGCCCCCTAAGCTCGCCTTTCTTTCCTCTTTAGTCCTGAACTTCGTGTTGAGATAATCACCTATCATTTTGAGAATTTCCACACAAAAATCATGTTTATAGCAGTCAAATTTTAATTCAGATTTAACCACCACAGACAAAGTGTCAAGTATGGCCTCAACGAATTTGGTGGAATTGTTACCCGTTCCAGCTTGGAGGTGACTTATAAGAGACACAACTGATTCTGCGTGGGTTGTCCGAGAGGAGTCGCCCTCTTGGTGTTTCAAGTCTTCAATTTGTTCTTTGGCAATATAATCAATAATCTTTTCCCCTGTTTTCTTGGAAGAAAAATAAACATTTAAAGCTTTCTCTGGATCCGAGAGTAGTGATTTAAGAGCAGTAATAATTTGATATGATTCTTCCTCGGAAAAATGAGCAATCAAATTACTTTCAATAAAGTAATGTCGTAAATAAAGTTTCTCAAGGCATTCAAGCATGTATTCTATAACATTCCTCAGTACTGAAAATATTCCAGTTGTGTTCGAAAACTTGTCTCTTTCGGTGGTTCCAGACACATGATAAAATGCTGATTTCCAAAGATATGTGGTCAGTCGCTCTGAGTATGGTTTAAGAAAGCCTTTAAGTAAAGATTTCAAAAGCAGGAAACATAATCTCTGACCATCGGAAAATGATGAAGCCAGAATCATCTCGGCATTGTTGAAGCCGATACAGAAGTCCTTGCTAACCTCGGCATTGACAATTGCTGGTTTTGCTATGACAAAAAATTCACTTTCGTAGATCTTATTTATGGTTTCTTGACTTGGCCAAAAGACACTTGATTTTAACAAGCGATTTCTCCATTCATCCAAACACGGTAACTTTCCTGCAATCGGAAACGCTGGTATAAAATCGCGACCAGACTTGTACTCGTACCGTATAGCAAGATAATTTTGAGATTCAGGAGGACTTTGTTTATTATCTTTCCTGGTTTCATTGGTATCCCTTTCCTTCATCGGATTCGGTTTACCTTTATGTAGTGATGAAGTGGTTTCGCCAGATGCAGCTTTAATGAGAGCTCCAAATGTTTGAAAAGTAAGAGAATTTGTAATATCCTCGGGTCGTAATTCCTCGATTAAGGATAAAGTATTGCTCAAAACCGAGAGCATATCCTCTGAGATATCACTACTAGCTAGCAGATTTCTAAATTGTCTTGTAATTGCTTCGATATCTGCTTCTACCTGAATATAATCAAGATGTACATCTCTGTATTCAAAACCAGCGTAGTGCATCTGGTTGTAACCAGGCTTTACCTGTTTGTTGACTTTTATGTGAATACTGTCATGAGAATGGGTTAAAGAAGGCAAGGTTAAAACATCGTAAAGACCTCTTAAAATCTTGAAGACCCTTTTGTCAAAATCTTTCAATAGCAATGTGTTCAAATACTTTCCATCCACAATAGAATCGTTTGAAAAACTGTATTGCACTTTGTTGATATTGATATGAACAAAACATGGAACGTCTACACGATATTTTAAGGCTTCTGCTGGTATAGACACATCAGAGATTAACAAATAGTCATAGTCTCCCTCATCGCGAGTAAATCGAAGTCGGGTCCTCTCCTTTGAGCTACCCACTAGCATACACCGCTCTTTCCCGAAATGGGATGCGAAGTTTGAAATGTATCTTGAGTAATTTTGCTGACGCCAATCGTTAGTTACAGGAAAACTTTGTTCACGAAGAAGTTGTAATTTCTCTTTGTCCTGGCGAATGAGGAATGCAGTGGAATTAACAATCTGAAAAAATAATATAAACAATATATGGGCATTGAAAGTACTGCGTTATATTTACCTACATTGAGGTCGACTTCTCTATGTCGGGGAAATAAACGCTGACATGTTTGTTTTCCCAGTACTCCTTTTTTTTTTTTTTACTTTTACAGCATGTACAAATGCAGTTCCCTGGTTGCCTCGCCAAAGTTATGGATTAGATACTAGTAGGCCCCTATAAGCTGCAATACGTCCCCTTTTTTTAAGAGAAAAGCCTCTTCAGAAAATACTGGACTGAAAAAATTCGGAAATGACAGCAGCGGCTGTAGAGTTACAATGAAATCTTGAAACAACCAAGCTCTATGTTAAACATGCTGACTTTAACTTCTCATTTTCGTCAACTTCCCTTACTTATGCAGCAATATACCTTCATCACCTGCATACGGAGTTTATGTATCTCAGTTGTTTCCATTCGCAAGAACATGCTCTACGTACATGTATGAACAATTTCTAAAACGAGGAAAATTATTGAAAAGCAAATTGATGAAACAAGAATATCAGCAGTCTAGTTGAGTTTAGAGCCATCATTTCGTAAGTTCTATAGACTGTCGATATAATTAATGACCTTTTCAGCAAATACAATTTATCATTACGTCAAATGCTGACTTACGTTTTTCATACTAATTGTTATTTAGTCCATTATTTTCCGTTATTCCCCGATCATGACAAGGAGCACACGGCAGGTGTGATTTTTCGGCAGAGTATGCTCACTTCCCCATGCCATGGCACCATTCTCTTTAGGGAAGTGGACAGGCTATCACCTACATCCACACACTTCAGTTCTCTAAAGAGAACAGTCATGGCACCTGATCCCACCTCTAATGTTTTAGAGGTCCGTGTTTAATTGCTCTCCTCCTTTTTTGTATAAATTGTTTTATCAGTCTGATTAAAATCGACAATCGAAATAAAAAGCCGCCGAAATATGGCTGAAATATTGCCGATCCGGCGGTAAACAATAACAATCAATCAATCAATCGAAATAAAAAGCAGCTGGTGAAGGTTTGATTTTAATCCGACTGTTGAATGTTGTATCTTGAATATATATACTGTTCGTTATCTCCATATAATTTTTTAACATGATATATATCTATATTTCAGTTACTGTTATTCGAACAGAGACTTTACCTGAATAACTAAATATAGAGCAGGCAAACTGAGTAGACTTTTAACGTCCATTTGGCGTATTTCTGGACATTCCACTTTACCGCAGGTGGAGTTGTCCTTCCTTGCTCTGCGAACTTTCGATTCGGTTTTTAATATTGATTCCTTAATTAAAATACTGCAGCTAATGCCAAAAAAAGATACGATTTACGAGAATATTTTTTTGAAAATATATAATCCTATTTTTAAAATGCTGGAAAACATATCAAAAAGTTTTAAGATCAATAATGGAACGAGTTATCCAAATACAAAGTGAAAGTAGAAAATGGCCACAGATTGAGGGGCTTACAGACAGAAGAATTAACGTTGATAAAGAAGCTGATGGCCCAAGTTCGTGAAACAATCGAATTACTTACATTCATCTTGAATGAAAATGGATGCTCTAAGCTGAAGGCAGAAATATTTCGCTCAGCAAAGTTCGACAAAGATGAAGCGGTAATCAACGATAGTTGTCGTCTGTGATATTGTTGCAGATGTTTTCTTGGACATCTTTGTAAAATGTTTTACCTAAGAAATAAAGATTTAAAAAAGTGTATAATTAATGAAATGTAATAATTGTTTTTCAGTTTCAACATTGTGACATAACACAAATTGTATTAACAGAAACGTTTCCCCTCCTCTCTTGCAGACATTGCCGTTGTGGAAGTTACTGTTTGAGATGCTTTATTATTGTAAATACGGTATTATTGATGAAGTCACTGTAAAGGCTTTCTCAGAACTAACAACAGGTGAGGAAACCTAACAAGTTCTATTTCTCAATTGATATGTTGACGATGCGACTGTTAGGGATGAGCGCAGTTACTATGTATGTTGCATTACCAAACCGAAGCCTGAACAGGGCTGATTTTAATGAGAACCATAGTATTGACTATCTGTCAGCAAGATAATCATTAAATCATGGCAAATTATTATTTGTTTAACTTTCGTTGTTATTCTCGCGCGAACGTCGCTTCACGAAGCGGTGCATTGTGGGTCCAAAGTTACTGCAGAAAAAATTCTATGGAATAAATAATTCTCTATCCAGAGTTACTCACAACACCCCTGTCAAAATTCGTTGTACAAGATTCTTGTACAAATTTTAAACGGCAAAGATTTGAAATTTAAATGTTAATTAATTATTGTGATTATCAATAAAAAGATGATAATTCGTCATTTATTTCAAATCTATAATCCCTCAGAACAAGTTTTTAGGGAACTATTTTGCTGAGTAAAAATTAAAATATTACTTAAAAAATCCTTTGAAAGCGTAACAAATTAAAATAAAGAATGTTTTCTGATAAGAATATACTTAAAAACTATTATTAATACAACTGTAATCATTTACAACTTTTCCAAGAATCTTGTATAACATGCGTTGACAGAGATGTATGTGGGAGAGAAGTGGGAATGACAACTCTGAATAGAGAATGTCAAATGAATGTGCAGAATAGTCTGAATTTTCTCTTTTCTCAGGCGTTAATTGTTGTTAGAGCTCGCAGTTACGAGGTTGCTTTGCAACACTTGCTGCGCTTGCTATAATTAAATGATTTTAAGAAAAAGTGATAAATTATTATTGGTTTAACCGTAGCAAATATATTTCCAGCTTAAATTAACAGAAGAAACATCTTTTTTTGTAGAAGAGCTGATTGTCTATGTTAAACAAGAACTGCAGAACCTAGGATTCCTATCCAAAGAGTTCTCCCATCTTCCAAATGATGCTAGGTCTGGGAGCAGGGAATTATTACTGGCCTTTGCCTGGCTAGTTTGTAAACAGAATCTCGTCGACAAATTCATGGACAATTGCTCATCTCCTCTGGAAGATTCCTCTTTGTTATATGAGGTACTTTAAAAAATTAGATACTTTACCATGTTTACTAGGGTGATATATGAACTTTAGTAACAGGCTTGCATGATAAAGGTTGTACCCAGAGGAAAAAATCAAGCAAAACTTAAAGTAGGAGTTAACTTAAATTTTTTATAGGGGGGAAAATCCTTAAGAATTCCTTTATGTAAATTGCTATTTTTTTTTTATATTTGTAGAGTTGTTACCCTTTAATGTCTTTTAAAAGTAAAACTTTAATGATTGATTGATTGAAGTTAATATTTTGGATGTTATCTTCAATATGTGAACATAAAAAGAAATCATAATGTGAAAAAAAAAATTGCTGCAAGAAACATGTTTCTTCCTACTATAATAAGTGTTTTTAAGTGTTAAGAGTAAATGACTACAGCAAAACTCGGTTATAACGAAGTTGCTGGGACCTATGAAATCACTTTGCTTTATCTGTAATTCCTTATAACTGTATAAGAAATTCATTGAATTTATATATTTGGGGATCCAATTTGACATTGCTATATCTGTGAATTTGCAATATCCATGTTTGTACTAACCATGTTTTACTGTAATCATAGTAATAGAGCCCCTGTTTTTCAAAAAATATCTCCTTGACCTAATGTCAGAAAGTCCTTTCTATTTGTTTGATATTGGCACATATGCATTCTTTGAATACCATTATGACTCAGATTTTACCACTTTTTTTTAAGCGATACGTTTACTATGGAAAGATTTTATATGTCCAGATCATCTTTCATAAATAGCTGCTTTCATTTTCAACAGCTTCAGCAGAACAAAACATCAAAGGAACCTAGAAGTCTAGTAGCAGCAGGTTCCCTGACACCAGTGCAGAAAGTTCAACAGTTACAACTCTTAAATGGAAAGTTAAGAAGTAGCTTAAGGAGACTGTATGCATTACAGAGAGAAAAGGCAAAGCTACAGCACAGGGTGAGTGGGTGACACTACCTTCTTTTTATTCTTTTTTTCGGTGTTTAGAAGAAGACGGAGCACTTAGTCTAATAATATGCTTTAATATTTATGGATTTTGAACTAATAAAATAAGTATATAGGCAATATTTATTTGTATCAATGGTTCTAAGTTGAATCTCTGCTGACTTTATACAGTGAAAACCTGAATTATCTGACCTCAAAGAAAATTGATAAAAGTCACTTGTACTTGATACAATAAGTGGTTGATTTAATATTACAGTTTGTATAGTCTACTCCTTCCTGAAACAAAGATTCCAAGAAATATGTACATACATAATGTAGGTGTCTACAAGAGGCAAATTAGAGTTTGACAATGCAAATAAATTCTTTCATAATTTTAAGTACATTTAGAAATGAATGCCATACACATAAAATGATATGAGTAATGCATAAATCAGTGTTATTGGATAAGAAAACTACAGCAGGCCAACAGTGCATGTTAATAAATAAGGAAACTTGCTAGGGTGATTTTAATTAACCATGCTTTACAGAAAGTGATTAACTTCACTAATATGAGGCAGATTTGACAGTCCTCTGATTTATTTTGAGAATGTACATGTAGGTAATGTAGTACAGGTAGGGGCAAAATGGGAGCAATGATTTCACTGTGCACATGCAGTTATATGAATAATTACATTCATATAACTGCATGTGCACAGTGAAATCATTGCTCCCATTTTGCCCCTTTTGCTCTGGTTACAAGTGGGCAAATTTAGAACAAGCCAAATTCAAAGAAAATGGCATTATCTCTTAAACAGAACTGGGTCTGGGCAAATATGAAATAGATCAGAATTGTCTGCAGGTGTGAAAGGATGAGAGTAGCCCTGTGTACAGTAGATCTTCTGATTGCTTATTAGTTTTATGCCCCCCCCCCCCTTTGAAGAAGGGAGGGCATATTGCTTTGCTGTTGTCTGTCGGTCTACCATCAGTTTCCGTTCTTTTTCTTTGCAGAGGGTGCACATATTAAAATGATATTTGACATACAGATTTATCAGAACAATATCTAGGTCTAGTTTTGTTTCTAGTTTGATCGGACCATTTTGGGCAGAGTTATGCCCCTTGAACTAAGAAAAATACCAATTATTTACAGTTTCCATTCATTTTCTTTGCAGAGGTTGCACATACTTAGATGAAATTTGGTATACAGATTTATCAGAACAATATCTAGGCCAAGTTCTGTTTTGGGTACGATCAAGCCATTTTGGGCAGAGTTATGCCCCTTGGACTTAAGAAAAATTCCATTTTTTTTGCAGTTTCTTTCATTTCCTTATCAGGGGTTGCACAGATTGAAATGAAATTTGATATACATATTTATCATAAAAATATCTAGGTGAAGTTTTGTTTTGGTTACGATCGGACCATTTTGGACAGAGTTATGCCCCTTGGACTTAGAAAAATTCCAAATTTTTGCAGTTTCGTTCATTTTCTTTGGAGGGGTTGCACATATTGAAATGAAATTTGGTATACAGATTTATCATAAAAATATCTAGGTTAAGTTTTGTTCTGGGTACGATCGAGCCATTTTTGACAGAGTTATGTTTCTTGGACTTAGAAAAATTCCAATTTTTGGGGGGAGGGGGGGGCATAAGTGTTTTACAAACATCTCTTGTTTTTTATAGATAGGATACTAAAATGTTCAAATGAATGTGGGATAATTTTTTGTTATGTTTTTTTTTAGGTCCATGAATGCACACAAGGTTCCTTTCTGACACCAGATATGCCTCATCTCTCTTCATTAGAGGTCCACTTGTTAAGGCACCCTCAGCTGATGAACAAAATCACCACACTGCTGGAAAAAGACAATGTCAGGCTGAAGCACATGCAGGAATGGAAGGACCATGAACAGATCTTCTGGAAGTGGATGGTGGGCATTTGATTTAATAACACTTGAATCTTTGATATTGTATCCATGTTAATTCAATAATAAATTGTGGATTACTTTTAAATCAGAATAAGCCCTTGTGAACTCAGTTCTGCGTAACTATCATTACCTTCATATTTCTTAATGTCTTTTCATTGGACCTCTCCTATATTTAGTTGTAGGCTTTTTTTAACAGGTCGAGGAAACTATTTTCTGTGACGTCGGAATAAATTTACATGTTAAGTGAGAAACCAACGTGACTGACAAATTGACCAATCAGCTCAATGAGTTGCATAATGGTTTACTATAAAAATACTACACGTGTGTTTATAAAAGGCCAATTTTGTAAATCGCTCTCGGAAAAACGTGATGCATTTTTCCAAGCATTTTACACACTTAATACAATATGAACATCATTATCTACTAATTCCATGCTCACATTTATATACAAATGATTTACAATGATAAAAATTAGAGTTTTCTCCACTCCATTGTACAAGTCCGTTTGTTGACAGCTTTCCCCGTGCTGTGCTGTCGGTGTAAAGTCAATTTCACGTGACTATTCCTTGGTCCAAAAACAATCAACTCTGAGGTGTGCTCATTTATTGTCATTGTTTCAAACGTATACAACTCCAAAATATATGCTACTCACGTTCTTTGATCAATGTGCATGAGGGTTTATATAACAGGTAAATAATAATAAAAAAGTGCAACTTAAGAATTCTTTTTTTTTTGGGGTTTATAAAATGCAACTTTTAATTTCTAGTAATTAATATTTGAGCAACAACTAATTTAACCAGTAACATGTCAAATTCACGAATATCGAGTTAAAAACTTGAGTCTTATTTACTTGTTAAGACTTTGTGAGCGGTACATGTATTTCAAAGTACTATTTAACAAGGAAAACTTACTTAGTTTGTTAATGTGAGCATTTGGAATCTTTATTAGTACCTATTCTTCGTATTTTTCATAACACTTTTCAAAAAATTTGTTATCTGATTTTCCTGCAGTCGTTTGAAATCGCGTCCTAAATTTCCCTGACCCACGTGTTTGTAGTAAAAAATAAACATTTAGTAGACCATCATGCTTTTCGGCTCATTCACTGGATTGGACCATTGTTTGCTGTGAGCACCTCTGTGCGCAATCGCAACAATATCCATATAAGGTAGTTTCCTCGACCTGTTTAATATTAGTAGGTTTTACATGTAGACATACAGTAATTTGTTTCAATTTAAAAAATGTCAGCTGTGCCTTCATAACCAAACATATATTTTTATGTCACTTTAAGTTTTTACTGTTCCCACAAAAAAAATCATTCTTAATAGGAATTTCTAAATTCAAAATGGTTTGATCTGCCCTGAAGAATTTAAATTGAGAACAGACTCTGACTTAGGTCAAAATTTTGACTTTGAAAGTCTATTTCATATGTATGCACACAAATTTGCAGGTTTGTGTAATGGACAGATTCATACACTTTTTGTAAACTTTGTTTCAGTATTGAGAATGATTTAAAAACTTTTATTAATTTGAATTTTGATTTAATTTGTTCTCAGTTTATTTTCTATACTCATGCATGTTGTTCTAGGAGAGTGTATTAGAACTGAAAGTAAAAGAAACGCCCAGGAATGAGCAAGCTCCTATGCTGTACTACAATATAGCTCCTGATCCTGTGTCTCGGATGAATGAAGCCAGAAGAAAGTTGGAGGAAGCCATTCTCAGATATGAAACAATCATTGAGCAGATTGAGGAATTGTGGGAAACCAAAGTAAGTCACCATTTTCTTTATAAATTCTGTACTGAAAGATAATATAATGTCCTTTACAGTATCTACCACATTCTAAATCTTCATTTTGTGCAAGTTGAGCAGGTTATTTCAGAAATAATTAAGGTATAAGTTTGAAATATTTATTGGGATGACATAAATTCATTAACTTAAGGTCATATTTTCACACTGACATCATAAATGATTGACATGCTCAACAAATTCAATCATGACTATAAAATTTTCTTATCTGCTTTGAATGCACTTTCTTTGGACAATTTCAAATTCTATTTGTATTGTAAATTCTTTGAAAAGTACAAAGTTTTTAAATACAATTTTCAAAATGTACTACATTTTTTGCATTTTATATTTGATTGTTTTAGTTTGGATCTAAACATGTTATCTGCATAGATTCTTCCATGTTTGGATTTCTATAAAGAAAAAAAATAGATAAAAGAAAAACAGTCTGCTCTTAATTAAGTTATATTGTGTACTTTGTAGAGAAGTGAAGTGACAGAGGAAGAGTTGGACGGTCTGTTAGACATGTTAAACATGGAGATATCACTACAGAGGTCCAACTTAGCAATGGGCAGTTCTGATTTCTTCTTAATGAGAGACCCTACATTTGTTTTTAACAAGAAAGATAAGAAAAAGCCAAACTTGCCCAAACCTACAGACAGGTTACCCTCAGCTCTTGGTGAGGGTCTTAGTGTTCCAGTAGAGATCTCCTCTGAGATAGCAGCACTGGAATCCCAGCTGAGGTTGCTGGAGACACAGGTCGGGAGGAAGACCAGGCAGTACACGACAGATCTAGAGAGACTTTCTGTTAGGGTCCCAGGGGCACTGTTTGTTCAGCCTTCATCATGTGTTTAGAGGACGTTGGCTATGCTACTTGTACAAGCTTACATCTAATACTGCCATTTACAAAGGAGATATTAAACCAAATTAGGATGATTTAAGTTCAGTGTTGAATCCTCTAAAAGTGAAAAGACATGAATTGAAAATATTCAGTGTTAGTAGGCCATTTCTTTAGATAAAAAAATACTGAACATATTTATTTATGAAGTAAAATCATTATACACATGTACATGTTTGTAAAACTGACATTTTGGATATAAAAGCTCTCTTTGGGGGGGGTGGGGTAAAGTTTGGGGGGTTTAGTTACTTGCTGCATGCAGATATACCTCCTCCATAGTTTGGAAAATGGAATTACACTCACTTTAGAGGTATTAAACAGTAATATTACAAGTATTCTGTTTGTACAAAAAATTGAAAGCTATGATACAATGTTTGTTAGAATTTGTTTTGTGTAATGATTATTTTAATACTTAATGTAAATATGTTTGATTGTATTTAGATTTTGAATTAATTTTTTCCCTAAATATTAGATATGCAGAGTTTATTGGGAATCTTACACAGAGATATTGATGCATGCCATTATCACCTTGTCTGTCTGTCTATCTGTCTGTCATCTTTCAACACTTACTGTGATACAATCACTCCAGTTCCTGAAACTCTAGCTACACACTTGTAAGTATTATATACATGTAGCTGTAGGATAATCTAAACATTGAGGTCATTTGATCAAAAGTCAAGGTCAAAATCCAAAATAATTACTACCACCCTTCCTCATTTAGTACTACAATAACTTTTACAGTTTGATAATACTGTATATTAATAACTTTTGTTAATTTTTCAGTACAAAATTTACACAGGCACTTAACGTTACTTATTTTTCTTTTAATAAAAAAAATATACACATACCTTATTATTAGGTATGTGTATATTTTTTTATTAAAAGAAAAATAAGTAACGTCAGGTGCCTGTGAAAATTTCATATTTCTTAAATTGCAGAAAAGATCTCTCATATTCGATACAAAACATGCTAATTTCAGCAGGCAGCTTTCTTATTCACTTATCAATTAAAAGAGATTTGTGGTGAAAACTCAAAAGGTCAAGTTTAATAAGATTATCACTTTGTAAGAGTCTCTGTGAATTTGTCAGTGTTCTTGTTTTGTTCTTTATTTTGTCTTCCATGAAAACTTGAAATGAGTTATTAAAAGATGTCAAATATTTTTGGATTGCTTTTCTTTGTTATCTCCACATTTATGGTTTCATCAATGGACTTTGTTCTATGTAATAATGGATAAAGGAAAGCAGAAACTTCAAGATACACCTCTTGGGCCAGAAGAATGAGACTGTAACCTTCAAGATTTATACAGTCATAAAAAAATGGCAGATTTCCAAACATTTTGCAAGTCTGAAGAGACCAACAGAGTTAGCTGTTTAGTGTTTACTACATTTGTGAATCTCATGCCCACATGAGTAGTAGCAAAGAGGATGCTAATAATATCAAATATTTCTTTACTTGTGTTGAATAAATATACTCACAAATAGCAGAGCTGGTAGCATGTTTCTGTTTTTTGAACGCCCCTTTGAGAATGAGATGTCATTATTTGCCGTTGAAGCGCTGCAAAGAGGAGACGTGCGCTGCGGACTTAGCCCTCGAGCAGGGAGAGATTTTTTCCCCTGCCAACACCTACCGCGACACGGGTCCTCGGGTCGGTCCTACTAAACAGAGTACGCTAGTACGATAGAGTACTTTAGAGTACGCTAGTAATATTTTATAATTTAATGCAATTAAACTACTTTTTGTATGTTTTTCTACTTTAGTTTAACATATTGAATATATATTTTAAATAAAATTTGTATGTTTTCTTTATTTTAGGAGTTATTTCAATTTTTGATTTCAGGTTACGGTTTATCGTTTGACCCCGATCTAGTTTAACGTAAACATGTTGAAATGTCTCATTGTGAATGTGCAGAATATTTACACATGCAATTAATTTAATATTTGATAAAATTAAGATGCAAGTCTTTAGTAAGTAAGTCTGAAACAAAATAGTAATCGAGATTGGGGTATTAGTAATCTTTAATGCGTTGAATTATGGTTGTTATTTTCTTGTCAAAATATCGCTAAAAACAAATATTTGAAACAAATATTGCAATATGAGTCCTTAATAATGTTTAATCAAGTTGTACTTAGATAAATAAACAATTTAATTGCATTAAATAACACAATTTTTCTAGCGTACTCTAAAGTACTCTATCGTCTACTCTATAGCATACTCTGTTTAGTAGTACCCTCCTCGGGTTATCAGTTTATACGGTCTCATCCGAGGACAGTCTCGACGAAACGCTTTAAGATTCGAACCCGCGACGTAAGGACGCCTCCTCCTTACTCCCCGACTTGAGGGCAAATTATGCCACGCGGGGGACTAAATACTAGTAGTTTATCAATTTACTATCCGAATTTAGGCCATATAAGTTTAGGCCAGAGAGCAATTTAAGAGAGAGGGGAGAGGAGGGAGCATGATTTTTCTTTTATTCATTCAACTTTTTGCAATAGACTAAGAGTCAAGAAAAAAAATTATTTGTGCTGTATAAGTATGGAGATCATCATTACCATACTCGTCAAAATAGCCAATACTTTTATTTTCCATTTAGTACAGATGAAAATGTTTTATACCGTAGAACAAAAGCATATAGATATTTTGTAAATTAGTTATTATATCCCCTTTTCATTTTCAGAGCAAAACGAACCGATTTTGAAAAGACTGAACTGAAAAATGTACTATTGATTTGGAGAAGGATGCTAGATTCACCTTTAGGCAATTCAAAACTGACATTTAAAAAAGAAAACAATTTGTAAATTGAATCTATCGTAGATTCAGATTTCCCTGTGGTACAGCTTTTTTTTTGTTTTCAGTATAGTTTCCGCATTCTCTGTCTATGTAATCACGACTTAATGAATTTTCATAATCCTGCATAATTTCTTTGGAGAGAAAAGAAATCCTATAATTTACTGGTATTTTCTGATCAGCTTTACGTATATAGTAATTAAAATAAAGTTATTTTTCTTTCGGTTGAACTTCGAGATATGTTATTTGTTTTTAATATTTGTAAGAGTTCAGGATATTTTGATTTTAAATTTTATGAAAGCCTTGGAATGACCATCATTTTGTCGTACGAATGGTAGTGTATTTTGTTTTTGTTAGTTTTCAGACAAAAACCTGTAATCTTAAGAAGGGGTCATGCAGAATACCATCAGATATTCTATTATATTTAAACTAGCACAAATGGGACACCATATTTTTCAGTCTAGTAAACAACTTAAAAAACTAGATTTGAATGTTAAAATGGAAGTACCTACACTTGTATCTCAGATTGATTTTAAGACTATTCTTGTATTCATCGTCATATTCATCATCACCAACAACATCGTGACAAATCTAAGGAGGGCTCTCCCGGGGCCGTGGGCGTGGCCCCTTGTAGGGAACCTGCCCAACTTGGTGGGGTATAAAAGGAGCTTTGAACCAGCGCTTTACTTGTCTAAGAAGTATGGGAATATAGTGGGATTAAAACTGGGACCCATGAATTTGGTGTACGTCTGTGGACACAAAAACTTAATTGAAGCTTTTCAACAGAAAACGGAGCTGACTAAATTTCGACCAAATTGGATGTACATAGCATCTCGAATGACTGACAGAACAGGTATTGAAGGATATGATTGATCTTACTGATTAAAAGACCCCTTCTATTAGTTTTTAAGCCACCGCCCTGTACTACGTATATAACTCAACGTGCAAATGTAAGCATTTGAATATACAGACTTTGAGCTTGTTTTGTAGCGTGTAGTGTGGAGCTAGAGGAATTTCCGGAAGAAAAGAAGTTTGTAAGAGGCTGGAATTACCCCTGTGGAATACTAGTTATAAAATATCCATCGTAAGTAGGACTAGGAAAAAATTTAACATCACCATTTTTTTTCCACATATGTTTGGCTTTGATGTTAAATCGTGTTAAACAATCCCAAGTTTAATTGAAATGTAGTGCCATTTTTGTTATTGATTCACCAAACATGTAGGCATAACATTAAAATAAATTAAATAAAAATATCTTATTTTTTTTAATTTTTTTTTTGTATTTTATAGTATTATAGAAAGATTCTGAAAACAACAACTTAGCAGGTGATTTTGAATGTCTTCATGCGTGTCTGAAAAGTCACAGGAAATTTTAAAATTTACCATTCTATTTTCCAATAACAGTAGTTAACGCATTATCTACATGTAACAAAAATAAAACAGATAAATATTGAAGGAAGCTATCCTTGAATGACTTTACAAAATTAACTTGAACATGTTGAACACCATCCAAGATAAACTAAGGAAATGTAGATGAAAGCTCTGTTTCATTTTTAAAGGTTGAATTGTTATTTCCATCTGTATTTTCTCTAATAATGCTCGAAAATTTATAGTCTTTGATATGAAAAAAATAAAGAAAACAAAATTATCAGAAACTTATCACCGTCTGTTCTTGCAAATATAACATCACTGTTTCTTTCTTGCAAGTATAACATCACTGTTTCTTTCTTCATGACCACCGAAGGAAGATCTTAATTGCTCCAATGGCTAAAAAATGTGAATGTTTTAGATGTCGTTGGCATTTTGCAGACTCTTGCTTAATATCGATTTTTTTCCCATTGAGTACAATTTCATTCTATTTTCTACTGCTTTCGTTGAATTATAGACAGCGTGACGTTAATTTATAGCTGGTCTGTTCATTATCACTGATAGAAATGTATGTTTGATGAAGACTTAACTTTTCTGCTGTGTTTCTCAGAGTCAGATTTTGTTTCTTTAATGATTTAATTGTAAATAGAGCAGTAGCGACAGAGTAAGGGGAAACCTTCTTTTCCTCCTATTGCTAATGTAAATATTTGTTTTAAATAGTTTTAGATGAGTGTGCCTACATGTTTGGTGAATCAATAACAAAAATGGCACTACATTTCAATTAAACTTGGGATTGTTTAACACGATTTAACATCAAAGCCAAACATATGTGGAAAAAAATGGTGATGTTAAATTTTTTCCTAGTCCTACTTACGATGGATATTTTATAACTAGTATTCCACAGGGGTAATTCCAGCCTCTTACAAACTTCTTTTCTTCCGGAAATTCCTCTAGCTCCACACTACACGCTACAAAACAAGCTCAAAGTAACAAGCACTGACCATTTATGTGCAAGCAACCCATTCATACGTTTTTGCCACTTGAAAATATTCATTTCACTCTGCTTTGATATTCTCATTATCACTCTGTGTTAACAGTCATAGAAAGTGTTAAAACTATTAGGAACTTTTTGTATTTTGAGGATAATGATATTTCTCAAGTAGCAAAACTTAATTATCTGAAGGCACCAAAGCAGCCAATTGCAATATATCTGTAAAGGGGTTAGCAAATTATGACTGAAGCCATGACAATAAACATACTCTGCATTGCAAATAATGAAGAGAACTTATAGGATCATTTCTTAATCTTCCTTTGTATATTCTGCGTGTGAACACTCTGAGTTTAGCTGATTAATTAAACCTTGATAGATTTTATCTTAAACCCAGACAGCTTTTCATTCATAATTTATTTATCATTACAATATATGTCATTGTCATGTAATTATCATGAGAACATATATTAAATTTCATGGAAGTGTAAGTATACCTTTTCTACATAATTGTCACGTGAATCACATTTAACAAATGAAAAATAAACTTATGAAACTATGTGTTAGAAAAAACAGAGGTGTTAGTCTAAATTAAGCCATTCCTTTAGGCGCATGGCATGCTGGGTACAGTCATGTGACTTACTCTGGGTATTTGACACAGATCATGCCACATGACCAGTTCCAACCCCGCACATGATCCTTGGCCTCCGGGCATTCTGGGTAATTGATACTGATGGCTGCAATCAAACCAACGTTTTATCCAGGATAAGACCAAAATGTCACTGCTATTAAATCTCAGTTGGTTATAACACTTAAAACTTTGATCATAGTTCATTGTAGAGGAAGAAAAAGGAGAGAAAGGAAGAGGAGAGAGAAAAAACAGTATTGGATGGTGGTTTACAGACAATATTCTTAAGTGTAGAAACTATGTTTGTTTTCAGAGTTGACTGCATTAAGAGACAACCGCAGGCAATTAATGACCTTTTTAAAGGAGGAAAATTAATTAGCTTATAATGAATACAAACTTCCCTGTGGTACAGACTGTTATACCATTCCTAGATAACTATCAACTGTTTGTTTCCAGATAGGATTTCAGTCGACTTAATATTCTATTTCTGGAAATTTTATCAAAAGAGATAGGGAGAATTAAGGGACATTTGTATCCATATTTAATTCCTCTGAAGATAGAAAGATCCTTTATCAGGCAATTTATTGATAATTGTTTCAAGAATTTTTTTCAGATAAATGGTTGTTATGATTTTCTTATCAGCATTTGGAATTGAGTCAATGCAGTTCTCTTATTTTAAACCCACATCATATTTTATTTAAGCAAATTATCTGATTTTTTCCGGTTCAATTTTGATAAACCAAAAACAATTAAAAAAAAAAATAAAATGGACACATGTACAAATTATCATTTACACATGTATATGAATATAATTCTATCGATGTGGCTATGGTTGAAATATTTGTTGAAACATCTTTATTCAGAGCAGGATAAGTGGACTACATAAATATGATCCGTTTTGATATTATCAATAAAACCAGTAAGTAAATGTCAATCAAGTTCCAGCATCCAATGATGGACCCTCATGCACTTGATTGCTCTATTGAGATTAGCACGCTAACCACTTCGCTACATGTACACAAGTTCTGATGAAGAGTGGTATTTAAATCATGTTTGTGGTATGACCATTGACTTAAAGGACTTCAAGTATTTCTCGAAAAGATACGAAAGTTATGTCATAAAATTATATTTTAAAGGTATAGTGGGTCTTTGCTCCATAATTTTGGAAACTAAAATATGTATGTTTGTATGCAAACTTTGAGGATTAACTTTCAAAAAAATGGAGAGAAGACCCACTCATATCGAAAAATAGTGTTATAGTGTGAAAAAATGACACGTTTTGTCCTCTTTCGTGTGTGTATAATATTTCGAAGGCAAATAACTTCAATCTTCATCAGATTTGTGCAAGTTTTCGAAATTTTACATAAAGTATACTTTAATGTTAGATGAAATATTAAGGAAAATTTTGATATAATTGAGATTTAATTTTCACCTTCGTGTTTGTTGCGCTATGGGCTTATCTCTCGTCATGTTCACCCATCTCCTTTAAAATAATTCAAAACTTTTTCAAATACTGGTGAATTGAAAAATTAAAAAAATATCTGTATTTGGATTTCGCTTTTGGAAATTTTAGTTGGAAGGCACATAGATAAACAACTCTGTTATGTTTTCCGCGTTTTTACCAGTACTAGTATTACCAGCTAACATCACAAAGATCTAACGTTTGTTCATGATACATGTACACGTTTGTTGTTTTCTATATAAATAAAATCTGTGGGTTTCACAATACAGTGTTGGACAACAAATCACATAAATAAAGATAAACAACAAGCACTTTGCTCAGTGGTATATGTCCTCAGCTTGTGATCTTTCCGTCTTTCTTTAGTTGCTCCTCAAGCTTTGTGAAGAATTCGGTCATGGAGCCGGGAATGGCAGCTTCTACGACGTTCTTAGGAAGCATTCCTTTGATATCAGGCTGAATCAAGCTGACCAGCTTACACTTATTAGGATCTCTGTAAATAGGTTAAAGGGCAAACATTTTGAAAAAGTCTGAAAAAGAGACTAGAATTTTGAATATATTCTCACTGTTGTAAATGTTATTTCATTGTAAAACTTCAATAAGATTTTCAAACAATATTTTGTACGAAGTTTTAAATTCTACAGTGTGAATTTTGAGCAAATTCTGAAACAGTGCCTTACGAAAACACCGGTTAAAACAATTTACACCACAGCGGCAAATAACTGTATTACTTTTCAGACAGAGGCAGTTTAATTATCTATCCTTTTTTATCCATAGCTCTCTCATCAGTAAAATATTCCTCTGAAATAATTGTAGTACTTTCGCAGGAATAAATTAAACATGAGATCTCTGCATATTTGTATACCTATAGCCAATAGAATGTTTTCATCAGACAGTTAAAAAAATGAAAAATACCGCACTATACTTATATTTTCAAGAAGAAAAATAAAATCTAAAACATAATTATGTACTTTAAAGAAAAAAAAATCATGTTTGTTTAGTTGGCAATTTAACATATGAATGATTTTCATCTCGTTGCCGTACCAAGGTACGAGGCAAACGTAAAATCAAATTCAAGATTTGTGGTCTACCACTTTTGGTGTCTTAATGGTTGGGATGCAGTTATTTGTGGTACATTTTACCTTTCGTTTAGAGACCGCCTCTTTTCTGCTCACTTTACAATAAGGTGTATATTTTGACCTTTCAACCTTGAATTTGGATTTTGACCTACTTCTGAAAAACTTAAACCTAGGTCATATCTTTTGAACAGTTGGTGCTATGGCATTCATATTTCAATTGTGTATCTCGTGTGAAAAGAACTCACTCTTGGTACAAACACTTTTTTCACCTATTAACCTTGACCTTTGGGTTTGACTTAATTTTGAAAAACTTAAACCCTGTCCTTGGTCATCACCTTTGACTTGAATTAAGAGCTTTCTTGCTTTTTACTTACAACTTTTCAGAAAGAACAGATCAACTATATATGCCTTACTTACTTACATGATTTTTGACCCTGTGAGCTTGACCTTGAAAAATTGACATACTTTTAAATAATTTAAACAATGCTTTGAATTGGCCTTAACTTTTAAATGAGAGGAGATGGGTCTTTCATATTAAACCTATGCATTGCCTGTGACAAGACCTTTCTAAATGCACTATGTTTTTATCTTGTGACCTTGACTTTGAAGAATTTTCAAAATTGTTAATTTTTCCTTATAACTTTTGATTGAGAAAGATAGGGCTTTCATTTTGTTTGACATGTGCATTACCTGTGGCTAGATATTTCCGAGCATGCTAGGCTTACTGACCCCTTGACCTAATGACCTTCACCATTGATCTAATTTTCAAAAAATCCAACTTTGGTGATAATTTCTGCATGACATATAGTAGGGTGTTCAAATTTGACATAATATGCCATAAATAATGACATCTCACCCACAAAGACACCAAAAGCGGGGGACCACAATTTTTTACTTTGCTTGTTAATCAAGTTGTTTCTTGCTGTTAAAATATTTGTGGATATTTGGATAATTGTGGATATTACAAGATATTTGCAGATAACTGCTTGAGTTTTTGTGTGTGACCCCAGTAATTAAGTTCTTACAAACAACACCAAGGTCAATGACCTTGTGACCTTGATTGTGACCTACAAACTAAAAATAGCTTTTTCAAACTTTGTTGACGCCGAGCGCATAGTGTTTCACAACACATCTTGTTTACCCCTTGACATTGATGTTTTACATAATTTTCAAGATATTTAACCCTCCTAAAAGATGATTAGGCTTCTGAGTAACATTAAGGAAGACTTCAGGGAAGACAGGGCTTTTTGCACAAAAAACGTCATTTTTCGACCCACATTTGACCCCCCGGGGCAAAATCTAAATTCCAAAACCTTACTGCACATCTACCTGACACCACCAACCATCTCCCAAAAGATGATTAGGCTACTGTGTAAAATGTAGGAGAAGTTTAGGGAAGACGGGGCTTTTTGCATAAAAAACGTCATTTTTTGACCCCCATTTGACCCCCTG
>PRKT01000062.1:1422034-1466572 GCA_003671525.1 Saccostrea glomerata | reverse complement strand
CCCCCCCCCCCCCCCCCCCCCCCGACAGATCCATGCATGAATTTACATCATTAATAGAATTCAGACTGGTATATAATTAAGCATGTATAAAATAAATATAAGAGGTTCTGAGCTATAGGTCACAGGGTCTGAGAATTTCATACTCAATTTGATGAATACATGTACATTATAGAATTATTTTGACTTTTTCCTTGGAAAGCCGCCCAATATGTAGGAGCGTGTATTTAGAGGCAAACACCTTAGTGCGGGTATTACTGTCTCATGACAGCATCTAGTTTTTTTTTAGAATAAGTAAAAAAAGAGCATTTAATGAACAATAATTGCTTTAATCATAGGATTTCAAACAGAATTAATAACAATTATGTCCTTTCTAAGTTCATTAATTACATCAATTATCAAATAGATACCAACATAGGAAAAGCATCACAGGGCACTCTTGTTTATTTTATCACTATATAATTGCATCTTGTTTATTTATCTCTGGTTTGATAATTATCAACAATTTATTTTTTCTGTAAAAACTTTATACAAAATATAAGCTTTGAAAGATGAATTACTAGATTAACTGTTTCCTAAATATTTCTATATATTTTTTTACCTATTCATTAATTTTTTCAATTAATGTATAATTAATTTCCTTTTTTTCTTAATTTATTTTATTTTATTTTATTTATTTATTTATTTATTTATTTATTTATTTATTTATTTATTTATTTATCTATTTATTTATTTATTTATTTATTTATTTTATTTTATTTATTTTATTTATTTATTTATTTATTAAGTTTTTGTTAAATTCCTATATACATGTATATAAGTATATAGGTAAATATATAAATCTCAGGTGAAAATTACAGGTAAATTACAGGTAATCAATCTAAAACAGACGATACACAGGTGACCACTCAGGTGTGAAAATAACAATTTTGGCTAAGTGGGAATAAGAATTTCAGAATTTTGGCTAAGTGGGAATAAACCGTCCAATGTGTACACCAGGTCACGTGATCCTCACATCAACTGTTAGTGTTAGCTTGATGACACGACCTCTAAATATAGAATGACTAAGAGTCAAGAAAAAAAAAATATTTGTGCTGTATAAGTATGGAGATCATCATTACCATACTCGCCAAAATGGCCAAACTTTTATTTTCCATTTAGTACAGATGAAAATGTTTTATACCGTCGAACAAAAGCATATAGATATTTTGTAAATTAGTTATTAGATCCACTTTTCATTTTCAGAGCAAAACGAACCGATTTAGAAAAGTCTACTATTGATTTGGAGAAGGATGCTAGATTCACCTTTAGGCAATTCAAAACTGACATTTAAAAAAGAATACAATTTGTAAATTGAATCTATCCATCGTATAGATTCAGATTTCCCTGTGGTATAGCTTTTTTGTTTTCAGCTATAGTTTCCGCATTCTCTGTCTATGTAATCATGACTTAATGAATTTTCATAATCCTGCATAATTTCTTCGGAGAGAAAAGAAATCCTATAATTTACTGGTATTTTCTGACCAGCTTTACGTATATAGGAATTAAAATAAAGTTATTTTTCTTTCGGTTGAACTTCGAGATATGTTATTTGTTTTTAATATTCGTAAGAGTTCAGGATATTTTGATTTCAAATTTTACGAAAGCCTTGGAATGACCATCATTTTGTCGTACGAATGGTAGTGTATTTTGTTTTTGTTAGTTTTCAGACAAAAACCTGTAATCTTAAGAAGGGGTCATGCAGACTACCATCAGATATTCTATTATATTTAAACAAGCACAAATGGGACACCATATTTTTCAGTCTAGTAAACAGATTTTAATGTTAAAATGGAAGTACCTACACTTGTATCTCAGATTGATTTTAAGACTATTCTTGTATTCATCGTCATATTCATCATCACCAACAACATCGTGACAAATCTAAGGAGGGTCCTCCCGGGGCCGTGGGCGTGGCCCCTTGTAGGGAACCTGCCCAACTTGGTGGGGTATAAAAGGAGCTTTGAACCAGCGCTTTACTTGTCCAAGAAGTATGGGAATATAGTGGGATTAAAACTGGGACCCGTGAATTTGGTGTACGTCTGTGGACACAAAAACTTAATTGAAGCTTTTCAACAGAAAACGGAGCTGACTAAATTTCGACCAAATTGGATGTACATAGCATCTCGAATGACTGACAGAACAGGTATTGAAGGATATGATTGATCTTACTGATTAAAAGACCCCTTCTATTAGTTTTTAAGCCACCGCCCTGTACTACGTATATAACTCAACGTGCAAATGTAAGCATTTGAATATACACCCAAAATATATAATTGTGTATATATATATATATATATATATATATATATATATATATATATATATATATATATATATATATATATATATATATATATATATATATATATATATATATGTATATATATATATATATATATATATAATATTTGATCATGAGATGATGAAAAAATTAAAAATAATTGCATCAAAGTCGGACCATTATATCAAATTTAAATAAACGTTGCAATTAATTGATGAAAAAAGAATCACGGTTTTCATTTGGACAATTTGAATATTAGTTTACATAAGCTAGATCCTGAAATGATAAAATTTGTGTGAATGAACGTTCATAAGGTTAAATGACGTACTACTTTTCACCTCCTTGTAAGCATATTTCAGGAATCGCTTTTCACTCAAGCATAGTTCTGCAAGTCAGATTCATTAAACGCTTTTTACCCAAGCGCAATTGTTTCATAAAATGCTTCTTAATTAAATGTCAGTTACAAAACGACTTTTTTTAAATTTGCACAACGCTATCTTTAAAAAAAATCAGGTTTTTGATAACATATGCCACAGGTTCTTAGGTCTTGGTTTATAGATATGTATGTACCTTATTGTTATGTAAAAAAGTACTTTTTTTACAGATCAGTAAGGTACATACATATCTATAAATCAAGACCCAAGTACCTGTGACACAGGCAACTGTTTCTTCAATAAACAACAACAACAATACAAAAACCAACGGACCAAAGAAATTTCATATATTAACAAAATTTCTGACAGCCTGGCCTGGAGACCATAAACTGAGAACAGAATAAAGTCAATTTTTTTTTATTTTGAATAATCATTGATTAGTCATTGATAATTAAAATAAACACCTCACCAAAATGTGTAGGTTTGTATAGCATGGTAAAAATTATGTTTTGTTATCAAGATTAATTTTAACGTTATACGAGTATTGATTGGAAATTCTGACTTCAAAGACTTAAGTCTGTTCTGAAGATTATGGTTTGGGCCTGATTTTAAACAAGAGTACTCTGAATTTGATATTGATTGGAAAATGGAGTTTCTCATTGACTTCATCTATGTTGTCTTCTGAGATAAGGTCTTCCACCAAAAAGTGTTGGAATTCCGATGGGCACCTATTATATTTATTTATAAACCGCGCCGATCTGCTTTTATATTTGTACGAGACAGAATTTACTCAAAAACTTCTACTTGAGAAAAATAAAGACAATACTCGATGTGATCTTTAAAATAACTCCACATTCAGGTCTACTAACGACGCTTTAATGATCAATTAACAATATAGTTATTTCCATTCAGATCTAGACTGGATACAATCGGTGAATTCAAAATAAGATACCACGTATTCGAACACATCTCCTCGACATTTGGACATTTAACCGCGTCAGGGTACTGACAGATAAGTTGATAGTATAGGGACTTCAATATTTTGGTTTAAATTTAGCATTTCGTAGATTCTTTGATAGTTATAATAAGTAATGATATTGAAAGTAAATATATATAATCCAACACTGAGTCGTATTTTGGATGACGTGTTTCATCCTAATTCGCAGAGTTTTGTTTTTACACGAAATTTATCTATGGTATATTGCGTCTATCTGATTAATATATATAGGACTCGCGGCGTGTTACAGTTACACAAAATGCTTAATCAACTTCGGATTCTGATACCACCTCTGAAAAAACGATTTTCACCAAGGCATATGCTTGTTTCATGAAACGCAATAGCTAGAGAGTGACAAAAATTATATCATAACCTTACAAACTTTCGAAACTGAAAAATACATCTCATGATGTAATGACCATGCAGTAATAGAAATAAAAGTACTCTGACACGCCTAAGACTCTCACTCCCTCTGTATATAGGTATTATATGGAGCAATGGCGAACTGAACCATCACATTAGGAGATTCTCTCTCACGGCGTTACGGGATTTTGGGTTAGGAAAGACTTCTCTTGAAGATAAGATTCTGGAAGAGGTACAGATATTGTCAGATACCTTGGCAGAAAGTAAAGGAGCCCCAGTTTCTTTAAATAACTTCATCCCAAAAGCTGTCTCGAACGTAATATCGAGTATAGTGTTTGGGTCAAGGTGAGTATGTTTCAAAAACTTGCATATGATTAATTTAAACTAACAACGTGAAACAAAAACGAAATAATGATCAGTAATTCTTTGTAGATCTGACGTTGCAGCATTATGTAGAGCGAGTCTTTTATTTCTCCCGCTTTCGCGAAAGCTAGGGAACATTATAAATCCCATTCGTCTATACGTCTGTAGTTCTATTCGTCCGTCACAAAAGCTTTAATCTTGGTCATATCTTTTGAATGAGAAGAGAGAGGACTTTCATATTACAAATGTATATTACCTGTGACCAAGACCTTTCTAAATACACTTTGATTTTTGACCCAGTGGCCTTGACCTTGAAGTTTGACCTACTTTTAAAACTTTTAATTATTACTTTGAATTAGCTATCACTCTTAAAAATGAGAAGATATAGGGCTTTCATATTAAACTTGTATATTATCTGTGACAAAACCTTTCTAAATACACTATGATTTTTGACCTCGTGACCTTGACCTCGAAAGTTTGATCTTCTTTTCAAAAATATCAATCTTGGTAATGACTTTTGAATAAGAAGACATGTGGCTTTCATATTAAAACTGTATATTGCTTGTGACAAGAACTTTTAAAATACACTATGATTTTTGATCTAGTAATCTTGACCTTGAAGTTTGACCTTCTTTTAAAAAATTATAATTTTTCCTTATAACTTTTGATTGAGAAGAGATAGAGATTTCATATTTGACATGTGCTTTAGCTGTGACAAGCTATTTCCAAGCATGCCATGATTTCTGACCCCTTGACGTTGACCTTCACATTTGACCTAATTTTAAAAAAAATCCACTTCTGAATGACATGGAATGGCGTTCATATTTTACACAATATGTCATAAAAAATGAAATCTCACCCTCAAAGATACCAAAGGCAGGGGAACACAATTTTTTAATTTGCTTTTTTTTAATTGATATAAAAATACGATGTTAAAATAATGATGCATGAATCAATCGTCTAATGATATAGATTTGACTACAATGATGAGGAGTTTGAAAGCTTACTCTACAAGACGGATTATATCGTAAACAACACAAACTACAAACTGGTGGAAAATTACTTTCCATTTCTAGAAAAAGTTTTGCCGAATTCAAAGGTAACAACTCCGTTGATCATTCTGAATCTCACATACTCTCAAAAAAGCCAAATTCATTTCCCAAATAATGTAATGATTTTATCTTTTGAAGAATGATTTTATGACTAATAATTTCAAATTCCATGGACCAAATATGAGAGAATTTTAACTTAATCTTAATTTTTTAAGAAAACTTTCAGATATAAGTAAAAGCCATCTTTTTAAAAATAATTATGATCTTATCAAAATTAACTGTTGTGTCAAAGATTTGAAATTTCTTACAGAACTTTAATAATCCATCATCTGAAAGGAGTTTGAAATTGATAAATTTTAAAGATATGTTTTTAAACTGTGTTTATTTGTCTTTTAGGTGCGAAAATTATTGCAGATGAAAGAGGAGTTCAATGGCTATGTCAGAAAGCAGATAGATCTTCACAAAATTTCTTTTGATCGTGGAAACATACGAGACTTCATTGATTTGTACATAAATCAGGAGACGAATGATTCCAGTGATGTTATATCAGGTATCACAATATATCCCAGTACTCTGAAATGGTTGTTCTTCTTAATATAAAGGATACCGTGTTCTAGCTTGGACATATTATATTCATTTAATAAGAAAACATATGATTTTTTGTAGATAATGATCTGTTCCAGACCATATTTGATCTGTACGTAGCCGGGTCGGAGACAACCAATACAACACTCCTGTGGATTTTTCTCTTCATGATAAAATATCCGGAAGTACAGACTAGATGTAGAGAAGACATTAAAAAGGTATGCAAAAATCATAGCAAATTCGTGATACTTATGCACCTTCGGCATTCAATAACCCCCCCCCCCCTTCCTATATTTTTCACGAAAAACAATACATGGAATACTGAGTATGTTAACTTTTGTTTCCAAATTTTGTTAACATTTACCGATCGTTGCACGTGTGAAAAATGTATTGTTGACTGTTGAAAAACTAATTATATTGAATCTATGTTGTCGATTCAATATAATCATAATTGAAATTATATTCGAGAACCATTCGAGGTGAGAGTATAAATGTACTATATGTATGACCAGTTTTAACACTCATATTTTCAAAAGTCATTTGACTACAATCGACAGGTAGTTGGGAACCGACATATCACCTTAAAAGACAGAGATCAACTTCCGTACATAGTGGCGACTGTGAACGAAATTCAGCGGCTAAAGACGATAGGTAAAACATGTTAATAGCTATGTATAAAAAAACTTACCACCTGATTATCTTTGATTTTTTTTATTCTCCCATAAAATGCATATTTTCCATTACTTTAAGAAAAATATAGGAACGTGTGCATGTCCATAATCGGTACAACATCGTGATTTTTCGAGTTCAGTTTGCCATTAATTCTATTCTTTCAGCTCCAATGGCTGTTCCAAAGACTGCTTTGGAAGACATACAAATTGATAATCTAACGATACCCAAACGATCAACTATGGTAGAAGTCATCGTGTCCGCACATTATGATAAAGAATACTGGGAAAAGCCTGAGGAATTCCGACCAGAAAGGTTTCTTGATGAAAACAACTCTATGATTCGTCACGAAGCCTTTTTCCCATTTGGTTTAGGTACATTTTGTTAAAATACATTATTCATTATTAAGCACTTGCGATTTAAAGTTGCAATTTGCTGAAAAATTGAAGTATTTTTCATTGTGATATATTTACTCAATGGAAAATACATGTTAAAGAAGACTTTTCTTTCAATAATATTTATGATCCGAATGCAATTTTTCAAAGATAATATGCCTCCATGCAAACAGAAAATGTATAACAGTTTCTTTTTAAATGTTGAATTCTTTAGGAAAACGGGTGTGTCTGGGAAAACAGCTAGCGGAGACAGAGCTGTTTTTGTTTTTCTCCATACTGATTCAGAGATTCCGATTTGAGGAGGCCCAGCCTGGGGTTCCTCTCGATATGGATGGGATCAGCCCGGGTGTTACCTTCATGCCATGCCCATACGAAGTCCGGCTGCAGGAGGTTTAGGAATATCCTGTTAATTTTGACTATATTTTTATTTAACAATTAATATTTTACCGTGTCTACGCATACTTTCAGTACACAACAATACGTGAATAACTTAATGAATTCAATGATGGTTCATTTACCTTTACCATCGTAGAACTCCCATTATACTTCAAAATATCTGGGTATGAGTGATTTGCAAGTATTAAGGAGGTTAAAAAATACTTCTGCATGAAAATAGTGAAGATAAAGAAAATTGATCAATCTAAAAATCTTTTTATTATATGATAAACGTTTCAAAATACACGTGCTTATATCATGACGTGAGCAGTTTTTTCCCTGCAACTTTCATTATATCTTCCCCCTAAACCGTCAAAAGACGCCTTACATTAACCGAGAACTCCGGACTCGGAGGTGGATAGGCCATGTCTTGAGAAAGCCCACAAATGAGATCACAAGAGTGGCACTTAGATGGACCCGAGAAGGGAAGAGGAGGAAAGACCGACAAAAACAACGTGGAGGCGAACAGTGGAGAAAGAGCTTAAGAAGATAGATCTCACCTAGAGAGAGGTGGAGAAGATTGCAAAGAATAGAGAGGAATGGAAATCCTTAGTCCTTGCCCTATGTGCCCCCGGGTGCAACAAGGACTAGATAGGTAGGTAGGTACAAATAAATTCTCTGAAAAGAATCTATCTGTAGACTTTAACACAGGACCACTCTATCACTAAACGTCCATACGAATCATCCAAGAAAGAATGAGTTTATACAATCATCTTCAATTGGCTCCTAAAGAATGAAATGATAACCTAAAGTATCATCTTGGAAATACAATGTATATGGAACATGCAACAATACAGGATGTCCGGAATCTTTCATACCATTATAATAAACTTCAGAATCAATAGTTTGACAGTTTGTATTTCCCTCATATATTTTGTACAAGAAATAAAAACATGTGTATAATAAACAATACTGACAATTTTTCATTACTTTCAGTGTTATTTAAAATACAATTTAAAAAAAAAATAGAACTTTGACCTTTCAGCTCCTACACCATGATGGTGTGTATCTTTATACAATTGTTTTCTTTAAGGCCTAAACTGCATTTTGGAGAAAAAAAATTAGCAATAGCCAAACTAACTACACACTATTATACATATATTATTTTATTATGTGAGTTGTGTATTTTTGGCAAGTTATTTTGACAGTATGTTTTATATTGAAAGGAGATGGGTGAACTTAGCGTGCAGATAGCCCACTAGCTTCAGATATATAAAAATCATATTCAAATTGCGTATTTAGTATTTAGAGTAAAGTTCTCATCATTAATTTTTATGAAATTATGATAAACAAAAAATTTTGAGAAAAAATTTTTCGTTAAAATTTTTTCTTTTATAAGAAAAAAGAAAGTGGTATCAATTGGGTTCGAACCCTGGCAATAAAAATCCTGAGTTGCATACTCTATTGAGATTAGCACGCTAACCACTTCGCTACATGTACACAAGTTCTGATGAAGAGTGGTATTTAAATCATGTTTGTGGTATGACCATTGACTTAAAGGACTTCAAGTATTTCTCGAAAAGATACGAAAGTTATGTCATAAAATTATATTTTAAAGGTATAGTGGGTCTTTGCTCCATAATTTTGGAAACTAAAATATGTATGTTTGTATGCAAACTTTGAGGATTAACTTTCAAAAAAATGGAGAGAAGACCCACTCATATCGAAAAATAGTGTTATAGTGTGAAAAAATGACACGTTTTGTCCTCTTTCGTGTGTGTATAATATTTCGAAGGCAAATAACTTCAATCTTCATCAGATTTGTGCAAGTTTTCGAAATTTTACATAAAGTATACTTTAATGTTAGATGAAATATTAAGGAAAATTTTGATATAATTGAGATTTAATTTTCACCTTCGTGTTTGTTGCGCTATGGGCTTATCTCTCGTCATGTTCACCCATCTCCTTTAAAATAATTCAAAACTTTTTCAAATACTGGTGAATTGAAAAATTAAAAAAATATCTGTATTTGGATTTCGCTTTTGGAAATTTTAGTTGGAAGGCACATAGATAAACAACTCTGTTATGTTTTCCGCGTTTTTACCAGTACTAGTATTACCAGCTAACATCACAAAGATCTAACGTTTGTTCATGATACATGTACACGTTTGTTGTTTTCTATATAAATAAAATCTGTGGGTTTCACAATACAGTGTTGGACAACAAATCACATAAATAAAGATAAACAACAAGCACTTTGCTCAGTGGTATATGTCCTCAGCTTGTGATCTTTCCGTCTTTCTTTAGTTGCTCCTCAAGCTTTGTGAAGAATTCGGTCATGGAGCCGGGAATGGCAGCTTCTACGACGTTCTTAGGAAGCATTCCTTTGATATCAGGCTGAATCAAGCTGACCAGCTTACACTTATTAGGATCTCTGTAAATAGGTTAAAGGGCAAACATTTTGAAAAAGTCTGAAAAAGAGACTAGAATTTTGAATATATTCTCACTGTTGTAAATGTTATTTCATTGTAAAACTTCAATAAGATTTTCAAACAATATTTTGTACGAAGTTTTAAATTCTACAGTGTGAATTTTGAGCAAATTCTGAAACAGTGCCTTACGAAAACACCGGTTAAAACAATTTACACCACAGCGGCAAATAACTGTATTACTTTTCAGACAGAGGCAGTTTAATTATCTATCCTTTTTTATCCATAGCTCTCTCATCAGTAAAATATTCCTCTGAAATAATTGTAGTACTTTCGCAAGAATAAATTAAACATGAGATCTCTGCATATTTGTATACCTATAGCCAATAGAATGTTTTCATCAGACAGTTAAAAAAAAATGAAAAATACCGCACTATACTTATATTTTCAAGAAGAAAAATAAAATCTAAAACATAATTATGTACTTTAAAGAAAAAAAAATCATGTTTGTTTAGTTGGTAATTTAACATATGAATGATTTTCATCTCGTTGCCGTACCAAGGTACGAGGCAAACGTAAAATCAAATTCAAGATTTGTGGTCTACCACTTTCGGTGTCTTAATGGTTGGGATGCAGTTATTTGTGGTACATTTTACCTTTCGTTTAGAGACCGCCTCTTTTCTGCTCACTTTACAATAAGGTGTATATTTTGACCTTTCAACCTTGAATTTGGATTTTGACCTACTTCTGAAAAACTTAAACCTAGGTCATATCTTTTGAACAGTTGGTGCTATGGCATTCATATTTCAATTGTGTATCTCGTGTGAAAAGAACTCACTCTTGGTACAAACACTTTTTTCACCTATTAACCTTGACCTTTGGGTTTGACTTAATTTTGAAAAACTTTAACCCTGTCCTTGGTCATCACCTTTGACTTGAATTAAGAGCTTTCTTGCTTTTTACTTACAACTTTTCAGAAAGAATAGATCAACTATATATGCCTTACTTACTTAAATGATTTTTGACCCTGTGAGCTTGACCTTGAAAAATTGACATACTTTTAAATAATTTAAACAATGCTTTGAATTGGCCTTAACTTTTAAATGAGAGGAGATGGGTCTTTCATATTAAACCTATGCATTGCCTGTGACAAGACCTTTCTAAATGCACTATGTTTTTATCTTGTGACCTTGACTTTGAAGAATTTTCAAAATTGTTAATTTTTCCTTATAACTTTTGATTGAGAAAGATAGGGCTTTCATTTTGTTTGACATGTGCATTACCTGTGGCTAGATATTTCCGAGCATGCTAGGCTTACTGACCCCTTGACCTAATGACCTTCACCATTGATCTAATTTTCAAAAAATCCAACTTTGGTGATAATTTCTGCATGACATATAGTAGGGTGTTCAAATTTGACATAATATGCCATAAATAATGACATCTCACCCACAAAGACACCAAAAGCGGGGGACCACAATTTTTTACTTTGCTTGTTAATCAAGTTGTTTCTTGCTGTTAAAATATTTGTGGATATTTGGATAATTGTGGATATTACAAGATATTTGCAGATAACTGCTTGAGTTTTTGTGTGTCCGTATATATATGTATATAGGTATAAATAGAATTCATACAAAATTAATAACATTGGTTAGAAGTACATGTATTTCATGTATAAAATACATTAGCAGCCGATTACGTGAAATATTTAAATACCGGGCACTAGACTTGATCTGTTCACCTGGGCATACTCTAAAACCTGGCCTGGCCCCGTTAGCCTGGCCTGGCCTCTAAGTTGGCCTGGCCTCTATTTTGGCCTCTAATTTGGCTTCAAACCAAATTTTGGCCTGGCCTCAAAAGTTGGCCTGGCCTCAAATTTGGCCTCTGTAAAAACTTTTGGCCTCACTCAAAAATAATTCCTTTTTCAGAATTTGATTGATTTTATTGATTTTTTATTGGTTTCATTTTTTCACAGATTAAGCAGGTAAATGATATATTTCTGTTGATATGTAAATGTGAAAATTAAAATAATAATTATACACTACTACCAATCTGATTTATTTTTATTGATTTTCTATTGATCTGTTGCAATTATGAAGACTATAACACAGAGCATATAATTTTACTTTCAATAAGATTTAATGATTTATTAAAAGTGCCTTTATTTTATTTAAATTTCCATGGTAAGAATAATAATTTTTACAGAGTAAAACATTTAGAAACATCACAATTAAATTATCAAGACAACAAAGAAATGCAGATGAGTAGTAATTAACTAAGAACTAAAAAGAATTTAAAATTTGCCATTTTAAGTATTACTTGTTTAATACAAGTTTTTTTTTTTACTGTCTTTATTCAGAATTAAAAAAAATCTGTTTTATGATGTTGACTACTTTTACAAACTTATAGAAAAAAAGGCAATACTATGATATGCAAGTAATTGACCACATTTTATATGATAGGGTTCTAATGGTCTGGTGCATAGGATGCAGTTGTTGTGCAGCACAAATGTTAATAAACTATCATCAAACTCAACTTTTGTTTTGATAATTGTAGGTAGTGAAAGTTGTAGCAGGATATCTTTATAAATCATGGGTGGCTTTAAACAGCCTATGCACATATACATGTCATTACTGATTAACTTCAACCTTTAAACTCCCTGTCAAGAACCGTGCCGCAGAATTTTTTGTCATTTGATATCCAATTACAGTGTTACGGCACAGGAACAGAAAGTTATTAATTATCTGATAATGTTATTTATCTTAATTTTTTTTAAGTACCAACTGTTCTTAGATTAAAGTGAACATGAATTTTTAACAGAGTAATCAAATCAGTATAATATAAATATTTTGGTATCTGTCTTGGTATATTTCTTTGAAAAAAAATCTAAGGTGCCTGTATTCATATATCACATAGATGATGCAGGCGTAATGTAACACAACACTCCACAGTGTGTGAAGATGATGATTCATCTACTTAACAAGTGGGAATTTTTCAAAGCTATTAATGACATTTGACATGAAGTATTACTAGAGATTTTTTTCAATGTTCACAATTTGGAAAACACACAACAAACTCTGATACTTTTTTTCTAAATAATTATAAGCAAGAGTATCGGTAGCGTGTCTGTATGAAATACCTGTAAATAATAAAATGAAATAAGTGTACACTGATCAATTGATAATCAATAAAATAAATCATATTAGTGGTAGTACATGATTATTTTTAATGTTCACATTTACATATCAACAGAAATATATCATTTACCTGCTTAATCTGTGAAAAAAATGAAACCAATAAAAAATCAATAAAATCAATCAAATTCTCAAAAAGAAATTATTTTTGAGTGAGGCCAAAATTGAGGCCAAAAATTTTTACAGAGGCCAAATTTGAGGCCAGGCCAACTTTTGAGGCCAGGCCAAATTTTGGTTTGAAGCCAAATTAGAGGCAAAAATAGAGGCCAGGCCAACTTAGAGGCCAGGCCAGGCCAAATGGGCCAGGCCAGGTTTTAGAGTATGCCTCCTCCGAGGAGTTCTTTTTTAACAGAATACCAGTCTGTATAGTTTTTCCCCCGAGTCCCTTTGTAAAGGTCAAAATATTTATTTTTCTATGCTATGCGAAAAAAAATATCGTGCGATCTTATTTTGTTATTTTTGTTTTCAATTCCAAGATATGATTTCTCTTTGCACTTCAGAAAGAATTTTTACAAGCTTTAAAATTAGTTATCATATACATACGTTTATAAACTGATAAGAAATGCAACATCCATTGCAACATCCATTTACATATGTATTTTTTCTTCTAGATGTTTTATTCAGTACTCATCTAAAACTATTTAAAACAAATATTTACATTAGCAATAGGAGGAAAAGAAGGTTTCCCCTTACTCTGTCGCTACTGCTCTATTTACAATTAAATCATTAAAGAAACAAAATCTGACTCTGAGAAACACAGCAGAAAAGTTAAGTCTTCATCAAACATACATTTCTATCAGTGATAATGAACAGACCAGCTATAAATTAACGTCACGCTGTCTATAATTCAACGAAAGCAGTAGAAAATAGAATGAAATTGTACTCAATGGGAAAAAAATCGATATTAAGCAAGAGTCTGCAAAATGCCAACGACATCTAAAACATTCACATTTTTTAGCCATTGGAGCAATTAAGATCTTCCTTCGGTGGTCATGAAGAAAGAAACAGTGATGTTATACTTGCAAGAAAGAAACAGTGATGTTATATTTGCAAGAACAGACGGTGATAAGTTTCTGATAATTTTGTTTTCTTTATTTTTTTCATATCAAAGACTATAAATTTTCGAGCATTATTAGAGAAAATACAGATGGAAATAACAATTCAACCTTTAAAAATGAAACAGAGCTTTCATCTACATTTCCTTAGTTTATCTTGGATGGTGTTCAACATGTTCAAGTTAATTTTGTAAAGTCATTCAAGGATAGCTTCCTTCAATATTTATCTGTTTTATTTTTGTTACATGTAGATAATGCGTTAACTACTGTTATTGGAAAATAGAATGGTAAATTTTAAAATTTCCTGTGACTTTTCAGACACGCATGAAGACATTCAAAATCACCTGCTAAGTTGTTGTTTTCAGAATCTTTCTATAATACTATAAAATACAAAAAAAATTTAGATATTTTTATTTAATTTATTTTAATGGTATGCCTACATGTTTGGTGAATCAATAACAAAAATGGCACTACATTTCAATTAAACTTGGGATTGTTTAACACGATTTAACATCAAAGCCAAACATATGTGGAAAAAAATGGTGATGTTAAATTTTTTCCTAGTCCTACTTACGATGGATATTTTATAACTAGTATTCCACAGGGGTAATTCCAGCCTCTTACAAACTTCTTTTCTTCCGGAAATTCCTCTAGCTCCACACTACACGCTACAAAACAAGCTCAAAGTAACAAGCACTGACCATTTATGTGCAAGCAACCCATTCATACGTTTTTGCCACTTGAAAATATTCATTTCACTCTGCTTTGATATTCTCATTATCACTCTGTGTTAACAGTCATAGAAAGTGTTAAAACTATTAGGAACTTTTTGTATTTTGAGGATAATGATATTTCTCAAGTAGCAAAACTTAATTATCTGAAGGCACCAAAGCAGCCAATTGCAATATATCTGTAAAGGGGTTAGCAAATTATGTCTGAAGCCATGACAATAAACATACTCTGCATTGCAAATAATGAAGAGAACTTATAGGATCATTTCTTAATCTTCCTTTGTATATTCTGCGTGTGAACACTCTGAGTTTAGCTGATTAATTAAACCTTGATAGATTTTATCTTAAACCCAGACAGCTTTTCATTCATAATTTATTTATCATTACAATATATGTCATTGTCATGTAATTATCATGAGAACATATATTAAATTTCATGGAAGTGTAAGTATACCTTTTCTACATAATTGTCACGTGAATCACATTTAACAAATGAAAAATAAACTTATGAAACTATGTGTTAGAAAAAACAGAGGTGTTAGTCTAAATTAAGCCATTCCTTTAGGCGCATGGCATGCTGGGTACAGTCATGTGACTTACTCTGGGTATTTGACACAGATCATGCCACATGACCAGTTCCAACCCCGCACATGATCCTTGGCCTCCGGGCATTCTGGGTAATTGATACTGATGGCTGCAATCAAACCAACGTTTTATCCAGGATAAGACCAAAATGTCACTGCTATTAAATCTCAGTTGGTTATAACACTTAAAACTTTGATCATAGTTCATTGTAGAGGAAGAAAAAGGAGAGAAAGGAAGAGGAGAGAGAAAAAACAGTATTGGATGGTGGTTTACAGACAATATTCTTAAGTGTAGAAACTATGTTTGTTTTCAGAGTTGACTGCATTAAGAGACAACCGCAGGCAATTAATGACCTTTTTAAAGGAGGAAAATTAATTAGCTTATAATGAATACAAACTTCCCTGTGGTACAGACTGTTATACCATTCCTAGATAACTATCAACTGTTTGTTTCCAGATAGGATTTCAGTCGACTTAATATTCTATTTCTGGAAATTTTATCAAAAGAGATAGGGAGAATTAAGGGACATTTGTATCCATATTTAATTCCTCTGAAGATAGAAAGATCCTTTATCAGGCAATTTATTGATAATTGTTTCAAGAATTTTTTTCAGATAAATGGTTGTTATGATTTTCTTATCAGCATTTGGAATTGAGTCAATGCAGTTCTCTTATTTTAAACCCACATCATATTTTATTTAAGCAAATTATCTGATTTTTTCCGGTTCAATTTTGATAAACCAAAAACAATTAAAAAAAAAAATAAAATGGACACATGTACAAATTATCATTTACACATGTATATGAATATAATTCTATCGATGTGGCTATGGTTGAAATATTTGTTGAAACATCTTTATTCAGAGCAGGATAAGTGGACTACATAAATATGATCCGTTTTGATATTATCAATAAAACCAGTAAGTAAATGTCAATCAAGTTCCAGCATCCAATGATGGACCCTCATGCACTTGATTGACAGGGCTACCCAGACCAGGTATTTTTGAAGGCGGTGCTTAAAATCTCTGCCTTTAATGACTTTTCTAAGAGCTTACTTCCAGAAGTTTTATGTCTATATTAAAAATCCTAGTGATAAATCTCGTTACATTACATAGGAGCTATCTTCTGATTCATGTTATATTTTTTTACACAAGAATATGAAGAACAACCCTAGCAATTTAAGCTTCATCCAATGTGGAGCCTTAACCATATATAATGTATATATATTTCAGTATAGGATATAGAACTCTGTGACGTGCTATCAAATAGAAAAGTTGAATAAAATTTATATTTTAAAAAATAACATTTCCAATCTTCTATTGTGACATTACCATTTGTTGAAAGACATTCCTCTGTGTCTCGTATGAGAATGAGATCCACAAAGTCTCGAGGTGAGATCAGGCCAAGCATTGCACTGGCAGTACATGCTCGATTTATTCTTAAATCAGGCTGAAACAGAAACAAAAACATCACTGCATTACAGCAGTTTAGCTTATGATATAGCATGAAAATAAATACCCAGTACAATATTGCTTTTATTGATACTTCATACATTTTCTTCCTAATCACTGATACATGTTTTGTAATTAGAATATAATTTGATTAAACATATTATTCAAGTGTGTTACACCTAAATAGCTTGGCAAACAAGTTTAACAAAGATATATAAGCAAAGATTACAGAGCTCACCTCATTAAATGTTAGGTTTTTAATCCACATTTACTAGTATATAAATTATAGCATATATTGTGCAAGTATATATAGGACTTTATTGGAGTTTCTTGGGAATGGATTTATGATGATTAGCTAAATTGTTCTAAAATCTCTAAGACCAGTCACATACTCATCCAGAAGATGCAGGTCAAATCAAGCATCTGCATGAAGCCAGTCTGGTAGTCTGCATTCTGACATGTACATGCAATATGGTGAACAAAGGGTTTTATAGCTATTTTAGAATGGACCTGTTCCAAAGACTTAAAGCTAATTACTCATGCAGATAATATAGGTCAGGACCAGCATCCAAAGCAGGTCTTGTATTGTGCATCCGTAGATGTATCATCCCAGCAAGTTTGGTAAATATAGAGCTCACAATTACTTGAAAATGAAACCAGTAATAGCTGCTCTAAAAACTACAAATTGCTCTGAGCTCAAATACATGAACATTGCATGCTAATTTTTGGTTGAAAATGCAGCATCTGAAACCTGACTAGCATTATATGAGACATACATGTATGCTAAAAGCATTGTCCAAATGATTGGGCATACTTAAATAATTATTATTAAAAATAACTTTTACAGTCATCAGTGCTGAGGATTACTAGTATATGATTCAATAAATCTGACTTTAAAAAAAATCTTATCGACAATTACTAAAATCTAATTTTGAGGTTAGTCAAGTTTGACATTTCTCATACTTTATCACCGACCCATTGTACATTTACTATCAAATTCTACTGAAAACCTATATATTTTCATATTTCAATACAAACAGCAGTTATGTGTCATTTCCAGTAAGTCTCAGCATGTTCAGGCATAAACTATTTGAATCAAACAAATAATTAAATTAACTCTTGACTTTTAAAAATTTGTTTTGGACTGCATGTGACCTATGTTTTCTTTTTGTGATAAATACTTTAAAATTAAATTTTTTTTACAAAAATGGGTCAATTAACCTGCCCCAGAAAGAAAGAAGTATGTACTTTACTCTAACCTACATCAGCAATCTCTCATTATACGGTTAAATTTAGATCATGTTATTTTTACATTCTTTAGTCAGGAAACCTGCTAGCTATGTTCTTAGTATTTCCCCTCAGAAAATCAATTGAACTTCAGACTCGGTATCTGTTTTATTTAGTAGACATGTAAATTATTGGTTTTTAAGCCTTTTACCTGCAGAATTCCAGCATAATTTCAATCATATCTAACAGCTTTTTTTAAAAGGAAATGATGTAAAAATTATCGCCCACATAACATACAATGAAAACTGCAGAGAAATCAATGATTTCCGTTAACTTAACGGAAGTGGTATCTATAACGAAATTAATGTATTTCTATCTCAATACTCAGAGGATAAAACAACTGTCACATCAGTAAATCTGGTGATAACATTCATGTTTTCTTCCATCATTAATTCAGACATCCATTCAGTCTATAGCTTCTTCAAGTAATATAAATATGATGAAAGGCATTAGTTTTATGAACAGATCAGTCAAATTTCTAGTTAAAGTCTTCTAAAATGATTGGTCCAGAATTGATTGTTTCCTATTTTCACAGACAGAAAGTAAATGGCTGACACGCTTTCAAATGCATTAATAATAAATATATAATAAAAATACCGGTATACCAACCCCTCAAGATCTTTTTTTGTAGTAAATAAGAAAGAATCTTTACCCCCCACCCCCCCTTTAAAAAAAACTATTTTGTTAAAAATTATCTGTATCATTAGGGATGCCTGATTTTATCAGTTTGCTGGAAAATCCAGATTTCTTATTGTGTGATATGTGCATCAGAATACAGAGACTACAATATAAGTGTTTGGTACTTTATTTTCAATTCCAGAAATAATTCATTATTTATTTGTTTAAACTATTAAAAACAATTACATGAAGTGTAAGAAATGTTGAAAACATGCAGTTGAAAATTGGCATCCAATCATGCTTTTATATTTTTACACAAAAGTTATGTCTTTATATAGCATATTTGAAAGTAAAATTGAGGAAATTCATTTGAAGTTAAAGTAAAAACTGCACGAAAAAATATCACAAAATTATCTTGATAATTTGGGGGAAGATCGTGATAATATCATGGTACAAAATTTTTGAGGATACCCATCTCTGTGACTCATACTTACTTTTTCTATCCATTTCAAGATTTCAATTTTCTTCATATTGGTGTCCCATTTAGCTCTAGGGCCATCAGGCAGGGGTTCTACATAATCAAACACAGTTTTGGGAGGACAGTTATAAATAGCCTCTCCTTTATATCTGCAATACAAGGAAAAACTGAATGAAAAAAAAATTACTTTTACACTAAAAATTTACACATTGTAAATTTTTGAAAGTTAATTAATATAATATTTTAACCAGGATGCCAGTTGTTTATACTCAGAATTTTTAGTTCTAACACATTTTTTCAAAATGAGTTCAGAAAATTCATTTGAACTTTAATCAAGCTGCACCAATGTTTGAGTTGATATAGAAAAATGTCTATCTGGAAACACCAGGGGTAGGGCTGCTTATACTCAAGCACATGTTGCTAATTTCCGCGCATCGCAGGATCTTTATATTTACCCCGTGTATCTATAATCAATGTCGAAAAGGAGATTTTAATTGAAGACATTTTCTTGATTAAAGTTAGGAAGCCTGAATTTAGAGGGAAAACATTAAAGAATCACCTGAATGTACAGAAATATGACTATGATTGTAATAGATATATATATTTTTTTCTTTGATGTTATAATTTAAAAAAAATTTAAGAAACTGTGAAAACATTTTCAGAGGCATTGGCAAATCATATAGTATACCTTTCTGTCAAACTATTACTGAAAAGAACAAATCTGATTATAAACCGATAATTTTTTGAGCTTTGATATGATTGTACAGTATATTGCTTAGCATCGAGTCATCAATATTTCAGCCATATTTTGGCAGAACTTTGATAGAAAAAATGATTTATAAATGTTATTTTTTCACATATTCAAAACAATAGCCTCTCTTGGGTCTGTGAAAAGTAAGCAGAAACCACACAGTTTCAACTGCTTTATAATTAATTCCTTCATAACAGGAATATCTGTTCATCAAGATTTGGTGCATGAGAAATCCCCCCCCCCCTAAGTTCTGGAGACTTGGTCCATTTCCCCCATCTTCTTGTGTCCTTTGTACAGCAAATTAAAAGAACAATATTAAATATCTTTATGACACTTAAAGCCATCCAGCATAAAATCACTTTTTATAAAATATATGAAATAAGTTTATTTTAATTTTCCTGACATTATCTTTGTACATTGTACTCAAATGAACTGGTGATGCTCTGAAAACTGAAATATTTCTACCCATATAAATTACTTGGTTACCATTTGATAACAGAGATTCCAATTGTTTTTATTTTAAGATTGTATTACATAACACAAAAATCCCTAGTCATGAACTATAGATCATTTATGAAATCAGCTATTAAATAGCGATATTGACTGCATGTAGAATGATAAGTCACTCAGTACAGACAGTTGCACTGGGTGACCGCAGACATCAGCCATTCATTCCAGCACTTGACTGACAGTACCAACACCTTAAGTGACCAGAGACATTAACGTTTACCCTTTAGGACTATTTACAGCTTGACCTTTGCCCAGCCATAAGTTAAGGACACTTTATTTATTTTGAGGTGGAGAGTTAGTCCACAATAGCAAAGGTCAACAGAAAAGATCATCAGAATGTATTGTGTCTGATGTTTTTTTAAATGCCGTCAATTGCAGGCATACCCCATATAGCTGGGACAATGGCCTAGCTGGTATCAAGATCATAGCTTAGTGTTATATGATATTGTCTTAAATATGCTCAAAAGTATAAACTTACAAATCAACAGAGTTAAATGAATCTATTGAAATAGAATCAACACAATCTGCAAATATTTCATTGAAGCTTTTAATTCGATCAGGCTCTTTAGAGATATATATATAGGAAAGTTTGTCTGTGTCAAGGCTCATAATTTAATCATATCACCAGCCCTTTACCTTGAAAATTGCTTGCCTAAGAGAGAGCATGAGAAAAATCACTTTAATCCACGTTCTCAAGTTTAATAGAGTGCAAGCTCATTCACAAGACTTGTCATACCTTATTTGAATAGCTAAGAATTCAGACCACACAGTCATGAGAAGGAGTGAATGTATAAGGAATGCAAAGCTATGATACAGATGCATTAATTGTACTAAAACACCCTATATATTTGTAACATGAAACATAAGTTTCTTAGGTACTTAAATTATTGGAAATGACGGGTGAGAATTTAATATATAGAATGATGATGCACACACTCTCAACGGTTTTTTTTAAAGGGGGGGTGGGGGGTAAAGATTCTTTCTTATTTACTACAAAAAAAGATCTTGAGGGGTTGGTATACCGGTATTTTTATTATATATTTATTATTAATGCATTTGAAAGCGTGTCAGCCATTTACTTTCTGTCTGTGAAAATAGGAAACAATCAATTCTGGACCAATCATTTTAGAAGACTTTAACTAGAAATTTGACTGATCTGTTCATAAAACTAATGCCTTTCATCATATTTATATTACTTGAAGAAGCTATAGACTGAATGGATGTCTGAATTAATGATGGAAGAAAACATGAATGTTATCACCAGATTTACTGATGTGACAGTTGTTTTATCTTCTGAGTATTGAGATAGAAATACATTAATTTTCGTTATAGATACCACTTCCGTTAAGTTAACGGAAATCATTGATTTCTCTGCAGTTTTCATTGTATGTTATGTGGGCAATAATTTTTACATCATTTCCTTTTAAAAAAAGCTGTTAGATATGATTGAAATTATGCTGGAATTCTGCAGGTAAAAGGCTTAAAAACCAATAATTTACATGTCTACTAAATAAAACAGATACCGAGTCTGAAGTTCAATTGATTTTCTGAGGGGAAATACTAAGAACATAGCTAGCAGGTTTCCTGACTAAAGAATGTAAAAATAACATGATCTAAATTTAACCGTATAATGAGAGATTGCTGATGTAGGTTAGAGTAAAGTACATACTTCTTTCTTTCTGGGGCAGGTTAATTGACCCATTTTTGTAAAAAAAATTTAATTTTAAAGTATTTATCACAAAAAGAAAACATAGGTCACATGCAGTCCAAAACAAATTTTTAAAAGTCAAGAGTTAATTTAATTATTTGTTTGATTCAAATAGTTTATGCCTGAACATGCTGAGACTTACTGGAAATGACACATAACTGCTGTTTGTATTGAAATATGAAAATATATAGGTTTTCAGTAGAATTTGATAGTAAATGTACAATGGGTCGGTGATAAAGTATGAGAAATGTCAAACTTGACTAACCTCAAAATTAGATTTTAGTAATTGTCGATAAGATTTTTTTTAAAGTCAGATTTATTGAATCATATACTAGTAATCCTCAGCACTGATGACTGTAAAAGTTATTTTTAATAATAATTATTTAAGTATGCCCAATCATTTGGACAATGCTTTTAGCATACATGTATGTCTCATATAATGCTAGTCAGGTTTCAGATGCTGCATTTTCAACCAAAAATTAGCATGCAATGTTCATGTATTTGAGCTCAGAGCAATTTGTAGTTTTTAGAGCAGCTATTACTGGTTTCATTTTCAAGTAATTGTGAGCTCTATATTTACCAAACTTGCTGGGATGATACATCTACGGATGCACAATACAAGACCTGCTTTGGATGCTGGTCCTGACCTATATTATCTGCATGAGTAATTAGCTTTAAGTCTTTGGAACAGGTCCATTCTAAAATAGCTATAAAACCCTTTGTTCACCATATTGCATGTACATGTCAGAATGCAGACTACCAGACTGGCTTCATGCAGATGCTTGATTTGACCTGCATCTTCTGGATGAGTATGTGACTGGTCTTAGAGATTTTTGAACAATTTAGCTAATCATCATAAATCCATTCCCAAGAAACTCCAATAAAGTCCTATATATACTTGCACAATATATGCTATAATTTATATACTAGTAAATGTGGATTAAAAACCTAACATTTAATGAGGTGAGCTCTGTAATCTTTGCTTATATATCTTTGTTAAACTTGTTTGCCAAGCTATTTAGGTGTAACACACTTGAATAATATGTTTAATCAAATTATATTCTAATTACAAAACATGTATCAGTGATTAGGAAGAAAATGTATGAAGTATCAATAAAAGCAATATTGTACTGGGTATTTATTTTCATGCTATATCATAAGCTAAACTGCTGTAATGCAGTGATGTTTTTGTTTCTGTTTCAGCCTGATTTAAGAATAAATCGAGCATGTACTGCCAGTGCAATGCTTGGCCTGATCTCACCTCGAGACTTTGTGGATCTCATTCTCATACGAGACACAGAGGAATGTCTTTCAACAAATGGTAATGTCACAATAGAAGATTGGAAATGTTATTTTTTAAAATATAAATTTTATTCAACTTTTCTATTTGATAGCACGTCACAGAGTTCTATATCCTATACTGAAATATATATACATTATATATGGTTAAGGCTCCACATTGGATGAAGCTTAAATTGCTAGGGTTGTTCTTCATATTCTTGTGTAAAAAAATATAACATGAATCAGAAGATAGCTCCTATGTAATGTAACGAGATTTATCACTAGAAAAAAAAAGAGGGATAGAGAAATTGTGAATAAACATAAATATACATGTATCGAACTTTGATTGAAAAGTTTTTCAATAAATTCCATGTCATCTTACTCTATTAAGAAAAAGGCAAATCAGCTCACTTTCAATATAACTTTGTTCTCATTAACGGTAAATTTAAAAGTACTTTAGGCGAAACATTTGTTGATTGTTGATTTTCGGTCAAATTTGTGCCTAAAGAGCAGAAGATTTGTTGAGTTAATATTTATCGTTTCCATTTATATCTACATTTACCCTAGGTCTTACCCGAGGCCTTCTTAACACAATGTAAATGTTACACTAATTCTCTGAATGACTTTTTATAGGAACTGTGACACGTAGAAACTCAGAATTTCTCAAAACTCCCCACAATGAGAGCATTTGACAAGATAAACACAAATTAAACAAAAGTTGGTTGTTATGTGTCATGGTTACCATGACAACACGTCATAAAGTTTGAGAAATGGTATTTTGAACATGTTTAGAGTGCCATGATTAACGTTTGCAGCTATGCAGACAAGTGACAATGATTTTTTCCCAAAAGTTGAAAGTTGTTTTTCTCTTAAAAGCCAGACTTTGTCGCGAAATCACTAGTCTTGTTTATGCGTTACTTTAAAAACAAACTATTCAAAGATATTGATTCTATTTATCAATTTTCTTGTAATAATTCTTTAATCAGTAAATTGAAAAGCTACCAGAGTTTCATCAAAGTCGGTGATCAAGTGTGCCAAAAAAATTGGTAACATGATAATAAGTACATACTAAAATTGTTGTTTTTTAGCATTCATTTAGTGACAATATTCTTCTACGTAAAACAATCTTTTTTCTCAATTGTGTGGGTGGGAGTGGGGGTGTTCCAACCGATCAAAGGAAGAAAATTTTTCTAATACCTGTGTTAGTTGTAGACTTTGGAGAAACACCATAATTTGCAGCAGGTAATCATTCTCCATTTCGTCATGGCTGAGGGAAAAAATTCTGTCGCGCTACCAAGGGTATGAGAAGATTGAACACCCCCGCTTTTATATAAAATAATTAATTAATATAAATAATATAAATAAAATATGATAATTACATCTTAAACATAGATTTTTAATAAATGTTAACTCTGGTTTTTAAAAAAAAATTATATTTATGTTAACATGTATACTATGATGAACAAATTTGCAATTTTAGAAGATTACAGGGAACAAAACTTTTTTTCCTTAGTACAATGTGGAAATGTATCAACTTCATTAATCGTGCTGCCATTTGACTTTCTCTGAAATGTTAAGCTTTTTCAAGACAAGATTTTTCCTTCCTGCTAGGACGTTTATGACATCAGTTGCATGATGAGATTTAATTAATTTAGCCAGTCATATAACTAAATCTACTTCTTTTTTTCTAAGCAGTTAGCTGCTTAGTGCCACTGTAACTTCCCCTTCCACTCCAGGTGGAGTGAATTGGAATTGCTTGATTGATGTTATTATATGGTTAATTAGATTAAGTTAATTTATAGATATTAAATTATCAGTGCTATATTTTCATCATTTAAAGACTCTTCAAACATGGCCCACAGATTCCTGGCAATAGAAGAGATAGAGATGAGCTGGAAGATTTTAACAGTATCTTTACTGAAAGTTTTGGTGATATAGAAAAACACATGGAAATGATGCAGAGAGAAATGGAGACTATATTTCGCAGATTTGGAGCAATGGACATGCCATGTGAGTGTAAATAAAACTAGCCTTCCAAATGGTACTGTCTTAAGTTGACAGTTAAAGAGAACATGCATTTATCAGATGTCTCTTTAAGAACCCACTCCTACATCAGCCCTCATTATTTATGTACATGTATCCATGTTTCAAACATGATATGAATTCACTGAAATAGAATTATTTACGATGTATTCATTATTGTTTATTGCAGTTGATAGTTTACCTGAGAGAGGTCAAAGTAGAAGAGAGGGTAATCCTAGAGACTCCATGCTGAAAGAGTCAGAATCTCCACCTGAAGGTCAGATATCCCCCTTACCTCCTAAGCCGTGGGGACATCGGCACTTTGTAAGTTATGGGGGTCATGCACTTCTTATTAACTTTAGTTTTGTAAATGAACATCTTCACTAATTTTCTCTTCATTAGTTAAATGAGAAAAATATTGATTAGAATTATGATTGACAAAAACATTACAAAATCTGAAAATAAGACTTGCATCTTTCAGTATTCTGATACGTATATCTTGCATATTTTGTTATTTTAGTTTGATGACTTTTTTCAAAAGTTTGATGCACAAGAACCAGGAGTCAAGGAGGATAAAGGTAATTCAGCACGGTCAGATCTTACAAACTAGATAGCTGCTCAGATTTGTTTTCAGGCAAATCACTAACCGTAGTTGATTTTCATCTAAAATTTGATATTGGTTAAAATTTATCATTGCATTACATACCTAACACAGGCCTTCAGATTGCTTGATGTGACCGACATGTATATACAGATGTATGTTGGTCAGATCAAAGCGATCTGAAGGCCTGTGATACCTAAATAGAAAAAGCACTTATTTGTTAAGAGTAGTGCAAATAACTAGACCTTAGGTATTTAAATTCCGTGCAAAATGGTAAGATATTTTGAACATAAATGACTGTTTCTTTTGAAACAAGGGTCTATGATACATGTACCTGTATATGTAATAATGATGGAGCCATTTCAGTATTGGCTACTTTATAATTTATACATGTGTATTGATAACTGCATGTATTGATTTAAAAGCTGTGTTATTCTTTGAATATATATCCATACTAAATTTGAAAGATAGTTTTCTTATTCATACTACTGTTAGGACATTTTTTTAATAATAAAAGTGATTTAAGGTTCTCATCACATATATTTTGTTTAATTATTACCGTATAAGTAGAATTTTTAGCGAGGATTTAATTTTGGCATTATTAGCGAGGGTTCCAAGATCGCTAAAAATGGATATCGCTAAAAATTAATGGCGTTTTATTTCTAATAGCTACTTTAATGTGCATTTTGAAATCGCTAAATTAACATCTCGCTAAAAATAAATTACCAGTTTTTAAGGACAAATCGCTAAATTTGCCTCTCGCTAAAATTTCCACTTATACGGTATCAGAATAGAAGAAAAATACCTACCCCAAATCTAAAATTTTATGTTTTTTTTATTAATAGACTTGGATAAAGAAGCCAACGATATTGACATTGCCAAAGGACATTTTACAAACGTGATTTTTTCAGGACTGGATTTTCAATAAGCAAATGAATATTTTTATAAAACAATATTTTTTGACTAAAGGTGCCCTTTAAGTTTCTTAGGTACTTAAATTATTGGAAATGACGGGTGAGAATTTAATATATAGAATGATGCACAAACTCTCAACATTTTTTGGATTGAAAAGGAATAGGGGGGTGGGGGGTTAGATACTTTGAAAAACAGTCATTATTGAATATTCATTTTTTTTAACATTAAATATATTTTTGATGAATTTACACTAATGCTCACCTTGATGGCACTTAATTTGCTTATATAAATTTGTGTTTTAGCTAAAACAAAATACCCTGGTATAAGCAAATTAAGTGCCAACAGGGTGAGCAATATCTGACACATATGATATAATTTATCATTTTAGGTAAGTTAAACATCAACATGCTGTATTTAGCCTGATTCATTATAAGTGTATTTTGCATTACTGTGTTTTGATTGTCCCCCGCTTTCACTGAAATTGAGCGATATTAATTTCAGTCTATCTGTCTTTTAGCTGTCCATCTGTCTGTCTGTCTGAAATGGATTAATTTCTCTCTGACTGTAACACTTTCATTTTCTCACAATTTTGCAATGAAATTTTTTTTTACATAAACTCCATGTACTCTATTAGGAAGATCCCTATTGATTTTGAGGTCAACAGGTCAAAGGTAAAAAAAATTCATAAATTCTGTCTCTTTTAACACTGTCATTTCCGCACAATATCAAAATTTAAGAAGCCTTGTAGCTTTTGCTTTGAAATTTTATACCACAACTCCAAATGGCCTAAAAAGAGACTCCATTGATTTTGAGGTTGAAAGGTCAAAGGTTAAGGTCATAAATCTGTATGTCCTGTTTGCATGTTAAACTTTTATTTCAGGGCAATATCTCATAAAGCTCCCTATGGCACCTCCCATGGCACCCCTCTTACAGATTGATCAGACCAGTCACCCTCCCCACCCCCAAACACACCCCTCACCCAAACATCCACACATGCTCTTCTTTTTTCCTAAAGTGGGGGGCATAGATTCTCTGAATTAGCTTGTTTTACTTCATAATGCTAGTTACATGTAAGTATATATCTTACTTAAGCAACAATTTGACAAGAACATTATATAATATTGTACCAAAGTTTTAGCATCAGAATGAATACTTAAGTACAACATACATGCGATCTGTTTCCTGTAAGGCATATAAAGAACATTTTAATTTGAAGCACTAGGGGATGGAGAAATGATTAAAATACAGGAAGCATCTAATCAACTGATTCCCACTAATGTTATGTGTAATTCTAAGCACTGAAGCAATGTAATCAACTGTTAAATATAGACAGATAGAGCATGGATCAGTCTTTTATGAGAATTTTATTGATACTTTATCTTTACTAGTCTATACATTTAATTGGTTCTGTGAGCATGGTGATCAGTAGACTTCAGAAAATCTAACATTGATTTGAAATTCCCTTTAAAAACTTATTTGTGAAAATGAACAATTACATTGCTGTTTATTTAGGCACAACTTTTCAGATAGAAATCAAATCAATTGCTCTCTTTGTAACAGTACTGGAAATTACTGAAGTGAAACTTATTAAAGGTATTCAGATTACTTTTTGATATAAATTATACAGGAGGTTCATTTCTAAATTGAACTCATAACCAAAAGTATGCAAGCAAGGATATATGATTATGTTTCTGTCTTTTTCATGATAAAGAGCATGATATTTTTCTAGATCTGTACTCATGTAGTTCAAAAATTCCCATTTAAATATATATCTATACATGTTTTTACATTATCTTCTCTTCTCTAGACTAGAAGTAAAAAAAAAAGGGAACATGAAATGTTTCCTGATAACTAGAATATTTGTTGGTTTGAACTTTTGCTGGCTGTGCCACACTGAGTATGTTAGAGATCACACCTGGTGTAGGCACCTGAGCAGACAGTTGCTTCTTTTATGTTGTGTTTGTGGTTTTGATATCAAGCATTCCTAATGTTAATCTACAACATCTTATGGCTGACTATAAGGCTGGTGGGGTTTAGACAAGAGATTTATTGTTTTAACACCTCTTGTTTGAACCTGCCCTCTTTATGTGTGTCACTTGATTTATTTGAATCATGAGATTGGAATAACATTTTGGTTTGATCTCTTTAAGAGAGAAATTAATGTGTGCAGTTGCTGTTTTACATGAAAAGACAGATCGACAGATCTCAGATGCTGCCAAAATTAAGACACAAAAACACTTTTAAAAAATCTTACTTTTATGAGTTTTATCCTTAACAAAAAATGAGTATCTTGAGTGAACTCATTACTGCATAATTGTATGATGCATGAGTTTAATTAAAGGCATTGAACCATTAAGTGTACATGTTCACCACCATCACGTAACTCCCAGAGAATGTAAGGGGCATGAGTAACTGTGTCAGATTTCAATAGGCCTGTTCTAGTCCATCTCATCTGTCAATTAAAATTGACACGTACAGTCAAACATATCTGTCTGGTGATTTTCAGTTTTAGGGTTTTCAAGTCAGTTTATCTCCAGGTGAATATAACAGAGGAAAATAAGTGCACCCTTAAAACTGTCTAAGTATTTTATATCATAAACTGTCAAACTTGTATAATTTTATATCTGACACCAACCCTCATACAAGACTTCTCTGCATGTCCAAGTCTGGGTACAAAAAGCACAGGTACTATTGCAAAATCACTTATTTTCATGGGGGTAAATTTTCTAGGTTTTGGGGGAAAATATTGGTTTGTGGGGATTCAATTTCATGGTTGGAAAATGTTAAGTGAGTAAAGCGTCATACGAAAGTTTACATTTCTGATGGTCATTAATTCATGGATCTCTCCATATATATAATTATATACCTAGAAGACTACGCCCCCCCCCCCCCAAAAAAAATAAAAACCTCACAAAAATTAGTGATTTCACAGTATATGATACCATGATATTGAAGAAAACTACTTACAAGTGTCCAGAAAATTCTTCAGACTGTCGGTAGGAAATTTCAAAATTTTTCTGGAAAAAAAATGTTTTTCTATGATATTCATATTGTAAGAGTATGATACTTGTATATGTTCATATCGACAGGTATATGCCTTTTGATTCAATCTATATTATCAGTAAAAAGATATCCCTAAATATTTGCCAACATAAATATACATGTATAATAGTTTTTGCTATTTTATTTAATTCAGTACAATAATAATGATATGTATTAAACAGGGTATAAATAAAGAAAGAAGTCTATAGATACAATCTCTTCTATCAGAAACAGCTCATGTTATATGGAGGGCGGCTCAGGGTCAAAACTTTCATTATGAAACCACTGGGATAAGAAACGTTATGTCAAACAGGTACTCCTTTACATCATCTATATGATACCATATATTGTATAACGTCTCTAGCTGTCTATTATATAGCTATAAGGCCAATGTAGCTAGTACCACAGTAATACTAGATCGCTATCCTCTCATCCAATTGATTTAAAACCTATTTTTCATAAATTCAGTCAATTTTTCGAAAGGACTTCTATTTCAGATACCTACAAAAAACATCAGATACAGTTGTTGAAATTAAAAACTACTAGCTATGTGTTAATTCATCTCTTTTTCTATATTTGTCTCAGGACGACTGCATTTGTAATGACAATGGAATGGGGTTTATATTTCTATTGTTACATGTGTAACTTTATATGTTTTCATTATAATGAAACTTAAATTTGAGTTTACATTTCAAGCTGAAAGGAATTTTATTATTCAAACTTTGTTTTGTTAGAACAATAATCCCACACTCTGACATCTTGCAATTTTAACAAAGCACACAATGTACTTTAGTGTCAATTACTACCTAAGCAAATTGTCTTTACATCAAAGTGAACGGATGCATATATATATACATATCTATATAAAATCTACATTAGTGGAAGAAATAGCCGATCATTAGCTGTTCATCTGTGCAAGTTTATGTATTTAGAATGAATGAATTACTGGTACAAGGCATGTTGGCTATTTAACAGCTGTTAAGACAGAATTCATCACCTTGGACAATGTCCAGGTGCTCTCAAACACTAGAGATAGTTAATGATAAGTACATAAACCTAACTCCTCAAATTAACCTGTTTGTAACAAATATATCATCCAACAAGCTTTTAACTCCACCTGAAGTAAGTTCAGAGACATATAAAATGTCTCTGGTAAGTTCAAGGACATCTTTAAAGACTTTGCATACTAAATAAATTCTTTAAATTGTTACGTTCTTGTGTATACACATCGATAAAGAAAGATCACAGTACTAGGCCTATATGACAGGCCGCGCTTCTCGGCTTAAAATTCTTGATAATTAAATCGTGTGATTATTAAAACATCATTGTTCTCGATCCTTTGCATGATTAGGAAATGTCCACTATAAATTGATCGACCACATGTTTAGGGTTTTCACAGCTATAACTTATAAGAGACATGTGTTGACAAAACTCACCGATTTTTTGGACGATGTCCACCCTTCCGTCATTTTATAATACCTCTGTAATCTATCAGCCACCTCCTCTGCCATCTTCCTGAAATCCATTGTTCTTTCTCTTAACACTTGTGTCAATTTCTAGTTTGTTTAAATGTCTAATGTTGTTCATTCATTCTTTCGTTTTTATACACAACACTGCAGCCAATAAGTTTGGTCATGTGACTTTCGGTCTAAGAATAGGTTTTGTAATGTGGCGGGAAATATTCAAACACACTTCAATTAACTATAGTAGAGAAAACGGTTATCATTTTGGGCATGTCACAATATAAAAAGCAGGGGTTTGAGTCAGAGGAATCTCGAATTACATTTTGATATGTTCCATAAAAGTCGAGAAAAATGTAATGTTTCTCGAATGGGACGTAAAAAATGCATGTTCAACTGGCGTCAAAAATTCGGTCGTGAATTTGACCAGGTGAGATAATTATATAATTGGTATAGTATGACAATTACCGAAGCTCATGGCTAGGTTTTTACTGATTTTGATCTCACGAAGCTCATGATTTTGACTTTATTTCTAGTTTATATTGAAAAAAACTGCCGACTTCTGCGGATAACAGTAGTTCGCGCACAGGTCTATCAATTTTACAGAAATTTTCATTGAATTAAAAAATACATAATACTTATAATAATAATATGTTATTATTATAATAATAGGTATTACGCTTTTTTTTTATTTAGGCCTATTGAAAATTTCGGCAGATCTATACACGAACTCACGTGGTTTTGATTCGAGGATATTCGAACCGACATTGTTGACAATGACAGGACGGTGCCGCAATAGGCATGAATTCAGATAATTTCAGTAAATAATTCTTTTCCAATTTCTATACTTACATTGTGTGTATTATAGTATTCAGTTCTCGGTTTCATCAGGTAATTTTTTTCTGATTCTGTGTATTCGAAAAAACACTGAACAAAAGGAGGAAAATCGCAAACAAACATCTACATATTTTCAGAGTTGTTCCTCTTTGATCAACTGGTAAGCTTCTGAGAACGGTGTTGGAAAAACGTAAAAAGTTTTTTTGTTGTTTGATTATTGTTTAATGCCCCCGTAAACGAAGTTTCGGGGTATAAAATTTTTGTCGTGTCCGTCCGCCTGTCTGTTTGTCCGCAAAAACTTTAACCTTGCCAATAACTTTTGACTGGGTGGGACTATGGCTTTCATATTTCACAGGTGTATTCCTTGCGACAAGACCTTTCCTTTGGGTACCAACAAATTTGACCACTTGATCTTGGAATTCGACATACTTTTACACATACTTCTCTAGAACGGTAAGTGCTAGAGCTTTCATTTTTAAAATATGTAATCCTTGTGCCAAGATCTTTCATTAGATACCAACAATTTTGACCCTTTGACTTGACTTTGGAGTTTGATCTTCTTTTAAAATGGTTAACATTGGTAATTTTTTTTTTTGAACGGTTAGGGTCACCGCTTTCATACTGAACATATGTACTCTTTGTGACAAGACCTTCCATTGGATACCAACAACCTTTGATCTTGACCCTGGAGTCTGACCTTTAAAAAAATAACTTTGGCAAAAACTTTTGAATGGTTAGAGCTACGGCTTTCATACTTCCTATAGGCCTATGTAATCTTTGTGACAAGGCCTTTCTTTAGAAATCAACATCCTTTACCTTTTGACCTTGACCCCGGAACTTTAAAAAAACATTAACCTTGAACAGGTGGCACTAGAGTTTTATATTTCATGTTTGTATTTCTTGTGAGAAAGCCCTACATGTATCAACATGTTTGATTTCGCTATGTTACAGTGTTTAACAAACTCATCTTGTTTTGATTTTTCTAATAAAAGAAGAAGAATTACTCGGAATGGTATTTAGCACAACAGGATATAACGAATTACAGATATAGCGAAGTAATTTAATCGGTCCCGGCGAGTTTTAACCAAGTTTTACTGTACCCACTTTAACGTAACTTTGGAACAGCTGGAGCTAGGGCTTTCATACTTCACGTGTATATTTATTGAGACAAGACCTTTCAGCTGGTATAAATATTTTTGACCTTGACCTAAGAGTTTGACCCACTTTTTAAAACTTAACCTTGGCCATAACTTTTGAACAGTTAGAACTAGGGTTGTCATATCCAACAGGTGTTACTGTATTCCTTGTAAAAAGGTCTTCCTTTGGGTACCTGAATACTTTTGAACTTGACTTTTGGAGTTTGATATGAATTAGAGAGAATTCAATCCTCGCTATAAACTGCCATCAGTGTTTCACAAACACATCTTGTTTTTACCACAAGAAGGGGGTTTCCTGTATAAGAAACAACAGTCTGAAGAAACAAGTGCTTGTGTCGTCTATCCCTTTTTTCAGACCTGCGAGCTTCAGATCTGCAACTATAAATTAATATTGCAACGGCTGAAGTTCTCTATAAATTTTAAAGATTGTATAAAGTGAGTCAAACTCCAAGGTAAAGGTAAAATTACTAGGGAAAAACCTTGTCATAAAAATGTATCTTAAATATAAAACCCCTTGCACGTACTGGTCAACTCATCGTCTCAAGCCACGGTCCGGAGTCCGCATAGATGGGAGAGGAGCGTACATTTTGGCCATGGTTTGCGACGATGGTACCAACTATAATTATTCAAAAGTAATGATCAAGGTTAAAGTTTGGTAAATTCTTGCAAAAGTGCGTCAAACTCCAAGGTTACATGCATGATGGTACCCAAAGACAGACTTGTCGCAAGGAACAATTGAAATATGAAAGCCATTTAGCTCCAACCAATCAAAAGTTATCGAAGCTGATATTACTGAAAATATTTTCGGGTAATTCTGATTGAAAATACATGTATCTATATAAGGTAGTTTTGGAGTTTCGAACAGTCTATTAAATTAAGTTCCCATATGATTCACAGGGGCTTGTATAAAGCAGAAATTTTTTCTCCGAAGTACTAACTTTCTGTTTTATTTTCTCTACACAAGCCCTGTGTACTGTATGAATGCTACTCCCCCCACCCCTATCGTGTTGTAAGCAGACCGGCCTTGTTATCAAGTTTTGTAGATCTAATCAGAAACTTTCAAATGAGATGAATTAATTAAACTACTTGCACTACTTGGGGGACGAACACCCCCACGCCCCAATTTGCCATTTTTTTTTTTAATCTGGGGTCATTAACTTCCAAAACCCTTGACTTTTGAGGGATTGCTGTAGGTAAATTCACATTTCTTTGAGAATTCAGAGACAATCTAGTACGAGCTATTTTTAGTAAGACTTAACGTGTGCCGAATATTATGCCACTGCTTCCGGTGTAAACAGAAAGAAAGGACGAGAAAGACGAATCGTTGCGTAAAAGCTGGAACGGGGAAAGAATGGGCTTAGGTGATATGTTCCATGACTTTTTCTTTGGTCCAAGTAGACGCCACCCTGGTTCAGTTGAAGAAAGTGATCAGTAAGTTCAATAAAAGTACATTTGACAAGGTTAGTAAAAGTCTGACGAAATCTACAGAATTTTGTCTGGCATTGTGGGCTAACAAATTATCAACAAATAATCTGGTATAAAATGTATACAATCTTGCATTTATCAATTCAGGCATAAATCCATCCAAAGCACATTGGATATCTATGTAACAAATAACAGCTGGTGAAATGAAAAGAAAGCATGTTAAAAGGGGGGGGGTAATAATGTTAATCAGCTGTTAATAACAGATGGATAACTAAACTACTTACCTTTTACTTTATTAGTGCTGACCAGATTTGATAATAGCAGACATTATAAAGAATAATAATGAAGGAAGAATAAAACTTCCAGAATCACTTGAACATTGAATAATCTGACTGTCTCGGAACAAACTTTAGCATATTTTAACCATATGATTAAAGCAACCGACTCAGATTAGTAAAGTTAGGTTTAGTTTAGTTTATTTTGTTTCATGGTAGGCTGAATGGTCATATAAAAATATAGATTACAGGGAACAAAACTTTTTTTCCTTAGTACAATGTGGAAATGTATCAACTTCATTAATCGTGCTGCCATTTGACTTTCTCTGAAATGTTAAGCTTTTTCAAGACAAGATTTTTCCTTCCTGCTAGGACGTTTATGACATCAGTTGCATGATGAGATTTAATTAATTTAGCCAGTCATATAACTAAATCTACTTCTTTTTTTCTAAGCAGTTAGCTGCTTAGTGCCACTGTAACTTCCCCTTCCACTCCAGGTGGAGTGAATTGGAATTGCTTGATTGATGTTATTATATGGTTAATTAGATTAAGTTAATTTATAGATATTAAATTATCAGTGCTATATTTTCATCATTTAAAGACTCTTCAAACATGGCCCACAGATTCCTGGCAATAGAAGAGATAGAGATGAGCTGGAAGATTTTAACAGTATCTTTACTGAAAGTTTTGGTGATATAGAAAAACACATGGAAATGATGCAGAGAGAAATGGAGACTATATTTCGCAGATTTGGAGCAATGGACATGCCATGTGAGTGTAAATAAAACTAGCCTTCCAAATGGTACTGTCTTAAGTTGACAGTTAAAGAGAACATGCATTTATCAGATGTCTCTTTAAGAACCCACTCCTACATCAGCCCTCATTATTTATGTACATGTATCCATGTTTCAAACATGATATGAATTCACTGAAATAGAATTATTTACGATGTATTCATTATTGTTTATTGCAGTTGATAGTTTACCTGAGAGAGGTCAAAGTAGAAGAGAGGGTAATCCTAGAGACTCCATGCTGAAAGAGTCAGAATCTCCACCTGAAGGTCAGATATCCCCCTTACCTCCTAAGCCGTGGGGACATCGGCACTTTGTAAGTTATGGGGGTCATGCACTTCTTATTAACTTTAGTTTTGTAAATGAACATCTTCACTAATTTTCTCTTCATTAGTTAAATGAGAAAAATATTGATTAGAATTATGATTGACAAAAACATTACAAAATCTGAAAATAAGACTTGCATCTTTCAGTATTCTGATACGTATATCTTGCATATTTTGTTATTTTAGTTTGATGACTTTTTTCAAAAGTTTGATGCACAAGAACCAGGAGTCAAGGAGGATAAAGGTAATTCAGCACGGTCAGATCTTACAAACTAGATAGCTGCTCAGATTTGTTTTCAGGCAAATCACTAACCGTAGTTGATTTTCATCTAAAATTTGATATTGGTTAAAATTTATCATTGCATTACATACCTAACACAGGCCTTCAGATTGCTTGATGTGACCGACATGTATATACAGATGTATGTTGGTCAGATCAAAGCGATCTGAAGGCCTGTGATACCTAAATAGAAAAAGCACTTATTTGTTAAGAGTAGTGCAAATAACTAGACCTTAGGTATTTAAATTCCGTGCAAAATGGTAAGATATTTTGAACATAAATGACTGTTTCTTTTGAAACAAGGGTCTATGATACATGTACCTGTATATGTAATAATGATGGAGCCATTTCAGTATTGGCTACTTTATAATTTATACATGTGTATTGATAACTGCATGTATTGATTTAAAAGCTGTGTTATTCTTTGAATATATATCCATACTAAATTTGAAAGATAGTTTTCTTATTCATACTACTGTTAGGACATTTTTTTAATAATAAAAGTGATTTAAGGTTCTCATCACATATATTTTGTTTAATTATTATCAGAATAGAAGAAAAATACCTACCCCAAATCTAAAATTTTATGTTTTTTTATTAATAGACTTGGATAAAGAAGCCAACGATATTGACATTGCCAAAGTATTTACTGATCCCAAATCTGGAATAGTGCCCTCAGTTCCTCAGAGAGGGGGGATATTCAGCAGTGGGGGTAGCATCTCTGTGACCACTATTAGGGGTGCTGATGGGGTAAGGTTAAATATTACATTGTTCTTTCAGTATCTGCATGAGGTTAATTTTTTATTTGTTTAAATATATATAAGAAGTAATGTTAATTTCATTTACCGGTAAGCTGTTTGTCAAATTAAAAAAAAATTAGTTTAGTCTAGGACTTCTGTGGTACTTGGTACTGAATTTTTCATGAATTGTGAATTCTATTATGCCAATCTGATTAAAATCAGATCCTCGATCCACTCCTTAATTTTTCTATGGTTGCTACACAAGGTAGTGACCATAAATTTGAAAGAAAAACATATTGAGGATCTGATTTTAATCAAATTGAATGTGCACACATGTGGGTTTTATATGAAAAGCTTTATTCAAAGCAATGAAAATAATTTTTCTCCGTCATGCTGGTATTTTTAGCTTTATCCATGATTGATTAAAATTGGACTAAAATTCATAAAAAATAAATAATAACTTGTATATTTATATAGTTTGTTGCAAAGTAACACAATCATTTTGGGAAAAAATTACCCTGATTTTTCTTAAAATTTGGATATGATTTTAATACATCAAAGCACACTTACAATGGAGTACCAAGGACAGATAACTCTGTTTATAAGTGTAATTTATTGAATCCAATCAGTGAATAGGAAAGACCTTTCTTTTCTCTTTCAAAAGTAATGAGGAATAAAAATATTGTTCAAATTTTTAAAAGTAGGTCAAACTAGAAGGTCAACATTATGGGTTCAAAAGTCATAATATTTGGAAAGGTCTTGTCACAGGTGTTGTACAAGTGAGATATGAAAAGCCTTTCTCTTCTTCATGTTCTCATTCAAAAGTTAGGACCAAGGTTATGTTAATGATTTTCTGACAGACTGATGAATGGACAGATATATGGGATTTAATGTTCCCATGCATTCACGAAAAAGGGGGACAAATATTCAACGTTTCCACCATAATTAAATCAGCTGTTTATTGTAGAGAGTTGAACAAAAGAGGACGGTAAGAGATTCGTCAGGGCGGGAGGAGACAACTGTTACTCGGACCTTAGGGGACCAAACCCATACAGTAACAACCAAAGTGGACCCCTCAGGGACCCCCGAAACAACAGAATCCTTCACAAATATTGGCGAGGGTAAGTGTTTACCATAATATTTAGGCTACACATTGATTTTGCCCTATGGTCAATTTTTCACAATTTCTAAGGAAAAAAACTTTGATCCAATTTAAATTGCCCTTTTTATTTCACTTTCATTATTGATATTCATTGTTTCCTTCATACTCTGTTTACATAAAAAAATTCAAAAATAATTTTAAAGCAGCAAGTATTTAAATATTAGAGAGGTTAAGCATTTCATATTGTACGTCTACTTGTACATGTAAACCTAGAATTGATTTTACACGTACGCTTAACTTATGTCGTGTTCTGTTTAACAAATTAAACGTGTACTGGTATGTGTAAAACATCATTTTAGCAAGGCACTTTACAATCCATTTGTATCAAATAAATCTATGACTTGAAATAAAAAATATATATTGGATGTTCGTAATAAATTCTCTACTTCATACCAAATACCGACTGAAATATATTTATTGCGTAGTTTGAGTTTAAGAAGTACAAGTTTTCACCTACCTGTACTTGCGAATCTACACATTATGTACAATTTGTAGAATTACGCGGTATGCAAAACTGATGACGTAAATTGCATTAAACTAGGGGATTTCCCTAGCTACATGTACATGTAGCCATACACGGTCATCTGCTCAACTTCTCTATTCATTTAATCATTTTTCTTGTAGAAATGATTAATATACTCAGTGGAAGTCAAAAGTCTTTAGATTAAATAATTCAATTTTCATTTCAAAGGACACAAAAAAGATTTTAACGATAAGTGGGACAATTCTACAGGAAATCTTAGTCGACCATCATTACTCCCCGACCAGTCAGAGATAAAACCGGGTCAGCCTGATGACAGATCTTTCTACGACAGATTGTTTGGAATCAAACTGTTTGGACCAAAAGATGACGATAAATAACATCTTCCAGTTCATTGCAAATAAGTGCTTTAAATTAAATGGTGGTTAAGTCTTTACAATTCACAGTTTGGGAAGTCTACATTGTCTTTCAGTTTATGGTGTAGGAAGATGAAAAGTTTTACTGTGCTGGGTTATCTTTGCCTTTTAGGATTCATTTAATGATAAAATATTTTTTTTAAAAATCACTACATTGAAGGAAACAATAAATCTTGCCAAATGTCATGCATCATGCACATTTTAACAATTTTTCTCCAGAGCTGGGATACTGGTACATGTACAGAAAAAATCATACAGTAGTGAATGCTTTTATTTCCAATACAAAATTTCATGAACTTCATTCTAATGCAATGAAATGCCTGACATTAGGTAGAAAGGTTCTACCAGGCAGGGTTAGGTAGATTCAGCATGCTATATGTGTTATACTTGATTTCATCTGCTGCAAATTTTGCCTCACTACAGTTTTTCAATTTTGTAATATATGTTAATGTTCAATAAACTAAATTTGATAAGTTATTTGTTTTGTCCCCACTAAAAGGATATAGGAAGATTTAATTACAGTTATCTTGTGGCTGGTTGTTGTTCCGGAATTAATGTTGCAGCTGTTGCAGAAAAAAAAAAACAAACCCTGGTAAAGTGGATTGTAAACAGTTTTTTCTGCAACAGCAAAAATTAATTTGCTATGAACTTTAATGAGAAATAATGATGCTGCTCTTTTCAGTGTTTTCAGCACAACAGAAAATGGTATTATTTGTAATTGTTGCAGTTTGTGTCTTTACTTTGGATTATATAAAGTGAGATTAGGGCTTCGGGTGAAGAGAAGTTGACAAAGCAAAAGAAACAAGACTGGCATTATATAGGCATATCCATAGCTTCTAAAATTTCCAGGAAAATAGAATATTTTGAAGCATATCAATGGGTGTGAAGCAATTCTCTTTATAAAGTGAAAATAATTTTGAATTTAACTTTCAAAAAAAAAAAGATAATAATGGAAAAGAATGAAAATTGTGAAATGGATTAAATAAAGGAAGTCAAAACACCCCAAACATATTTTAATGAAGTAATACAGAAAATATTTTGAAGTGGACAATTTATATGTGTATTTTTAAAAAGCGAAATAACTGTAAAATAAATGAAAACACGATGTGTTTGTGAAACACTTATGCCCCAGCTTATGGCGAAGGTTGAAGTTTCTTAAATGTAAGTCAAACTTCAAAGTCAAGGTCAAATTTGTTGATATCAAAAGGAAGTTGTGTCACAAGGAATACACTTAGGTAGATGTACATGTATATAACATAAAATCTCTAGTATTATCTTTTCAAAAGATATTGTCATGGTTAAAATTTTTCTTGAAAATTGATCAAACTCTAAGGTCAAGGTGAAAAAGTAAAAATAAAATATTTGTACCTGAATACATGTGTGAAGTATGAAAGCCATCGCACCATTTGTTCAAAAGTTATGACCAAGGTTAAGGTGACGCAGAGACGGGGAAAATTAAAAAAAAACTAGAATTTTTGCAAGGCCCGTGCAAATTTTGTTTGATTCTTGAACGTATAGGCTTTCATAAAATTACACCCTTCAAAACTTAAAACATTAACTTTTTCCGAGTTCCTCCCTCCATGTTTCTACGCGTGCGCAAAAACATAAAGCAGTATGGCTTGAACGGGCCTTCCAGTCTGGAAAACCGGCATGTTGGCAGACCGAGGATTTTAACAGAATGTGAGAGAAAATTTCATAAAGCAGAACTACATGTAAACAAGGCACCACTATATAAGGCCAGGATATACTTCGGTGACCAGTATGACAGGTGGATGAGAAAAAAAAAAGAACTCGGTAAAACACATGCTGGACTAGCCAAAATTTTGCTCAACAGGTTCACTAGTTTCCTTTACTTTTTGTAATATTTTAAAAGTTATAATTGTTATTATTATAACTTTTAAAATATTACAAAGATACCAAATACCCGAGTTTTTTTTTGCACTTCGAAATTTGTTGGATTTTTAAGGCCCTCAAAAGGGTAGTTATAATGTTTAAACATGTATTATTTGTATGTCTTAAAAATCGTAAAAGCTACAAAAATAGAGCTATATGCTATAAATACGTATAAAGTAGTTTGTGTGTATCTTTTATTTGAGATAATTGATTTTTTGGCAAGTGTTATATTTTTATACTTACATCCACTGACTATTTTCTCCTTTATTTCTTAAAACCCATTGCTTTAATCACTGCATGAACTACATTAGGCATGTCGCCTGTACAGATTTCTTGATCAGTGGCTGTTCCATCAATGAAACGTATAAAGACGTTCGCATCATTAATACAATAATTCATCTTTTTAATCCTACTTTAAATGATTATTTAAACAGATATAAATATAAAAAATAAAATGTCTTTCTTTGTTTGTTATTGGAATTAACGGTCGCAGCTATTGCAGAAAAAAATTACGCTTAAGCGGGTTATGTATTTTTTCTGCAACAGCTGCTTCCGTTAATTCCAGTAATAACAAACAAGGAAACCATTTTATTGTTTAAGTAAAAGCAGGTCAAACTCGAACGTCAAGATCAAAAAATAAAAAAAATAGTTTTATAGGAAGAAAGGTCTTTTCATAAGGTTAATGATTTTGTAGACAGACAGACGGACGGACATGTCAAACACTATATACTTGTATTATATACTTGTACCCTCGGACCATCGACTAGCGCTGCTTTCTTTCAGTATTTAATTGTATAAAGCCGTAAAAATGATTTTAACAAATAAAATAAAGAGTACCTACAATTTTAGAAGATATATTAGAAAAATGCATGTAAATAAATGTTGACATCAGAGTTCCTCTTTGTTCTTCAAGATTTGTTTAGGGGAGTCACTGAAATCTGCAAGTCGTTTTTTGATTTCTTCCTCTACATTAGAGTCGTCAGTCGGGGGCACAGATTCCTCCCTTACACGACGTTGTCCGTCCGTCGCCTCCTCTTCTTCCTCCCCGTACCCACCCTCCCCCTCCACGAGTTGACGTAATGCGGGAATCTCTAACAAAATCTTCTCCAAATCTGCCATTTCCACTTCGTATATTGTTATTTTTCCATCTTCATCAGCATCAAGCAGTTTAAATAGCTAAAAAAGAATAAATAACATCATAAATAGTGTACAGCTTCCAATATAGCTGCAGATCTGTAGCGTTATGGTTTATATATTTGTCTTTGTTATGGTCAAAGACAAATATATAAACCATAACACTACAGATCTGCAGCTACTTCCAATATGAATCGGATAAAAGTCAGATCTTCGTTGCTTAATTTTCTTAAATGATATGTCTTTATAGAGGATACATTTTAGACACACAAACACACACACATATACCAGATACTCTTCGTAAAAAGCTTACTTTAGCCTTTGGATCTATGGATGAGCAAAAAATTCTTGACACTCATTCTGCTTGTTTAAAGTATCGGAGACGTACCTTTTTAATTTCCTCTTTTTTAACTTCGTCCGATTTTATTAGGTTTTTAAACGTCCGCCAGTCCATAGTTTCTAAGTCTTCTACTTCAGAAATCAAAAAGTCCCTGAAGTTTGTACAAATACTTTAATTGATATGGTCAGCAGATCATATAGTGTTCTTTATTGTGATAATGTTATTTTATACTAGCTGCGGATCTGTAGCTCGCTGGTCTAAAAAAAAATATTGGGATGGTCGACAAGAGAGCTACAGTGCCACCCATAGCAAAAACTTTTTTTGCGCAAAAAATGTTGCGCACGGATCTGGATTACCTCAATAGCTAAAAAAGAAAAATACCAGTACCTAAGATCTGTGATGCTTGCGTCTTTCCTGAATGCAGACACAGAAACGAAGCTCTTTTCGTCAGGGTTAATTGTGTTACAATCACTCTCGTTGAATTTCGTGAGACGATGAACCCAAATGTTTATAGCAAAGTTTCTACCCTTTTTGGAGTCTACATGATGGTACCATCTATGTAAATCATATAAAAAAATGTTCAGGTATAAAAATGTACACAGTCAGACAAGCATGTAAACTTGTCTGTATACTTTTTTATAACAGGCAAATTAAAAGAATTGTGGTCCCTGCTTTCGGTGTCTTAGTGGCTGGGATGCCATTATTAATGACATATTGTGTAAAATATGAATTAACGCACTATTATATTTCATTAAAGAGTATTCACCAAAAATGTTTTTTTTAAATTAAGGTTAACGTGAATGTCAAGGTCGAGAGGTCAAAAATCATAGCGAACTCGGAAATATCTTGTCACAGGAAATGCACATGGCAAATATAAAAGCCTCTTCTCAATCAAAAGTTAAAAGGAAAGATAACATTTTTGAAAGGTAGGTTAAACGTTATGGCCAAGGTCAACAGTGATGATATGTTTAGAATCTTGTCACAGGTAAAATACATTTAATATGAAAACCCTATCTTTTCCCTTCAAAAGTTTAGAAATGTTTTTTTTAAGTAGGTCAGATTCCAAGGTCACAGCGTAAAAATTCATACACAAATCTAGTTTATTTGGAAAGGTCTTGTCAGAGGTAACATTAATGTTCAATGTTCATATGAAATATGAAATCCCTATCTCTTCTCATTCAAAAGTTATGACCAAGGTTACAATTTTTTTGTGCCAGACGGACAAATGAGAGTTTATGTGACCTCCACTTTCAAGAAAGCGGGAGACAAAAAAGAAGGTATAAAATATAGTCATATTTATACATACTTGTAGGGAATGAAAAGACAATCTCCTTTATGCATTTTGATTTCATACCACGGTAAATCACGAAATTTAGGATATCGGTTCAGATCGACTTTTTCTACATCCACTTTGCTGTAAGCTCCATTTTCAATCCACCCATCGGCCTCCACCTCTGTTTTATGTTTCTGTTAGATAGATAGATTATAGATTATCACAAGGTTAAAAATTAACAGAAAACGATTATTTACTTTGAACAGCTGAGCACTAATGATTCTGTAAGCATTTGCAATGGTTATGCCAAATTCTATTTTGGTTAATTTTGACATACAGTAACGTTATTAAACAGTATACATATTTCTTGATTACATGTAATTAAAATAATTTCATAT
>PRKT01000062.1:1279534-1417034 GCA_003671525.1 Saccostrea glomerata | reverse complement strand
TAACGGTAATTTACAAAATTAAATATTGTACAAACCAGGTTATTTTTACAAGACTGACGTGTTATTGGTATATAAATAAACTAATCCTTGCTCTGATCCAGTATGCTAATGACCTGTGCAATTTTCTCGCTATAACTAGTGTTGAAGTGTTTACATATAGAACACTACTTATGTTTGTAATCGAAGCGATAAACACCTAGTTAAGATGGTCGAATTAAATCAAATATTTATCTTAAAGTTAAGAAATGAGCTGTACCAGTTGATAAAATATTTTTATGTAAATTCCATTACTTATTGTGCAATCATTAAAAGAACCACTGTCTTCACAATTGAGATCTGCATCACAAGAAGCTTTAAATACAGTAAAGGTCACTTAACATGCCTGTGATTCTTATCTCATTTATTGTCGGCGCTACTCTGGAAAGATAGTTCCTTTACTATATCCAGCTGTGTCTTATTATCAGATGCTGGCAATGTGATACAGTAAATTTAAAGTACAGAAGACAGTAAAAAGAAAATTACCCAAAAAAATAATAAATAAATAAAAAAAGATTAAATCGGGTGTTATTCATAAATGAAATGAGAAATGTTTGTTCATAAATGTGAAGCAAGAGACTGAAAAATCAAACATATTCAAAAGTAAATAGATTATGTAAACGATTAATATACATGCCATTGTGATAAAGTTTTAGTCTTCAGTCAAAAAGCCAAAAAGAATTGAAATATTAATCCTGCATAAATGTATCAATGAAAGTCATGTAGTTGAATTACAAGAGAGCTAAATTGAAAGAAATGAAATATTACACATGCAAATCAATTAATTGAAGTCAGGTAGATATATTTCAAAATTGACTAAACCAAACAAAAAAAACAAAATTAAAATGTTCATTTCAATTAAAAGTCAAATTTTTAAAGATGTGGGGCTGAATTTCAATAATCATAGTAAACAAATCAAGAATTTGGAATTTTGTAATATACACGATATCAATGAAAATAGAGGATTTGAAATTTAAGAGTGGCTCAATCTCGAGAAATAAAACATATTGATGTGCACTGAAAATGTCAAATTATTTGTCAGTTTATGAAAATACTGAAAATATTTTATTTGCATATTATTGTGCATATTAATGATTTTATTCATTTGCGCTCTTTGTAAGTAATAATTCCCTATTTTAATATTGTTGAAGGTTGGTCCTCTTAGTTTGAAATATTTGTGTGAAAAGCTGCTTTATTTATTTTTTCATCATAGCACATAACACATATAACCAAAATATGGATCAGTGCCTCAACTCATTTTAACAGTAAGTAGTTGATCCTTATACATCGTTCGTTTGAATCCCACTATGGGACGTGGCGACCGGTCCTTCAGATGAGACCGTATAAATCGAGGTCCTGTGTCGCAGTATGTGCTGGCACAAAAAAGACCCATCACTGATCAATGGCCGTAAAGTGGCGAGCATAGGGCAAAATTTGCAGCTCTACACTGGCAAGTGGTGATGCCTAGTCATATGAGTAAAAATTCTCGAGAGGGATGTTAAACAACGTACAAACAATACCATCAACTCGTGAATGGGTGGACGCTAAACAGAGAACGAACTTGGAATGGCCTTATTATATATTTTATATTTTACATATTCAACGAATAAACCTTGTAACGAAGCAAATTCGTCCGCTTCGTTATAAGCCTGTTTTACTGTAGAAAAAAGGAATTTACTTACTGGCCATTTCCTCTGAGGCGTCATTAACCATATAAATGTCTTCCTTTGAGTATCGATCTAAGAAATCAGACATAGTAATGCTTATCATATTTCCTCTTCTGTCTTCCTTTTTTCCGCGTTCCACATCTACCTTTTCTGAACCAAAATGTTCTCTGAAAAATACAAGGCCCGACCATGTACTTAATCTATTATATATTTTTCTTGAAGATATTTACGTTTGACGAAGATGGCGAAAAAAGAAAAAAATTATTATTTTTATTCCTAAAAAAATTAATTTTCTTTTCGTCTTCAAATAAAGTTTTTGGTCAAAGAATTGTTCCGTACTGAATATGACTCATTTCTTTTTGATACATTTAACGTTATGTTACAATATACATGTACTCTTATCAATGGCTTTTTAACTAAAACCCTATTGGTTTGAATTTTAATAAAAATATTGACCTGGATGTCAATTACATGTTTTAATTTTATCTGCTGTTAAAATCATAATGTTATGAATTGTTCAATATTCCTCATGGATATTTCATTTTACATTAAGTGTGTTTTTTTTAAATGACACCGAAATTAGCATAAAATGTCTTTAATTCAGTTTTATACAGATCTGCAGTTTTGGAGGCGTACCATAAAAGAACGATTGCAATTATCAAATATATCAAGCTACTGCACATGTTTCCATCCACATCTGCCATCGATCATGGTCAAACTTAAAAAAAAGATAATGAATGGCAAACATTTTTATTTATTCAAAAGTATGTAGCAGTTTCATTATATTGCATTGATTTTGTAGACAGTGCTTTGTTAACTTATTGCTCAATCTAGAAATTCAAGTCTACTGAACACGCCGAAGTAAATGTAACACACACAGGTGTTACAGTATTTTCCGTGTAACAGATTCATGTACTATTTGACAATCAAAAATCATTTCACCAAAAATAATTGTATATTTCGACATAAGCAAATATTTTTTTTTTGTTGCTATAGTATATAGAGGATATTCAATGTTTTGTAGTTACATGTAATTGGTAGTTTAATATATTTCACGAGTGGGTATGATTTTTAAAAAATATTAAAAAATATACATACGAGTGCTTCTGCACATATTCTTATAGCTAGGCTATTAAATTTATGTTAATTTTATTGAAAATGGGGTCAAACATGAAGATCAAGTTCAAGGGGGGGGGGGGTAAAAAAAAACATAGGATGATCGGGTACATCTTTTTCAGGTAATGCACATGTCAAATATAGTAGTCCTACCTCTTATTAATAAAAAATAATAAGGAAAAAAATATGTTAATTTACTTTCAATTTTTTATACATTTATAAAGATCTTATCAAATGTAATATACGTGTGTAATATGAAAGCCTTACTTTTTTCTTTCAAAAGTTATGAGCAATTTAAAGTAAAATTAAAATTTTTGAAAAGTAGGCGATACGTCATGGTCTTGTCACATGTTAAATATGAAAACCTCTTTTCTCGTTTAAAAGTTATGACCAAGGTTATAGTTTTGTGACAGACGAATAGTCTGACAGACGAGCGCTTTCAATAAAGCGGGGGACAAAAATCCGAATTTGTATATTGTCATCGTGAAAGAGGTCTGAATTTAATTGTATAATCATCGTAAAAAATATGTCTGACTTTGTACAATTATTATTATAATTCTTAAAAAAATCATTGCAAAAAAAAAACGAATCTGTTGTCATTGGAAATATAAAACCTGAAAAGTAAAGGTATTTGATATGAGTTACCTTAAGTAAGAATCGGTCCAGCGTTTGTACGCGGGAAGCATTCCTTTCTCCAAGATGCCTCGGAAAATAACTGGCTTACTGGCTTTTACATAATTTTCAAACATTTCTTTCGGAGTAGGAAAAGTTTCTCTCTCTTCTACTGAGTTCATAGGAGGGCGATGGTTACCTATAGGTTCCCCATGACCAGTGGGGTGGTCATCAGATCTACCTTCACATAGTAATATCAGTAAAACGGAGAGAACAAATCTCCACATTGTACACACAGAAGTCAAACTGAATTTTGAATATTTTTTACTTATGACACTTGAAAACATCTGTTGATCTGAGTTAGAAACATTTGATATCACCATATGTCTATATTCAACTAGCTTAGTGTAGTGGCGTTTTTATGAACTACTACATGTACATTTGTGTGTACGATGTGCCGTTTTAATCATTAAATTTTATGAGCTATTTCCTTCTTCTTATTTTCTCGATCCCACCAGTATGTAGTTCATAGGGCATTCAGACCGACGCCTCCTACTCGTATTAATTGACATTTGATTGAAATTTCTAGTCCCCCTTTATCACTGAAATAGGACAAGCTTCCCAGAAAAATTTCGTCATGAGATCTCTCACCCTTATTAATAGAGGTAGTCAAAAATGGTGTAAAGAGTCTTTCCACCTTGTCAAACTAGTTAAAACCCGATGGATTTGTACCACCTCTGCAGGATCTCTGTGTTTGTTGAACTCGTTCTTGCAATTCTTTTCGTTTTGTCCTTTTTATTTGCTTCAAAAACAAATAAAACTTTTACTGGATCACTGAATGTATTGAAGATTACTTACGTATACACTGTACCTATATATACGTACTTCACCCATATTAACACATCTGACACATCATAGAAAAAGTACTGAAACGGCGCATCGTACCAGAGACATCTCTGATTGTACTTATCAATGAAATCAAGCATAAATAAGGTTTTTAAAAATTTGAATAAACTTATGGGGTCTTTTAATATCGCTGTAATCAGTATTTTTTACGCAGTGTTAATTGTGTGTTTGAGACGGGTTTACTGATCCACAACACGAGTTATCTTTCTGTTACCTTACCCCGACAATTCTTATTCTGATAGTAATGTGTTCCTCGTCTCGATACTTAAATTATTGATTTGAATGTAACAGTGGCCCAAACAAACAAAATTAAACAAGATGTGTTTGTGAAACACTGGTGCCCCCGTATGGCAACATAGTGAAGATTAAACTTTTCTTAAATGCAAATTTTATATATTGGTACCCAAAGTAGGGTCTCCTAACTGGAAATACAATTGTGAAATATGAAAGCCCTATCACCATTTGATCCAAAGTTATGGCCAGGTTAAAAAAAATTCCATAAGTGTAGAATTCTTCAAAATCAGGGTCAGAAGGTCAGGGTTATTGGTATCAAACAAAAAGTCTTGTCACAAAGAATACAATATGGAAACCCTTGCCCTAACCCTTCAAAAGTTATGGCCAAGGTTAAAAATATTTTAAAAGTAGGTCATACTCCAAGATCAAGGTCAAAAGATCAAGGTAATTGGTATTCAACGAAAGGTCTTGTTAGTAAAATAACACATGTGAAGTATGAAAGCCCTAGCCCTTACTGTTAAAAAGTTATTGCCAAGGTTAATGTTTTTTTTCATAAGTCCGGAAATCTCTAAGGTCAAGATTATTTGTATCCAATGAGAGGTCTTGCCACAGAGAATACTTATGTGTAGTATGGAAGCCATAGCTCTAACCGTTCAAAAGTTATGGCCAAATTTAATGTTTTTTCATAAGTGCAGAAATCTCTGGACAAAGTCAAAGTCAATGTTATAGGTATTTAATGAAAGGTCTTGCCACAAAGAATAAATATGTGAAGTATGGAAGCCCTCGCCCTAACATTTCAAAAGTTATGACCAAGTTTAAAAAAAATTAAAAGTAGGTCAAACTCCAAGAACACGGTCAAAGGTCTTGATATCAAATGAAAGGTCTTGTCACAAGGATTAAACAAATAAAGTATGAAAGTACTAGCTCCTACACTTTTATAATATGGTCAAGGTTTGTTTTTTAAAAGTAGGTCAAACTCCAAGGTCAAAGGGTCAAAGTTCTTGCTATCAAATGAACGGTCTTCTTACAAGAATTACATATGTAAAGTATGAAACCTCTAGCCCTTACCGTTGAAAAGTTATTGCCAAGATTAAAGTTTTTACATAGTACGGAAATCTTCAAGGTCAAGGTCAAAAGGTCAAGGTTGGTGGTATCGAATGATAGGTCTTACCAAATGAGTACATATGTGAAGTATACATGTCCTGGTATCTACTGTTCAAAAGATATAGCCAAAGTAAAAGTTTGGAATTTTTGTGTAAAAGTTGGTCAAACTCCAAGGTCAAGGTCAAAAGGTCAATTTTTCCTGGTACCAAAGAAAGGTCTTTTACAAGGAATACACATGTTAAATATGAAAATCATATCTCCACTAAATCAAAAGTTATGGACAAGGTTAAAGTTTTTGCGGACAGACAGACGGACGGGCACGATAAAAACTATAATTAAAAAACCCCGAAACTTCGTTTACATGGGCATAAAAATAAAAATAATGGGTAGGTACAATAAGTTTATATGTTTAAATTGAAAATGTTTTTGGTTTGATTTTTTTAATATCACGTTGCGGCCAAGATTTAAGTTTCTAAAAACTGCTCCAATCTTAATGATTCAATGTATAAGGTCAAATATCATTATGATATTAAATTCCAGGAGTATTACATAGGTAAAACAAGATGTGTTTGTGAAACACTATTGCCCCCGAATGGCAAAATAGCGAAGATAAAACTTTTCTTAAATGCAAATTTAATATAATGGTACCCAAAGTAGGGTATTCTCACTGGAAAGACAATTTTGAAATATAAAGTAGGCCAAGGTTTAAGTTTTTTTTCCATAAGTACGGATATCTCCAAGGTCAAGGTCAAAAGGTTACAAAGATTTCTAATTTGTTATAACAAATTACTAATTTGTTTTATCAAATTAATAATTTGTTATATCAAATTAATAATTTGTTATATCAAATTAATAATTTGTTATATCAAATTAATAATTTGTTTTAACAAATAAATAACCTGTAATAACAAATTAGTGATCTGTTATAACAAATTACTAATTTGTTTTATCAAATTAATAATTTGTTATATCAAATTAATAATTTGTTATATCAAATTAATAATTGGTTATATCAAATTAATAATTGGTTATATCAAATTAATAATTTGTTTTAACAAATAAATAATCTGTTATATGAAATTAATAATTTGTTATAACAAATTAATAGCCTGTAATAACAAGTAGTGATCTGTTATAACAAATTACTAATTTGTTTCATCAAATTAATAATTTGTTTTATCAAATTAATAATTTGTTTGAACAAATTGATAATCTGTTATATCAAATTAGTAATTTGTTATAACAAATTTTTTATTTGTTATAACAAATTATTAATTTGTTTTAACAAATTATTTATTTGTTTTAACAAATTATTAATTTGTTATAACAAATTATTAATTTGTTTAAACAAATTACTAATTTGTTTAAACAAATTTTAAATTCCTAACAAATTATTTATTTGTTATAACAAATTACTTATTTGTTAAAATAAATTAAAAAAGATACTGCTGCGGCCCTAATACGCTTCTTTAAAATGTTGAGAAAATGAAACCTCATTAATTTTTTTTAAAATGTCTGTGACGTCGAACATTTTGCTGCTACATGACTTAATCAAATGTCTTGAAAAATCAATCAAAATTGATACCAATTTACAACATTTTTATATGAAATTTTGAAGACCATATAAGTAAAGATTTTTATATTATGTGTGACATTTTGCCAGATTATGTCGCCAAATATTTTTTCTGTGCAACAAGTCCGTGTAATTTTTGAACGGCCCTCGTATAAAAGTCCCTGGTATCTATTGTTCAAAATATATGGCCAAAGTAGAAGTTCAGAATTTTTGTGAAAAATAGGGTCAAACTCCAAGGTCAAGGTTAAAAGGAAAAAGTTGGTGGTAATTAAAGAAAGGTCTTATTACAAGAAATACACATGTGAAATATGAAAGTCATAGTTCCACTAAATCAAAAGTTATGAGCAAGGTTCAAGTTTTTACGGACAAACAGACAGACAGACAGACAGACGGACGGACATGGTGTTTTTGTCATGTCCGTCCGTCTGTCTGTCTGTCTGTTTGTCCGTAAAAACTTGAACCTTGCTCATAACTTTTGATTTAGTGGAGCTATGAAAAAACTATATACCCCCCGAAAGTTCGTTTACTGGGGCATATAAATATGAAATTCCTTTCTTTTCCGGTGCAAATAGTACGACCAAAGTAAAAATTTTCTATAAGTAAGTCAAACTTCTCGGTAAATTCTGAAAAGTTTGCTAAAATGACAGTATACATGTATTTGGAAACATCTTTTCACAGGTAATAAACACGTCACACATAAACATCCTTCATAAGTTATCAGCGTTAAAAATTTTGTAAAGTAGACTTATTTGAAGTTTTAATGGTCATTTCTCTTAGATAGAGAAAAGTTGTGTTAAAATTAAACATGTGCATCATCTGTGAGCAAACCATTTCAAAGTTTATGAACTATGATGTTATAATGTACGTTATCCTGACCTTGTAGTTTACCTTACCTTCAAAATTAACACTGGTAATAAATTTTGGATGACAAAGATAGGGCTTTCTTTTTTACTTGTACATTACCTGTGTTAATATCTCTGAGAATTTTTTTTTGAAATTTTGTCCTCTTGTCTTGACTTACAAATTTGACCTACTTTTCAATGATTGATTCTTTATAAAGATTTGCCCAGATGATACGTGACTTTCAGGGTTTTTCAGATGTGCATTGATTTTAACAAGTCTTTCCAGAACGTATTGTTGCTAGCGCTCTCGAGCGCTAGCAACTACGTTAGTCCAAATTCCTTGAATAGCATGCTCGGCTTCATGGTCGTGCATTTTGGGAAAACTGAAAACTACTATAGACAGACCGTACGATAACAATTTCGTTGTATCATGTTGTAGCATTAAATAACTATGTTTATTTATTGTGTAGCTTACACTTTAAAGATCACTTCATATTTATATTTCAAATTCCGTGGTTTTTTTTGCTGACGGAAAAGCCCGAGTCATTATCTGATTGTTCTAAACAATGACAAGGGAGGTTTTTTTTTTTACGTCTTAGCACAACCAAAGATAGATTCTTATTTCTGATTGGTCAATGCAGCCAATCTTACAAATTTCAGAAGCAAGAATTTACACTAAAAAATAACGAATAAATCCATTTGTGTTTAAAAATTTCTGATGTGTATGGCTTTTAACCTAACATTTCTTGACAAAGATGACCCAAAGGACCAAGCTACTTCACATGCGTACCAACCCCTCTGGATTCTTTATACAACATACACTTTGAGTTAATTTCTCTATTCCTTTCAACTCCCCTGTATTTTCTTTGCTACATTGCCAAGAAATTCTATGAATTTCTTTAAATCAGCTCATATATGCAATGTCTCAATCGGCATCTTCTTCATATTATTGAGTCTCCCCCCTCTCCAGTAAAGGACATATATGTTCCGTTGCGCCAAAACTCCAATAGGTCAACCCCCCCTTTGTTTCTTTACCTATGTGTCTATAAAATACGCTTCACAAAACAACAATAACTTTATCACTCTCCAGCCTCGATAAAAATTAAAGAATTCAGCAAAATAAATCACTTGATCACGGATCCTCCTTTCTGTGTTTAAAAATTGCTACGGCGCTAGCTCACCTATCTTTTTTAAAAGATAAACTTGTAATATATTACCTGGAGCCTTCGAACTTAGTATGCAGTTTTTAGGAACTATTATCTTGGTCCTTATTTTGATATTAATTCATGAATTTAACCTTTTTGTAGGACAAACAAGCCATACTATTAAAATATGCCATAAATAAATGCATCCAAACCAACAAGACCCCTAATCAGGGGACCACATTTCCATGAAATTGCATTTTTCCGTATCGAAATGTTCAGATACAATTTGTTTGATAAATGTCATTTTATATAAACCCAATCCTGCCAAAAGCATCATCAATTGATTGTGTCACCTAAACAGGCTAAAGTGTTTTCAACTAGTTTCTATTATACTATGGTGTATTTCCAATATATACCGAGTAGACATTTCAGTATCATTTGTCGTCTTGATGTACAGAACAATCCCAGCCGCTCATCTTTTATTGAGGAAATGGAAGTTGTGCTGGTCTCTGCTCAGAGATACCACGTCCCCTGTTGAGTGTTGTTAGTTGGACGTGATGGATTTCTCTAGTCATAAGATTCCAGAAAGCCAGTATCTCAATAACAGTCCAGACTGCATCCAACCTGAGCTAAGGTTATAGGAAAGGAAAGGACGTATACTGTAATACTTCATAGCCAGACTACATACCAACTCAATTCAAAGGAAACTGTCGCAAGCACTGGTCTTTCTTGAGAGCTTTTGAGATGCATACTTTCAATTAACTTCCAAAATAATTTCACAAACCATCATGGATTTCCCATTGCATATAATTTCTTGTGCAGGCATACAGGTGTATATGAATGTTAATAAATTGGAATAATTGATAGCAAATATAATTATTAAATGTTCTGCTAATATTAGTTGGCAAAATTACACGATAAAAATTACTATCTCTTTAAAATTGCCATAAAATTATCGGTACTATTTCGATCCACATTTTCAGTAATGGAACTCGTAAAATCACTTACCTTGTCATTGTTCATTTGCAAATTTGCTTAAATAAAAAAAACATTCTGATTGTACACATAAGCACTCTGAAGCTGGTATTTAAAAGATGCCGTCGACATGGGATGCTTGCTTCTCTTCAGCACCTGAACGGGCCTCTGGTGTTTTAAAGGTCCGTGTTACCAATGTTTAATGAACATTTAAGCTCGAATACTGTTCTTTATCTCCATATATTTCATTTCTAAAGCTTAATTGGTGATGATAGACTGGCTTATACATCATTTTCTTCATTTATTAGATAACTTACTGTTTTGTACATTCCATGCTCTTGCTATTCCCTTGCAAAGTCTACAAGTGAGATATATCAGAGATAATAAAAGTCCTTTCATGAAAAATGTATTTTTTTAACCACCTTTGAGATTGGTTAGTAAAAATTAATCTTAAATACTGCATTTACAGTCTAAATCTGCTCTTATGGAATAGTTTGTAAGATAAAATATTTTTTAAATGTTGATACCTCTGTATAAACAAAACAATTTTATTACATAAATTATTTTAGGATTTTAAAAATAAATTCACATTGTTCTCTTCATTCCTAGATAATGCTATAATTAAAATATTAAATAAAAATGCTCAAATTCTTACGAATACTCTCAAAGCGCCCTCTGTTTTAGAGAAAGCATTAATCTCGGTCTGTGGTCCTCGGTTAGTTCTTTCTCTCACTAAATGTACTACTTCCTCTTTACATATTAGTCTTCGAGTTTGATTGATGATCACCTTCATTAATTATATGACCAATATTGGCTTTGCAGTTTATCAGTGTAAGGCATTTAAGACAAAGAAATATTTCTTCCATACAGGAGTAATTAGATTCGTCTAGTCTAGATCATTTATGTGGATGAAATAACATGCTAAGGTAACGATCCCTTGGAAAAATCTTAATGGTTTCTTGAAAAATCGAATTTGTATTTTTATGTTTTCACCGAATGGAATGGAATTAACTGAACCCTTAGAGTTGTAGACTTCTCTCTTTTAATGTGTGATAATCAATAATAGAAAATCTAATGATCTTATTAAGTTAATGGCCAATTGTTTTGAAAAATAATAGTTACAAGAGCATGTTATTTGATATATCAGAAATACGAATATTTTCCAGGGGGTCTGTGTGCCAGTTAACAATGGTTATTTTCATTCTTATGTCGACACAATATACTGTAGACGTACCTTTTTCCACGGGGTCATAATTCCGCGGAATCTCAATTTCTAGAAAATTACGCGGATTTCCTACACTGTCACTATATGCCTTACATCTATATTAGTATGCTTGGACAATCTGTGACCGCGTACTTAGCGTAAATCAATACCACGCGGAAAAATGAACTTCTACCGTATTCCGATGAGTTTGAAATACAAGAAATACCACACAATCTGGCTCATTTGTTTCATATTTGGATATTTTACTCGAAAAAGACGTCAATTGTAATCTAAAAACCAAGCCTTATGATAAAGTAACGACTCTTAACATTTCAATCGTCAACTTCTCTTACTTAAACAGTAATAAACCTTCATCATTTCGAACAGAGTAAATATCTAGCATGTCTTACGTATGTAGAAATTCTAAAACGAGTTAAGTTATTGACAAACAAGTTGGTGAAACAAGAATATCAGTAGTCTTGTTTAAAGCCATCAATTCACAAGTTTTGTGGTCGATACAATGACTTTATCAGCAAATACAATATCATTGAATCATAGTATTGTAAGCAACTATTTTCACACTAAATTGTCAACGGATTTTTAACCCTATTTCAAGATCATACAAGGAGAACACGGCACCCGATCCCAAATGTCCATTATTATTAGCCCATGTAACAAAATTTTATCATCGGCAAGAAGGATAAGAAATAGGAAAATGATAAATACATATACTCATTGAATTAATTCAAATGTTTATATAAAACACAAACTAAACAAACTTTAAAAACCATGTTTTAGACCTATTAATTAATTTTATTTGATAACTACATCTTCTTATGTTTTTTGATGATTGTTCTTGGTTTTTGATGCTTGGATAAACATATGAATTTCCGTATTGTTTAACAACTACATTGCCAAATGTATAGTTTTATCTCCTGCGTGTTTGCCTAAGGTGTTTGCTTGGTCTAGATTTCAGAAGTAAGGAGTTGAATTTTCTGTGATTCGGATCTCACTACGCGACGTGGAGCCTGGCTCTCTGGATGAGAACGTATGAACCGAGATCTTATGACGCAGCAGTAGATGATGGCATGAAAGTTTCATCACAGCTCAACTGCCCTGAGTGCCAAGTATAAGTCTAAATTTGCAGCCTTTCAACGATATATAAGTTAGAAATTCTCGAAAGGCTGTTAAACAAACATAACAAAATAGATAGCATATTACTGTGAGAGAAAGAGAGAGATGGGCCGTGTGTTTATGTAAAAATGTTCTTTTGGTTTTGCACAGCCAATTTCTATTCCAAAGTCCAGAAAATAGATGCTTTAATGTAAATCATCGGCCAAACTGCGCTATTAATTAGGATTTTCGCAGGAAATGAGACCCACTTGTAAAATCGGTTGTTCAAGTCAAGAAACAATAGACATTGACAAGAGATAAATTGGATCCTGAAATAGAATGCATCGATGTCGAAATCATGTTGAAAAGTTGGTGTCTAAATTGCAGATAAAAGCTGCATGGATCTGAAAAAAGAATATGGTCGAAGCTATCGTTAATCTTAGTGTCTTCGACTCGTTCATTTCTTTTTAGCTCACCGGTTTTTTCTTTGAAGAAATATTAAATGATTTTTTCGGTTTCCGTTTACATTATGAAGACAATGAGATACTTTATTTTCACCCGTGGCTGCCTCTCTATTTTGTGCATACCACTCAAAGAGGTAGTATGATTTTTGTAGAATTTTTATTTTGTACAATTTAAGTATATCTTGCAATAGAATGACCATGTTCCACGGTTATCCCTTACGTTTGTTTATCATACAAGACTTTTAAATTGTCGATTATCATAAAACATATACATGTAGAAGTTCAGGCTTTACGGACCGTGGATATCGGCCTGGATAGCTCAGTGGTTAGAGCACCTGACTAGTAATACAGGGGTCCCGGGTTCGATTCCCGGTCCAGCCATATGTTTTCTTCGTGCATTTCTCCTTTCCTACTACATACATATATATGACTGCCATCATGAGAAAAGGGCCCTTATCTTTTGACGTCACTATGCTCAGAAAACGACGTCAAAGTCGCGGTACTGTAAACACGGAAGTAAATGTTGTCGACTATCACGTTTCGTACACAAGAAATAAAACTGGATTTCAAGGTGTTATAAAAGTTCTATGTGTATTTGATACGGACATTTTTTAAATATATAATATTCTAAAATTATTACTATTTAGTACGTGAATTCACTTATTCGTAATTCTATTTAATTAAGTATGTAACTTAATGTTGATATAAGCGATATTGGACATACACATTGTTGGTAACAGCGATAAAACAAAATCTATGCCTGACTAAATTAAAGATGCTGCATATTTGTTTTCTGAGGAATTTACATACACATACTTAAATTGGATTTATGTTCAGAAGTCTTAATATAAAAAAGTATATTCCATGCACATGTATATTTTTTTTTCAGAGAGAGCTAGCGAGAGATCAAGCCACACATAATATTACCCTTCTTTATAAACGCTACTTTTTGCTGTAAAATTTATACCATAATTCAAAAATGTTAAGTTCTTTAAATTTAATCCATAGTTTATCATACTGATGTACTCCGATTGTCAGACCACATGAACTGTCGATTTTCAAATGTGTGGATAAAAAACGGGGGGGGGGGGATATGTAGCCAGGCCAAAAAAAAAATAAAATCTCGGAATACCGGTAAAAAGACAACCGGTTAAATTTCAAGCTAAAATAAATAACTCCTCTTTGATTGGATATAGATACTTGTAACATGAGAGATTAAAACCTTCTACAACAACAATAAATAATTCTACTGTATATTGAATTAAAAGTGGGAGAATATGCTAAGGATAAATGCGGATAAAATACGGAGGATGGGGATGCCATAAAAACTTTGCTAAAAATAAATTTTGTTTCAAAATCTAATTTGAAATGATCAAATACATGTAAATACATGAAGAAGAAGTGTGTGGTATAGTTAATATTGTTTCTTACATTGTTCTGATAAATGGAATCCCACTCGAAACTGAACTGCAATATATTTCGGAATTAAATACAGGTATCGTAGACTTTTCCCAAAAGCATTATACCCAATGTTGAAGAAATTAACAATTTTATATCGACAGTAATATTATGAAAGAGGATATTTAGAAACCAGAAGAAAAATAAAAACAAAATAGATTAAGCGAAAAACAAGAGATTCTGAATGTAATTCCAAAAGTTATGAAAACGTTTAAATCATGAACCACATTTTTATCAAACCTTAGACAACAAATTAAAGAATTCTAAATTATAGAATTGATGACGTAGCACTGTTGATGTTGACATGCCTCGAAAGAAAATAGAATCGTGTTCAAAATTTAGAATTTTTGCTCTCTGCGTCTTTGAAAACAATATGTGACAATTGCTGGAGCTTAACATCAAGCAAACTTCTGTCTGAAAGTTGTAAGGAGCAAGGGATCGTGAAAATTAACTCTTTGTACGGTTGCAGAACAAAACGTGCTATAGACAAGGCTGCTTGTACATTCATTGTTGATCCATTGTAAGTTACACCTACATTACTAGATAGGCATACTCAATATGATATAAAAAAGCATTGTGGAGGATGTTAAAGGAATCTTATAACAACATTTCAACTGCTAGGTTTTACTCCCTCCGAAAACGATTTAAAAGATAGCCAATACAGGTACCTTGATTAGATAAGACATTTCTTTGACATATACGAGATTTTTCTTGCTTTAAATACATTATTGCTCTTTATTAATCAATTTATAAGGGCAAGAATTTTTAGAAATAAAATTTCAAATAAAATAAAATCTTAAAAGCGAGGGGTCGTGTCAAAACCGGAAGTGCTATTGATAATGCATCTACCCGTGGATAAAGCATAAGTTGATCTCACGGGTAGTATCACCTACACGTATGAGATAAATGTATCTAGCAAACCCCATTAACCTACTTTTAGGTTGTTTCAGAGAGTTATCAGCAGGAGCCGTAAGCTCATGGGGGGTTGTACAGCCGTAGACTTTTTAGAGCTGTCATATTCTGTTATTGAGAAATATGGAGTAAAACAAGACTGATATACTGATATTGCTCTAAATTTTTGTATATACTCTTACCTGGTTAATTCAGATTTAGAGCTTGACGAATTCCAAATCCTTCAGACTTAAGATTAATCACGTTTAATTTATAGGATTTTTCTATTCCATTCCTTTTCCTGCATATTTAAACAATGAACTGCTTTTTTGGTTGTTAGTACGGGGATTAATGTCGTAGCATTTAAATTTATTTCTGCAATAGCCGTGACTTTCATTCCAGTACATGTAATAACAAAGAAAGACATTTTATTGTTTATATTTAGACCCACATCTGAATGAAACAAATATTCAAAGTAAAATTAAATATATTAGATATAATTGTATTTTAGAAATTTAAATCATTTTATGTATAACTGATAGAACAGCCATTGTTCAAGAAATCTATGCTGCGGGTGGCTTTCTTACTACCATTTATAGACTGATTAATGGAAATTATTTTCGAAAGAAATAAAGGAAATAATATTTAATAAATGTAAATATTTAGTTATAATTTATCAGTCATGAAAAACACGGTTTCTCTATGGTACATTATGGAATGGAATTTGATTTCTATGATAGAAAGCACCTGCTTATTGCACGAAAAAAATGTTTGAACAATTATATATCCTTCCTTCAGATCAAAATTGATTCGCTACGCAATTCACGTAAGAAAAAACAATAACCGTCATGATTAAGAAGTATTTTTAAAGGTATTTATTACAAGCCATGACAGAATGTAGAGACTTCAGCAATAACTCGAACAAGTCACAGAAATAGATTCGCTTTATGAAACCAGAAGGTGGGATATCGATTAGAGTCTTGTCTATGTCGGTATGTCTCAAATGAGATTCGAAAGAGCACACGATTTCCTTGGTGATCAATGATTTTTGCTCCTCAATTATGTACAAGAAAATCAAGACCCCTAATGATAGACATAAAGAACCGAGCAAGCAACACCCAACACTTCTAGCATCAAAGAAAATCAAAATAATCCTGTGTCTTTTACCTCTAATTAATTAATTATAAAGATTTAAAAAAAATCAATAATGATTAATTAAAAATCATTATCAACATTGTAAGTATTGACATTTTATCCATGCATCATTGCACGATGTGTAGTCAAGAATATTTTTTACGATATTCGTGTATAACATTATAAAATTATAAGTTCTAGGGGAGCAGCAAGATGACCAATAAAATAATTTGAAATTTAGAGAAATCTTCAGATGATATTTCAAATGAAATTCATTGAAACAAAACAAATTAGTCTGTTTTCCTACATACATTTTAGCAGGATCGCCTTTCAAATTAGTATAAAACTTAACTGAAGTATCCATATCTATCAACTGATGAATGAAGGATTCTTGATGCTGCATAAATCTGTTTCAATTTTAGACTATTGTTTTCACATTCAATTGTCAAGGGAATTTTATACATCGAAATAAGCTCAACAAAGTCTAAAACTTACACAAATTAGATCATCTTCCGCTTCGTAGATTTGAAAAAAAATAAGTACTCTCCTGTTTTTCTTTATTAAATGGGTTTTATTTTCATTTCCTAATTTTGGATTCAACTCCAAATTTTTTTTTTAAGTTTAGTTATTTTTTACTATTCACCAATCAGTTAAACAGATAAAAATGAATAAATACAAGGTAGTAAACTTTTTAAAATTATTGATGATATATCGTGATGGCAAAATTATCAAATTGTCATTTAGATATACGGATATTTTTTTTGGTTCCGTAAGAAAAAATGAGAACATCTTCCATGACATAGAAGGGGGGATTTTAGAATGTTCAAGAATAGTCAGTGTGCTTATTTTTAAATTCAAGTTCAGATCATCAGACATAATCAACTGTGGTAAATCATTTGTTTTGAAAGAAAATAATATATTTAGTTCTGTAAATTGATTAAATGTAATTAGAAATGTAGTTGAACAATATGGAATTAATTGAAGATCATAGATTTTTTGAAAATATTTGAAGACCAGATCTTGAATTAAAATTTATTTATAAAAATTAATCTCTCTGAATAAAACTAAAAATATTTACGCTAAGCTTTGATATTTTTCGATACTTTTATAGTTGATAGCTTTGCAGCCACATATCCTGATTATTTCAAAATCTCTGGATGAATTTTCTTTGAGTATGCATTCCCCTTTGGATTTAAATTTGAATTCACAAATTTCATATATGGATATTTTTTTGCTAAAGGAAAAGTTTAAAAACCTGAATTTTTGTAAATATATATTATATGTATCATTATTGTTTATGTAAATTATATGCCGACCCAATAGATTTATAAAACTTAATTACTGCCTTTGTTTCTAAGTGTAAAAATGAATTTCTTAAACCTCTATGTTTTACTATCTTGACAAAAACCTTTAATAGCTGGATGTTATTTTCATTAAATAAAATAAGCGTCATTTATGTGGGAAAGCTGATCAGATTTCTCTAACACAATACAAACGTGATGGAAGCAAGTAATGAAATATGTGGGAATAACGAACAGTATTCGAGCTCAAAAGTCCATTTAACATTACAAAATAAGAGCAGAGCAAACACGGACCTCCAATGTGGGATCAGGTGCCATGGAGGAGCGAACATACCCTCCTCCTGATCACACTCGCCGTGTGCTCCTTGTCATGATCGGGCAATAACGGAAAAATCCGTCTAGACAACCCTATGTGTAAATAATGGCCTAACAATCAGATTGAAATACGTCAGTCAGAATTTGACTAAATTATCAATTGTATTTGCTGACAAAGTCATCGCATCGACCAAAGAACTAACGAAATGATGACTTTAAACGAGACTTCTGTTATTATTGTCTCATCAACTTGTTTGTCAATAATTCACCTTTTTAGAAATTGTGCATACGAAGAACAAGCTCTTCCGTATCGAATCAACTGAGAGATATAAACCCCGTATGCAGGTGACAAAGTTATATTGTTTTATAAATAAGGGAAGTTAACGATGGAAAAGTTGAAGTCATCACATTTATCATAAAGATTTTTTCTTAGATAACCATTAACGTTTTTTTCTAGTAAGAGATCCAAATATCAAAGAGAAACCCAGCTTTCCCATCGTTAACTTTCCTTACGTATATATATGGCACGCCAAATTCACAAAAATGAGTTAATCATAGTTTCACAATCGATAAACTAGGTTTGTCAGTTGTAAACTATAGTTTAAGGACTGTAAACTATAGTTAACAATGTTAATCTATATTTTACATCTGTAAACTATAGTTAACGCGATAATCTATGTTTCACAACCGTAAACTATACTTAACACCGAAAACTATCATTTGCGACTGCAAAACATAGATCATCTGATAAATACAGTTTCACGATTTGTAAACTATAATTTACAAACCGTTAACTATAGTTAACGATCTGATGAATATAGTTTCACGATTTGTGAAACTATGATTAACAACTCTTAACTATAGTTTACGATTGTAAACTATAGTTTACAAACGTGAATCTATGTTTATCAACAAAATCTATTGTTAACGCTTTATTCAGACAGATAAACTTAGATTAGCATTCGTAAACTATAGTTAACGACCGTTAAATATAGTTTTACAGATGAAAACTATACTTAACGAATCGTTAACTATAGTTTACGGTTTGTAAACTATAGTTTACAGTCGATAAACCTAGTTTATCAATTGTGAAACTAGGTTTATCTCAATTTTGTGAATTTGGCGTGCCATATATATAGTTGTATTTCGCTAACAAATGGATTTGAAGTTATACGTCCCCCAAATTATTCGATACTCAAGAGCCTGAAATCAGTACGATATTTTTTTTTAACTGAGGCAGGTTACTGACAATTAACTTTATAATTCAAGGATTGCAACAACATTGTTTATAGTCAGTAATTCGTACCTTTAGTGGTCGTTATAATAACCCTTTAAACATATACGTATAACCTGTCATTGGGTCATATTTTGGCTGTCGTGTTTCATATTAAGAGGAAGGTCTTTGATTTTATACTTAATTTGATCGAGGAAAATTCAGTCTACCTAATCTGTACATGGGGTTCAACTGCTCAACAGTTTAAACTTATATGAATAATGTTCTGCATTAATCTCTTTATTTATTTAGATTTTTACCGAATTATAGATTAATGCTAATGTATGTTATACAAAGGCTGCGACTATTTATCGTGTATTTCTATTCCAAATAAAGCTATTCTCATGTTGTAGAATTAATGATCGCTCTATTCTTTTTGTCAGTTTGTCGACAGCGACCTTAATGTATTAATCTTGACAACGTAAGATTGAGGTTCCTTCGATTGGAAATGAGACAGAGAGTTCTAAGCTGTTTTCACGAAAACATCGGCGATTCCTTCTGGGCAGATGAATCATGTCGATGAGACTTGACTTGGAGATGTGAGCCGCAGTGCTGTTTTTGTCAGCTACTAAAATCAGACTTCGACGTTATTTTCTGTCCGACATTTCCCGCCGTAAACTATATTTTGTTATTAAAAATAGTTTTCAATATACTGAGTTTTTCTTTAAAGACAAACAAATGTTATTCACATGGGAAATATTTTAATCCATTTTGTTATATTTGGATTATGTTTGACTACCAGTATTTTATTGATAAATGCCTTCATATATTGGCGATTTCGTCGAACTATTCTCTTTTCAATAATGACGATTAAGATCTCGTTTTCAAAAAGAAAGTTGCTGTCATGAAGGAGTCCCTAAAGGGTATTAGTGTTATCCCTTAGTTTGCTTGTGTACATCTAATCAATAAATCATGTTTTAGAAACAATTAATAAACAACTTTAATGAAAACTATTTTTGGTTTCAGCTGGGCATTGTATCCTTTATCAATTCAAATATCTGTATGGTGAATTACTTAATAACTCTATTGATATTTACGCCAAGGTAGACTGTGAAATTACATACCACCCAATAAAGAAATACATAATTAAAAATACGCTCTCGATCTGTTTCTTGGATAATGTTGTATGAATAACAAATAATTTTACATAAAATCATTAATACAATATGTATGCTATGTATGTTCTTTTCAACTCCTGTTTTGTTTAAAGAAGATGATGATCATAAGAAGACAACATTAAAATTAACTGAATTTTATAAAGAAAAGCTAGATTTCATAATACAGAAGAAACAGATTGATCAAGTTTCACTTAAATAGCACAGTTTTTTTTTTAAACTTCATTTTCATCAAAGGATACAAACGTACGGACAAAAATTGTAAGTCATTATTCTCAGCCTTAAACATAAATTGAGTTTATTATTAATATAAGAATGCCGATATCAATACATGGTAATGATCTAATGTTTTTTATGCTCCTTGTACATGTTAGTATGTGGGCATCTCGGAACTTAATTATCCCCAGGTGTATAATAATATTCAGGTATCAATGTCTGATTTACATATGTCTACGTCAGAGTATATTGACCGAAACACAAAATTGAAGAAGATGCATTCCTGGAGACAGGTATTACACATTCTACATAATTATGTAATTCTTTAGATATACACATACAATGTGTTAATATCCTATTTCTCTTTTCTATTAGAATGAAATGCAGTTGAATGAACTCACAAAGTAAAAAAAATGTTTAGAAGCAAGTCCCTGCGTGTTACAATAGTGTATTATATTCTCCACCAGAGAAACCGGAAGTCCTAAGTCAAAATCAATAAAACCTTCATAAAAATCACATAAGGCTGGATTGGATTAAAAATGTTGAATATTTTCCTTCATTGGTAATTTTAAATTATTTATCTTTTTTAAATCAAAGGATTACAGTTGAATCAGACTTTCTATAAACGGGTTATAAATTAGTGAGAGTAGAAAAGCCGGGTTTGGAGCACACAGTCATTAAACAGTTAAAGTTTATCATTGAGGGAGTTAGCAAGATCCTTTTTCCCCAAGAGCAACCCCTTTCCCGAGGCGAGGCTAGGGAAAATAGGCCTGCTTGTCTTGTTGACCCCTTGAATAATATAGGTTACAACTGTTTTAGTAATATATCGATATAAGAATTAGACAAGTTAACTTGTACTGTATTATACTCAGTGAAATTAAATGACGTGTGCGATGGAATTATCGGTTTCCCAGAATAAAATTAATGATTAAAATAAATAGAAAGACACTGTATCTGAATAAATGATCTGCAATTAACAATACATATGTATACACTTAAGAAATAAGATATCATTTTGAGAGTGTTAATGGGATATGACATGAAGTCGGTCACGTGATCAAATTCTATAACGCCCGAAGGGCGTTATAGTAGATTTGATCACGTACCGACTTCATGTCACATCCCAATGACACTCTAAAAATGATATTTCATTTCTTATATTTATATTTTTATTTCTATTCACATTACAAAGATCAACTGCTCTAATTAGACTTTGTTACTGAATACAACATAACGGATAAATACGACGTCATATGACGTCACAATCAAAACTTACCAAATGTCTCATGCACTTTGATCATGTGACCGACTGCATGTCATTGAAAATTGAATTTCATTTTTTTAGTATTGTCATATAAGGAAAGACATTGGCAAATGTAAATATATGTATATGTTTGTTAGCCCTCCTTACCCTTACATTTAACTTTAATTGAGCTGCATTATGAATATTCATTTCTCCATTTATTTAAGCATATTGGAATTTTTTTTATATAATTAAACAATTGCAATGTGTTCTAAATAGATGTGTAAAAATTCATCAAATTGACACTCGAATTTGCAGGGAATCAGATTTAATGGCGATTTTTAAAGAATATATCTACTTACTCTTACTGTAAACGTATTATTCATTTTAGCGCTTTTGGCGGAAAGATACTTCCGCTAATTCAAGTACATCGCTAAATGTCGTTAACATTGATACATAAATAAGAACATCAAGAAATGCGCTAAATCAAATCAACTCTAACTTGTTTAAAATACATTTTCCGCTTAATATCGTACACGCAAAATATAATTCATTTACAGTATTTGGTGACAGATCGGTAGAGGTATAATATAAATTGATAGGGTCGTCCTTTCCAAGAACCAAGAAATACCCCCGCAACTTTACATTCGAATTCCCTTCGAAAACAATAATTTTTCTCTACACTAGGAAACATCTAATTTAATTCATTTATGTGTTAAGGTGCATACATTTGAGGTTGATTCTTTTGCATTTCAGGGTAAATAACTCGGGGTATTTTATATAATTATCTTTATGTACACATCATCCCCATAAAAATCCTGGTCTCTGCCTGTAGTATCATGATCGAGCATGATGTCCCTTGTTTTACAGGAAATGCTCACATGTTTCACGCACATTTCTGCATACAATTGGTGTTTTAATCAGCCGTGGTAGTGTAGTTCCTCCGAGTCTTTGAACCAAGCATTTACTATTGTTAGACGAGTCACACCTGTTGTGAGTTGAAGAGCCAGTACCTTATTGTGGGTTATTTCTCACTTTATCCACATTATCCAGTTTGCATAACTTTGTTACAGTTATTCCTAGGGGTATTTTACTACAATGATGCTACAGCGTGATTAACTACATGTAACAATCATGCTTGCAAAATTACCACTTAAGTTTATAGACATAAACAAAAATTAAATAGTTAAAATTTCGGCCAAAATCTTGACATCTTTCCCATTAATTCAATAGTCGACAGGTATTTTCTTATTAAGGTTTCGTCAAAGGTGAACATGTCTAAAAAATTATTTTTACAATAGCTCCAAAACTATGTGTGGTATAAAGTCAAAACGTTTACAGTTTATAAATATATCATTGATTAATAGATAGAAAGTATCACTTGATAACAAATATTTTTAAAAAGACATTTTTTGAGAAAAATTGTATCAGAAAATGTGCATATTTAAAGAAAAATGCACCTGCTTAATTCTGTTTTTTTTGTGAAAACCATAATTGCAGAAATAATATATGTTTATCATTGAAGGGCAAGTTGGACGTGAATGGTTTCTGAAAGGCTGTTATTGACAGCATGACATGTATAAAGACAAGACCCCTATAGAATACGCCATTTGCATTGTACTTTCACTTTCAAGTCTTAACATTTGGACAAAATAAACAGGGAAAACAACTTTCCAGAGGCTATCCAAGTCCAACTTGCCCTTCATTGATAAACATATTTTGTTTCTGCAATAATGGTTTTCACTAAGAGCGCCGAATTAATTAGGTGTATTTTTTGAAAATATATGCATTTTTAAGAAGAATTTTTCTCAAGTAATATTTTTTCAAAGTATTCTTTTTTATCAGGTGACAATTTCTATCTGTTAATCAATGAAAGATTTATAAACTGTAAAAGTTTCAACTTTATACCTCACATAGTTTTGGGGCTATTGTAAAAACTAATTTTTGGACATGTTGACCTTTGACGAAACCTTAAAAAAGAATAAAACATTCGACCACAATGTTTCATGCGTTCAAGTTACATGACTATAAATAAAACAAACCCGTTAAAGTTATCACTATGGTAAATCAATGTTTATATAATAGTGTTGCATTATGCATGTACTATGCCTAAATAGTAGGCAGGGTTTGACACATGGTGCACGAGCCGGAGGCGAGTGCACTATGTGTCAAACCCTGCCTACTATTTAGGCATAGTACATGCATAATGCAACACTATTGTTATTATTATGCTGACTGTTGTAATTATTTATGCGGCAATCTATTTAACTTTTTCCTGAAAACATCGGTGCTAACACAGCGCACCTGCAAGAACTGATTCAAAATCTTCATACTAAAATTTGTTGCATGCTTAGTTATTTTGATTTTCTCTAAATAATTCGGGATTTTCTGTCCCAAAGCAACTCATCTTTATTTTCCGTTGTGTTAGTTAAGACTCAATCGCATCATCTCGGGTCTTTCCGTTAGAGGTCGGAAAACAACCTCGAATGTATTAACATCACCGGATGTTAAAATTTTATACATCTTCCTGTTTATTCAAATATAGGATAGACTAATTTAGAAGCCCCTTCTATAGTATATTCTAAGTAATATCATTACATTGAATAAAGTTAAACTCCATATTCCACAGATAAAAGGTCTCCATGCATTTATTTCAAAGATCGTAAAAGAGGAGGGTTGTCATGGCGTCTACCATATACATTCGAGGTCGTTTTTCCGCTGGCCGGAAAGGCCCGAGAAGTTGCGATTGAGTTAAGACTGATTTGTTTGCAGACGTCGCTTCTCACTGATATTTTTCTTTTACATCCTTCAATCAAGCGCTATATAAAAAAGCGTTTTAATGACCCCATGATATCAGTTCATCTAACGATCTGTATGTAATTAGTTTGAAACTTTGTTGTAAACATTTATCTATGGTTCCTTAGAATAACATAACTGTTTTCAAATAATATTTGTCTATTTTCTCCTTCTTGTGTCAATTGTATAAATTAAGTTTATATATGTAATAAAATCCCACCAACCAGTGATCGTCTCTGTGGCGAAATCGATAAGGCATCGGACTGGCAATCGCATGCTCGTGAGTTCGATTCCCGGCGTGTGCATGGAAAAATTTTATTCAGTAAATAAAGCCGTGCACTATTTCGGCATAGTATACTTACGCTATATAAATCCTTAGACCACTATGCGAGAATAGTAGGGTATGGGTTATATAGAGACAATCTGACAGGAAGCTTAATAATTGATAACAATGTATATTTAAAATTTAATACTGCAGTATTTTTTTTTGTGCTTCAAGTTTCATTTAATATAACAACATTATCCGGTTCACATTATCTTTTTTTTTCTCAGTTTAACAAAAATATTTGTTAAAGTTTTTTTTTTCAACTCATACATGTACGCATAGTTCCCTTTCTAAGAAGAACATTCTCCAAAATCATATATCAGTTTTATATTTATTTATAATAATTCCAACAATCAAATTGGCTTTGAATGACCATACAATGTACCATCGTCGCAAACCACGGCAAAAATGTACGCTCCTCTCCCATTTTGTAGGAGAGAGCTATATATGCGGACTCCGGACCGTAGCTTGAGACGAGGACAATGTACCTATATATATTAGTTTCTTGATCAACATTAACAGAGATACATAGCGGTAAATGTTCTATGAGGCCACCACAATATCAACAGCGGCGAAGGAGAAAATTCAGGAGTACTATACAGATGTGGCTACTAAAAGACTCAAAAGACTCTGAGAAAATGAATTCAAAAAACTTAACAAAACTAGTGAAACCAAAACGTATGACTTTTCAATTATTTATAAAACCATTCCCTTCGAAAAATTTATTTCAGTCTATTTGTCATCATAAGCAGTTGCTTTTTTCAATAAAAATGTTTTTTTTCAACTTACCCTGTTATTTGCAAATTTAAAAAATCTAAATGTAAACACATGTACTCTGAAGTTGATGTTAAAATGATTATGACTGACAATATCTATGCAGTTCTTGGAGATTAATATCTTCAAACAATCTGTTTAATTTAACTTCACATCACTGCTAACTCAGGTTTTAAGCATATCTTCTTTTGTATTCATTTGAATCAGAAATTACATTTTCACTACAAATTTTAATAATTTGTTCTCGACAATCACTAAAAATTATTGTATATATTATAGGGAAAGATATTTCTAAGTTTATGAACTTGCAACCAATCCTTTTGTATGAATTATACAATAAAATATGTTCCAAACAAACAAACAGAAAAAAATTGTTTTAATTTCAAAAGACAGCTTATTGCGCCCAGTTGTTAGCAGATATTTTATATTCATTTACACGGATATTTTTTCATAAGCTTCAACATGAAAAGAAGAGGTCTTTTCCTGAGGTATTCGACTCAACATCTAGTTATATCGACTACGTTTATGTTTTTTTTTTACATAATATAAAATTCATTTTCATTCCTACGTTGATTCAATATATCCCCAACAAACTCGAAATTTAGTTTTTGTTTGCATTGGATATTTCATATAAAAAGACTATAATCCTTATCTAATAACAAAAGTTTATGAAAATAATGATATTTACAGCTTTTCTGTCGTCAACATCCTTTATTATTTTTTTTTATTTAGCAATATTCCCTTATCATCTAAATAGAGGTTTTTATATGTCTCAGTTTATTTGATACACAAGAGCATGCTCTAAAATATTTTGAAACGAAGCAAGCTATATTGACAGATGAGTTGACGGAGCAGTGATATTAACGGTTTCTTAAAGTCTACAGGAGAGGTCGAAGGGAGAAATTATAAATGAACAGACAAGCCCATCAGACGTCTACGTTTCTTTATAAAGTAAGGTAATAACAGACAAGTTGATATTACATGGATTTCAGTAACCCCTTCTAAAGTCAGCATTTCGGAAATTCTACGGTCGTTATAATGACATTATTAGCAATTCAACTTGTCACTGAGTCTTTTTGGATCCGATTGTTCGGCGTTTGTTTTTATACTAAATCTGACTAAGGAATGCTCCTTCTGCCTCATCAAGATATAGGGCTCAAGGCTGGTGTGACCGGTTAACAGGGGAAGCTTACTCCTCCTACACATCTGATCCAATCTCCAAAGTTTTTGAGTCCGTATTTAATGCCCTGTCTATAGACCTGTATTGTTTGTAGGTTTTTAAGATAAATCTTTATTTGTTTTCTACACCCTTTAAATAAGAGACAAAATTACTGTTTTTCATAAAAGACACATAAATATATCAAAAGATGTCATGATTTTCCGATTTTTAATCTATGAATGGTACTCAGATGCGCCATCATACCAAATATTGATATTGATTTGTTAATATATATGTAAATATTTAACGCAAAACAATCATTTTTATGAACATATCAATTATATCAATATAGGTATTATCATATTTGTAGTGATTCGACTCCCAACTAGATATCATCCTTTGGGACATCAGTATTGTAGTACTGTCTCCAGTTAAAAATGTGGAATTGTTTACGATCGAATAACAAAATGTCACAATGCACACTGATGAAAAATTTCCACAGTGACAACAGTTTATTTATTGACAGTTAGACTTAAAATGTTAACATAAAATAATTTATTGATATGCAGTCATTCACAAATTTGAATTAATTATCAATTAATAACACCTTGAAGCACCGTAACGCTGACTGTCGGATGCAACGCATGAATACTTTATAGGGGGAGAAAGAATGATACAAAATCAATACATACTCTACTTCAATTAGGAAGATGATTGGAAAAAAGTTCAATTCGAAGTGCTCTAGTCATTATTATCAAGTATACCACATCGTTTTCCCCAGCCGTTAAAAGGGAACGGTTACGTTGCAGAAAATAAGAATATCAACAACAGAGAATACAGGAGGGGTGAAAATTCAGGCTAGTTATTCATGATTCTGCTAGAATTGTATTGTTTCATCTGTACATAAATGCATGATGCTTTTTTGTAATAAAGTCAATGGTTTTTTAAAGAACCAGTGTGCAACTACAGATTTGACGGTTTGGTATAGAAATCCCTGGAGAATTAATGGTAACCTTGGTGATTCTTCATGAAATTTTCATCGTTGCCATTATCAACTGTTGGATCATAAATATGAATTTCTCTTATACATTGAATACTTCAAGATGTCTCCGTATAGTTCTTATATATTTCTGAATTTCTTTTCATAATGTCAAGGCATGGTCCTAAAAGTCTTTCAAAAGAGTCACGTTCTAAAAATGCAACTTTTACTTTACCTATGGCGTATACATTGGCTGATCTTGGTTTATTTTCTATAAGAGCGAGCTCTCCGAAGTACTTTCCGGCGCCATGGCGCCCTACTTCCTCTTCACCTCCATCCGGGTGATTTATAGTAACTCTTATCATCCCAGATTCCACGAAATACATACCATCAGCTTCATCTCCCTGAGCTATGATTGTTTCTCCGTCTGGATAGTTTCTGGTCACCAATGCGTCTGCAAGATTCATACGCTCATATGGTTCTAAGGATTTCAGCATCGTGACATTTTCTAGAAGTTCTTCATACATTTTTCGCTTTTTAAACGCACTTCGCAATATTATTCTACGGAATGAGTTTCTATCCATAGCCCATAAAACACCATCTGATACAGCAACGATGGACGCAGAACGTGGCATGTTGTACATCAAGGCTAGTTCTCCAAAACTCCCTTTATTGTCAAAACGATGAATTTTTTTCTCTTGACCATTTACATTGACTAGAACATCATAAAGACCATGATCTATGACGTAAAAATTGTCTCCATCATCCCCTTGGTGAATAACATACTCACCGGGTTTCACCGATTTCTCAAACATGGCGTCGATGACATCTTGCATCTGTTCGGGTTCTAAACATCTGAAGAGGAGAATGCCACACACAGCCTCTGTCAGACGTTCTCGTTGTTCGTCTGTTTTCGGATAAATAACCTTATCTTCATCATCGTCATCTGCTTCCGGGTCGTACCTTTCGGCGGACACCGACTGACGTCTGGCATACCGATTATATTTTCTAGTTTTAGGTTTGAATTGTTCCTTATCCGGTTCCCCTGCCCCTTCATCGTCTTCGTCTACAATCACATACATTGGAATAGATTTAGGTTTCCTGGTTTCCTTAACCTTGGAGAAATAATCCACTGCAAAATCGTACAGATCATTCGGCTTATCACGCAAGACAGCTACTGTAAAATCACGCAGGAGATCTCCTAACCCATCCGGAATTTCTAAACTCATGGTATCTGTTTGGCAAACCTTCTCCAAGTTACACTTTTACTATAGTCCAGCCTATTCGGTCATAAATGATAAATTGTAAATTAAATGCACACTGATTTATGGCTCTCCTAAGTGAAGTAAGTATAGAGATCGGAAATATTGCCGTAAACTAGCGATCCTTCAATAGAAGACACGGTTTTATCAACAGTGAGCCGATATTCCCAAACAGTGTTAAAATCGATGGATACGTTTAATGAATTCTTTATCTTACATCAGTTCCACGATGTAATGAGACTTTCCATCACAATTGTTATGTATAAAAAATTAACTTCCTTTATCATTAAGAATTCCTTTAAAACAAGACAGTTAATTGTAGCATCGAGTGTAGTGGATTAGGCATAACTGTTGTGGACAAATCTCTCTTAAATGAATGATTCTGATAGCTTCTTCTTTATTGAAGTAAACTAGAATTGCATGGTCAGTCGTAAAAGCACAAAAATCCTATAAAACAGTCCAGTCGATAGGAAATGATTTATCCTGTCTGTTTTACAGGATTAAAGTTCTGTTTATTGGAAATGTTCGGTACAAAAAACCTGCTCCAGCTGAGGAATACAGCAAAATTCGCTAGCTCAATCCGGACTTAATCTACAAAACACAAACGAAAATGCTCAGTGAATTAAAGTGAAGAGCTGCAATTATAACTGATCATCACAGTTGTGTAAACAGACTCCAGGAAGGTTTTAATTAGGGATATTGGAGGAAGCTGTATTAATAATCAATATCTTTATGATCTCCGATCTCGCCACATCACCTCAGCCTTAAATGACAATAATTACAGACACCGACTACAGACGAACAACCCGGGTCTCTAACAATGCCCCTAGACCACTATTTCTATTTTGCATGATGAGTTCGGATTTTACGACTAATTTTATTTTAATGTTGTTCTGATAATTACATATGTGACTTTTAAAAAATAAGAAAATTCCTTTTAAGAGAACTAAATAAATGTATTTAAAATATAAATTTAAAAATCCCTTTGAACTGTTAGATTATAGAATGTATGTATATCGTAAGTCGGTGTATACCTGCCTTCCTTATATAGTGAAATATACACTCGGTTTAAGATTAATAAGCATCTTTTCTGCCCGAATAGATGATATTATCTATTCATTTCCAATTTGTAAGTACATCAAATCGGAAAGGTGATCACTTTTTCAAATACTTGATATCATATCACTTATTAAATATAAACTGAAAAGGTGATGTCGTATTTTCGAAAAGGATGTATTATTTATACGAAAAGGTTATATCACTAAATTGCAAACATTACCAAAACGGCGCCTCATACGTTTCGAACAACACAACCGAAAAATGTAACATACTTTCAAAATTGTTCGATACAAATTTCAATTTCATCAATATTGTGAACATATTTACATGTACAAAAGAAAAAAAACCATCGTTATTCAAACGTTCGGCAAAACACCCTTTTTTAAAATCTAGAATCCACTCTTTTCATTATCAAATGCGTTCATCCTGTTCTCATCAGATAATTGCATGAAAAATAAAAAATAAAAAACCTTTAAATCATATTTATTTTTTTATATAATGTTTAATGAAAATGAATTGTTTTTTGGTGTTGATCTTTTTAGCGAATAAATCGTCATGTATCTGATTTTTAAAAAAGAAATAAAAAACATGGTGAATAAAAACTAAATTTTTTAACATAGTCATCGCGCCTTTTTAGCGTGACAGACTTGGGAGTTCAACTCCAAAAGAGGAATTAGGTTCAGAAGTTGTGTTGTCTTTAACAATACATTTATTTATCCCTGCCTTAATTCAATCTTTAGGGTGCTCGTGTCCTCTTCAATGCAGTCTGTCATTCAGGAGTCAAAATTAATCATCGCACGGATATTAATACAACCTACTAAGGAGTTTTCCACTGTGTGTCTTGTACACATGTCTAAGATCTAAATGAAAACACCGATATTAGATTGTCATCTGATACTAAAATCAGGTGCTGCAAGTCTGCAATGATTTTGATGACGTGACTTAGTTTCAGAAAAGGAATTAATAAAAGGCATATTGAAAAAAATATTGCATATTGAAAGGAAAAATTGGTTTAATAAACTTTTCTCTTCAAAAATTATTGTTGATTTTCTCGCAGACAACTTAAAATCATGCAGTTATAAAACTTTTGACGTAAAGCAGTTCTTGCAATTGTGTTCTTAAGATTGCAGTTCTGCATACCTCCAGGTTATTCTTCATTATTCTTATAACGTAAATGACTTGGACCAAGGAAAAAGATCTACGTCAAAACTCCTTTACCGTTAATTTCTGTTTTAAAATTGCGTTCAGAAAACGTATTATTACGGGTGATGAAAAATGAGAAAAAATCATCAGAAGAAATTGAAGGGGAAGGTAAATTATATGAATTTGAGATCACTGACTATATAGTATAAAAATATTTTTAAGGTTTCAGGCAAACTTAAACATTTAATATATATATGGATAACGTTATGGGTTTCAAAGATGCATGCTGCTGAAAGCTTCACGAACTGGCACAATACCTAACATTAACATCCAGAGTAAGAAACAAAATGGTAAGGGATAGAGTTAGAGAAAAACTTAAATAGCTGAATGCTTAAATCTCAGAAAGTGGTAACTCAACTGCATTAATTTTTTAATGTTTGATATAATATATTGATGATTGGATTGTAAAATAAAAGCGAGTTTTTTTTTGGGCTGTCGGCTCGTAGCAGAAATTAACACAATTGATATTGTATATCAGAGATATCAGAGAGTGTATGATCCACTTATAGGTTGAACAAAGAAACTATAACAACAAGAAATAATACATTATGTCATACATTATAAATTTGGGGACAATTCGGATGAATTTCATTTGCAGCTTTATAAAATTTCAGTTAGACTAATTTCTTTACAGACATTTAAAAACAAAGAAAAATCATTATTATTTTATAAATGAAAAAGGAAGTTTTTTAACTCGTGTTGAATTTTAACAAAACGGTAAAATCTATTCTGAGTGATGTTATACTTTACACTGAAACATTTAATCTGACATTAAAATGTCATCTTCAAAGTTAACGCCATTAGCTGCAGTTGTCTTTTCATACTGATTATCTCATATGGGGACAATTTTTTAAAACAATGACACGAACGCTTTTGTAGCCTACCACGGTGTTGAATATTTAAACACATGGATCACATGAAAACATATCGAGAAACACAATGCAGGGAAAATTTTCTACTTGATAACCACATAATTTTTTTTTCAAAACATGTAAAGTTTCAAACAAAATCTTTACTATTTCTAAACTGACGTGTAGCCTCTTTGGATCAGTAATCTTCGAATAGCCCTTACAAGCTTTATCCCTACTTAAAGGCATTTATAAATACATATCTTATCTTAACAAAAATCTTAAAACTTCATTTTAATGAAATATATGGAGATAAGAAACAGTATTCAAGCTCAAAAGTCCATCAAACAATACAAAATTGGAGAAGAGCAAACACGGACCTCCAAAACATCAGAGGTGGGATCAGGTGCCATGGAGGAGTGAACATCCCCTGCCAACTGCTCACACCCGCCGTGTGCTTTGGTCATGACCGGAAATAATAAAATTTCGTCGTCTATTCATTGTGTAAGTAATAGCATTACAATAAGTATATATGCCACGCCAAATTCACAAAAATGAGCTAAACATAGTTTCACAGTTGATAAACTAGGTTTATCGACTGTAAACTACAGTTTACAAACTGTAAACTATAGTTAACAATTCGATTACTTTAGTTTTCATTTTTAAAACTATATTTAACGGTTGTTAACTATAGTTAACGAATGCTAATCTAAGTTTATCTGTCTGTAATAAAACGTTAACAATAGATGTTGTTGATAAACATAGATTCACGTCTATAAACTATAGTGTACAATCGTTAAATATATAGTTAAGAGTTGTAAATCATTGTTACACAAATCGTGAAACTATATTTATCAGATCGTCAACTATAGTTAAGAGTTTTAAACCATAGTTTACAATCGTGAAACTGTATTTTAACAGATAATCTTTGTTTTGCGATCGTATGAATCATAGATTATCGCGTTAACTATAGTTTACAAATGTAAAATACAGATTAACTTGTAAACTATAGTTTACAGTTCGTAAGCTATAGTTTACAACCGATAAAGCTAGTTTATCGACCGTGAAACTATGTTTTTCACATTTTTGTGAATTTGGCGTACCATAAGTATGACTCAATGATAAATTGTATTTGCTCACAAGGTCATTGCATCGACCATAGAACGTACGAAATTGTAACTTTAAACTTGACTGCTGTTATTCTTGTTTCATTTACTTGTTTATCAATAATGAACCTCGTTTTAAAAATTGTATACACACGTAGAGAATGGTCTTGTGTATCGAATCAACTGAAAGATTTCAATACCGTATGCAGGTAATGAAAATACATTGCTGTACAAGTAAGGGAAGTTGACGATTGAAAGCTTAAAGTCATCACGTTAATCATATATCTTGGTTGTTGAATAACCATTAACATCTTTTACAAGTAAAATATCCAAATATGAAACAGATGTGTCTGATTCTGTGGTATCTTTTATCTCAAGCTAACCATTGTTAATTGACATTTATTCGTCGATATACTGGTATCTAAATGTTGAATTGAAAGCCATTGCAAGTGCTTTTTTCTTTTTACGTATAAGATTTTGGACAAATCCTTCTTCATATGAATACAAAAATAGGGTCTGTTAATAACGGGACACAACTGGTACCCATTTGATTTCCAATAGATTGTTGAAAGACCTGGTCTCCAAATACCACCTAGATATTGTCCATCAGAAACTGAAGCATATGTCATCTTAAGAGTACTTGTGTGTACATCAAGAATGTTTTTAACAATTTTGCAAATGACCAATGACAAAATAAGAAAATTTACTAGTTCCATATTTATAAAAAAAGCAGGCGTCAATGAAATAAAAAACCCGGACTTTATCTTAGCGTGTAGAATAATCGTATAAAGTTGAAAAGTCGTAAGTTTTTAGGCTGTTGATTTAGGTAAAATCTTGTGATTTCAAATTTTCCAAAAGTTCCATTGATTTTTTTTTTTAGGATTCACATCTGATTTACACCACTTCACGAATATATTGTTGCACAATACTCTTAAATTGTCTACTTCACTACTGTCAATATCTAAGTGAAAGGATTGGTTCAACATTTACTGGAACCCGCCATGTTTCTTTGTTTGTATATGAAGGTTTGGAATCCAATATGTAGATATGGTAATTTTTACTCATTTTGGTTCTTGAGAATATTTTCAAAACTGAAATATGATTTATTCCCCAATGCACAGTTTTTACTGAAAATATTCACAACTTCAGCATATAAGAGTTTAATCTACGTACGACGTAATGTACAGTATATATGCTGAAAATTTTTAGTTTTTTCTTCTTTAAATAGTTTTCTCCCAAAAGAATGATCGATTTTTGGTGTTTTATTTTTAGATTTCATGAAAAACACGATTTTTTAGTCGGATATTTCTTTTTAGGGAAAAGAAACATTTTCAGATTTATTCCGTTACATACGTCAATGTATTTTTAATACAAACTAGAAGTCTAATTAATCTGGTGAGTGCCGAGTGAGAAGCCCTAAGTGGAGCTTTGCAGTTACCTGCAAACTGTCGAAGTACCAAGTTTATTTCAATTGATTCCAGCTAATTCGATACACAAGAGCACAACCTACATGTACGTAAAAACAATTTATAAACCTAGCAAAGCTATTAACAACCAAGTTGATGAAACAAGGATATCAACAATTTCATTTAAAGTCAGACTGAATCAGCACAAGCTAATTTTAAGAATCTTTGTCTCCTTACTTGTTTATGATTGTATTCTTAACAATAAAAAGTGTTTTTGTACAGTTAAGCTAATGTTTTATTGATGTTGAATAATATGCAGTTGTGGTGAAGACTGAATCAGCACAAGCTAATTTTAAGAATCTTTGTCTCCTTACTTGTTTATGATTTACGGGAAAAAAGAAAAGCACTTTAAGGGGGATGGTCGGGGCCATGGGGCGTTAAGATATAAAATTAGATTGTTAAACTTGTTAAATTTGCAAGTTTTTTGGTCGATTCAATGATCTTGTCAAGAAATACAATCTATCATTAACAAAAAAGCTGACTGATTGTAAATTAACCTTTGAGTTTATTTTATTTTATTATTTTATTTTATTTTATTTTATTCGCTATCTCTTTATTTCAATTCAAACACAGCATCTCCATTTTTCAACTTTAAACTTTGTCCAATTTATTAAGGATTGACATAAACATGTTTAAAAAAACAAATTTCGCTGAATAAGCAGGAAATACATGTATTCCTGTGACCACTTCATCTCTTGATTGTATGAATTTTATTCATATTTGCGTATTTAACTATCTGTATTCACTTCCAAATCAAGGAATTATCGATTCAAAATATTTTGTCAGTTATACTTTTAATTGAATGGCAAGGGCGACTGGTTTCTTCTAAGCATGTCCTTTTAAACAATAAAGCCGTAAGTTATCACTAGAAATATGCATTAACTGTCTCTAATAGCATTGGCAGGAAAAGCCAAGCTCTACTGTAGTATCGCTGTCTCCTATCGCTTGGACAGACATCTTGTTTTGAAGCACAATGCCAGGAGATAGAACGCGATTATTTTACGATAGAAGTTATGTTTCCAATTATAGAACTCTCTCTCTCTTACGGCAAAGAGCCTTCACTTTAGCCACCTGACCGATCGTCCTTAATTTCTGGCAGGAATTGGAAATTAAATTCCCTGGAAAACACTCCTTTGGCACATCAATAATTATTAGGAGCTTTGTAATGACATCTTCAAGAATCGCGGATATTGCCTTACAACGAAATATCGATGTGATATTGTACTAGGACACCATAATTGACTTAAAATCAAAGGTGCCTATGAATTAACAACAAAATAGTGGTCCTCACAAGAACATGCACTATCGTAGGGTGTTATTATCTCTACTGGAAAAGAGTGTCTAGTAACATTCTGAACATTTCAAAATTGTCAGAACTAAAACATGTCTAAAACAAATACCCTGGGTAATAAGAATGTATTGTTACAGAAACTAAAGACATTAAGAATAATCAATCAATACTTAATTCATATTTTAAGATAATATAAACATATAATTTTGTCTTGAAGATTTACAGAAAAGGCTTGGGGTAATGCTGCTTCTGATACAAATCATTAAGATTTGATTTAGATGAAATGTCAAAACTTCAGCGTCAGAGTTTGTATTGAAGCAATGAAATAAATGAGGCAGCAGGTTTCAATTGCACCAACCTTAGAATTAAGTTGGTTTTGGCATAAGAACATGATTGTCATACATTGTATATGAATATGTCTTATGACTATCATAGACTTAAAGGCTCTTGTCTTCAATAATGTGAACAATATTAAGACATTTATATGTGAAGGTGTTCCCTCTGTTGAATTCTGGATGAAAATATTTTTCGTTTCCCAAAAAATCATAACCAATAGGTATTCAAAAGAAATAAACATACTCCTTCAGATAAATTACAAAGAATACTAATGTCTCAAGACTTGTAATAGTGATGCCTTTTGATCTAGCTTTTATTGGTGTTTTTCAGACTTCGGATACGTAAGAGTTCTTCCATCACTGCACATTTCCCGTTTATTCTTGATTACGGTATACCAGCATTCCCTGAATTTTCTCATGAATAAAAGTTCATCTTAAAACTTGATGAATTTCTGATGGTTAATCATCCGTTCTTTGCAGGGCTTTTTACCATCTTCACTCGTCAATGAGTGTCTAACAAACTTTACTTTATGTTATGCAATTCTGACAGTTTGGTTTTCAACAAGTCATATTTCTTGCAAAACGAAAGAATCCTTTAACGACATCTAACACGAGAACTGAAAGCCAAGTGATATCAGTGAGTTTTGATGGATTTTCTCTTTAAGAACTTGACCAGTTAGCTAACAGAGAGCTACCAATGATGTAGAATATGAAATGGGATAGGCCTAACTTATTTCAATATGACACGCACTACACTATATCGAAGGAACTGTTCTACATTGAGTAAAAAAAATTTGGTTGTTGATGAGATAATAACCAATGCAGTGAAAGTTGTTTGATATAAATGTTCTCATTTATTGAGGCATTCTTAATTTTCCTATACTGATGTATGCTTCTTTTGATTGTTATATTTTATGTTATATACATAGTTATTCTCAACTGCCTTACAACGTCATAGTCACTCTACCACTTTTGGCGATAGTACCTGAAAAAATTGATTGAGGCTATCATAAGTTGGACAAAAAAGCTGTTGAAATCTCAGAAGTATCATAAGTTGTTTGTCACTAAGAGGTGCAATGTGAGATAAGTCAAAAGATAAAAGCTTAAGAATACCAGTACTGAAACAATACTGAAGAAAGACGGGGTCAAAGTAATTTATTTCATGATTTTGATAGGTATTTAATTTGTTAGACATTAAATATTTTCATAAATGAAAAAAAATCGTCATCTAGTTTATTTTTATTCTGTATTAGATTTATCAGTCATTATCAATCGTGCGAATTTTACAGGATTCGAATTATTATAATTAATGTTTCCAGAAGCAAGCCATGTACATGACACGTATAAATAGTATAAAATTACGCAGTCGAGTATATGTACAGTAGTGTGGTTAACGCTTTCAAGTAAATTTTTTTGAAAATGCCTCTTTAATTTAAAAATATGTATTGTATACTCTCATTGGTTTGATCCAGTGTTTTTATATTTTGATCAAAACAATTTTGAACTATTTCAGTTAGCAGAGATTCATGCATATGTTATACGAACGACTTCCGTTTGAGGCTTCAACTGACAGTAACATAATAAACGTGGTCAAGTGAACCGTCTAAAAATTTTAACAACAGAAGCAACAATAACTTTTTGTTCTTGACAAAGATCAGAGAATAAATCTATTTTCTTTTTAATAATTATGAGCTTGATCGAAATATAGATGTCAACACAATATAGTTTTTGCAATAAATAAAAGTCTTGCCAAATCAGCATAAATTACCCCGTGCTTCCGCCTACATTGGCAATTTCAGAATCAATGTAACCAATGTATCTTGAATTCCACTGTAAACGGTGTATATATGCGTGGATGCAATGAGCTAGAAAATAATACATTATTTACAACAAAAACTACAGGACAATGATCGATTGTTGAAAAAATAATATACGACCACAATTTCCAGTTTTAATCAAGAAGTGCATAATCTGTGATTGTGAAGAGAAAAAGTGGTTTGAACATGAAAGGATTGAATAAGATTTATAACATCACTTTCATGTTGCATGCGTGTTTGCCTTTGAAGGTCTCCTTGGAACTGAGAAATTAAGACTTGTTGCTTGTAATCAATAGATATTAACCTTTCAAGACGAAATTACTGAAGCGCGCACCTAAAACTTAGATGTTAGATTTCGCGTAAAAACTACTTTATTTATGGAGAAATAACTCACGTACGCCATTCCTTATTTCAGAACAGCTAAAATTTCATTTTTTCTGTCTCTACTTAGATATTGAAAAAGTACTTCGATGGTATTATAAGAGGACCAAACAGGCTTTCCGTGTTGTATTACCTGTCTTGTTCTGTGAGGTAAAGTATATGGGAGATCTCTGAATTGGAAAATTAATTATCTGTCTTATTAGAGAAAACTGAATGGTAGCATGGATATAAATCTGTCCATGTCTTGACAAATTTATCCAATAAGTTCAATTTATTTGTGGAGAAGATGAATGCTTATCCTTGTTTTCAGTCCATCGAGGTAAAGTAATTTATGGCTTTCCCGAATGCTTATTTGGCTAGAAAAACCTTACTTCTCCAGGTTCCTTAATAGATTTAAACTTTATCCGATTTTGATCAAATACAAGTTAATTCTTCCTTGCTTTTTTTTTGGTAAACGACATTTGAAATTTTTTTTTACCAAATGATTTTTTCCCTTAAAGATAAAAAGCGCATATTTTCTCGATTTTCTGACTAGATACGCATATTACATTATAATCATTTTACCCCGATTATTCATTTCAGGCTGAACAAAAAGATCCTTTAACTTCAAAGTGACCCCTTCACAATTTTATATATATATATATTTCTTTGAGATTCTAGGGGATTTTTTCCAAACGAAAAAAGTAACAACATTAAATGAATACCTTCCCTGTATATACAAACGTGCTGCTATACTCTCAATACTCTTAATTTTCTGTTTAAATTCTGTTTGTTCAGATTTAGAACATTTAAACATTGTATACTTGTTGCTTAGTGTTGATTGTATTTTAATAAAGTAGGTTTACTTAAATGTGCGCCAGAGAAAGTAATAAACACATCCTAAATTATGAAATGCAGTTGTCAAAACTTAAATAAATATCTGAAAGTTTTGACACACATTCAAAATTCGTCGAGATGGCACGCAGCTAAGAAGTGGAATACTTCATATGAAAGGCGTCCGGAATTTTTATGCATTTAAAAAAAAAATCAAGCAAATAGACATAACAAACAGTGTTTCAACAAAATCATTCTCTAGATAATTTCTTAAAAATTTACAAATGTTTAAATGATATAAACAATATTTTAAACATTTTTTTTTTAATAAAAAGTCAAAGTTGTTTCGAACTCTGCATACCATACCAAGTACTATAACCTCCACCGTAAGTTGTACAAAAAGTCAGCATTGCGGTAAATCTTATTATGAAGAAATCACTAGTGTTTCCGTGGGTCTTAATAACTCGAGGACAATGAATTATTCATAATCATCAGTTGTATGTAAATATATATATAAATGGAAGCTCATGAACATCAGAGGGGAAATCCATTTACAAACAAGTCACTGATGGGGAAAAATCTTGGACGTCTGAAAATCATCGATATGATTGATTTTCTTGGAAAAATATATATGAACTAGCAGTCAAACTGTGAACACATTTAAACATGTATACAGTGAGATAATCCTTAGCATGCATTAACGATTTGTTAACCATTATCTTTAATGTAATTCAGGAAAAGATTCATGACCACATAGCCTTACCTTGTGAGAATACATCCAGTGAGAAGCTTTCAAGGAAGAGAAGATTAGAGCCCGAGTTAGCGGCAGATCAAACAGATCCGTGCACGATGACACTTTGTATAAATAAGCAATCACCTGCAAGTGGAAAAGGAGAAAAAGCTGCACACTTTATATCTCGGGATCGATCTTCGCTCCCATTTAAAAACCTGTATATCTCTGGCCCGGTCGCCATACCTACAGAAGCATATGTTTCATCTCGGAATTCGTGTAAACTATACGCGTATTGAAATGTAAACAATCCTTATTAACCGTTCACTTTGTGAATGAAATATGAAAGTCTTTAACTGTGTTTGTAGAAAGACGATGTATTTTTCCTGGATCTCATACTCCATTTCTTCTCCCTGCAATCTTGCATGAAGACACATATATTTAACACTTTTTTACTATTCCCCTATATTTCTTTTTGACAATGCTTGATTTTTTTTTTAATCAACAAAACTGATATCTAAAACGTGCATCTAATTAAGCCTATAACATTTATATTTTCAGGAGGGTTCAAAGATCCAAATTTAACTTCCATGGCTCTTTTACTAACAAAACTCTTTTATCCTACAGGTGTTAAAGGCAAGGTGACAGAGGGAAAAAGCTTTGAGTGAATGTCAAAGCGTTGAATGGTTCTGCTTTGCACTTAATCAAAATCATACAAAATATACATTGAGACTTTTCGAATGCGATCTAATACATTCTATTTTTTCTTGGTAAGATTGATGACAAAGAATGGCCGCAACAAAAATCATTTATACTTTGGACATAAGTAAATACAGAAGCTAGATATAACGTACATTGCTTTGTACAAAAGCAAAATAGTCTTTTGCAAAGGAATTTCATCAAACAAAGCATCCTTAACTTGAAAAAGCTATGGCCTTTAGAAGTACATGGAATCCGTTCATAAAAACAATCCATCATTAGGATATTTGTTTCAGCTTCATTATATTTCCATCAATATCCCAACGCAAACATCAAAGGACTGAAAGTCGGTGATGTTTAATCAGGATTGTCCGTTGTGAAATTAAATGAAATAGTTACAAAATGCAACAGCGCTCTTTTTTCTCTTTAATATCAATGTAGACGAACAGATGCTTTGTATCAATTTTGAGCTTGTAAAAAATAAATTCATTTGCTGGCCAATCTGTTTTGACATATTCGTCCAAGGTCTGAAGCTAAATCGATCAAATTAAGTAGAAAATCTCATCAAAGTTGTCGCTTTGGTGAGCTCTATATTTTGAAATAATGTTTTGATATAGAATAAGAAAAATAGTTCATTTTTATACTCATGTTTAATCATATGCCAGTTTTGCACGCGTCACTATAAACCTTTGTGAACACGACTTGAACAGCTTTTCGAAAAGATACACGTAATTGCCTTAATATTTTCTGTCGTTAATATTTAGCTGGAAAATGCATTTGTTTTAAAAACATTTGAAAAATTGTATTGAAAGACACTTGAATACATACATGTCGAAATGAGTTTTCATCTTGGAACTGTGTCGGATTTTTAGGGACTAGTGTTGTGGAGTGAGACTTACACTTTCCCCGTAGGTCTTGCTCTATAGTTAGACTTTTCTTTGGAAGCCTGGCATTAAAGTAAAAATTTCTCATGTGGAACATCTTATTTTAACCTAATAAATATAATATACATGACTACTGCCTTAAAATATAAGGATTTTTGGGCTTGGGCCAGTAGGAATACGTGGTAAAGGGTAAGCATCGCCTTCGATCACGTCTTCGACCTGAGTCCAAAAATACATTTTCAGACTTTTTCCATGTATATTATTTATCATGCAATATATTTTGATATCAAATTTCCGAAACGATCTATTCTCAACCAATTTATTTACCTCTGCAGTTGATTGCAGGATAAATTGAAAAATTAGGAATGGGGCACAAAGTGTGTATGATGTACATGTATATATTTTTAAGACAGTGAAGCTTATTTTTGCACGACTTAAAGCATTTACCCATGTTCAATGTTGATGTGATTTTTAACAAGGGTGGTTAATATTGACATTTGCGACAAGGTCGCATTGATTAGAATACTCAGTATACAATGTACATGTAAATCTTTATGTGTGCACGAAATATGAAGATCACAAATAATAATACACTTTGAAAAAAGTCAATTGAAACAAAACAAATTAGGAATAGAGCAAGTTACACAGATCTATTAAAACATTAGAAATGGGATAAGGTTCCAAAGAGAAGTCAGCAAACATTTTGGAAGAAAATTGTTCAACACTCAACTTATATATAACGATAGATTGTATTTCTTGCAACAAAATCATTGTATCCACTATAAAATTTGCAAAGTGCATGTTGACTTCAAACGATACTGTTTATCTCCATACGAGTATCATAAACCCGTCAACACATGCAACAGCTTGTCTCGTTTTAACATTGTCTATACATAGAACATGCTCTTTCGTATCGAATCAACTCGGAGACATATCAAACGCATATGCTGACGATGATGGTAGATTTCTACATAAATAAATAAAGTTGATGACAAAAGGTTGAGTCATCACGTTTATCATTATCGAGTTCGGGGAATGAAAATGAATATTGTTAATTGGTAGGCTTTCGTCGATTCAAATGCCGATATGAACAGTACAGCGGCAAAGGTATTCAATATTTTTTTCACGAAGAAGTTTTTGAAAAAATAATTCTGCTTCATATATCGTAAGTACAAAAAAGGTCTCATATAAACAAAGCACAAGTAGTACGTATTAAAATATCAGTTAGAAAAATGCTAGATGTAGAAAACAATATTCAGATTTGCGACTAGATCGAATTAATTAGAATATACGATGTACATGTAAATCTTCTTGTGTGCACAAAATATGAAGATCACAAATAGTAATCACACTTTGAAAAGAGTCCATTGAAACAAAAGAAATTAGGAATAGAGCAAGTTACACAGATCTATTTTATTAAAAATGGGATAAGGTTCCAAAGAGAAGTAAGCATCCCCGGTCGACCGGCCATTCCCGTCCTATGTCCGTTGTCATGATCGCGTTAACGGGAAAATCTATACAATTCAAGAAGAATTGGTACAAGTATACCCCCCCCCCCCAAAAAAAATATTTAGGTATTATTAGACAATCACAAACACAAAACTTCCCTTTTATGTCATCTTTGTTTTACTTGTGTGTACTATAAGTATTTGTTAACGAAACGTTTTTGCAGATGTCTAGTGACAAAAATGTAAATTAACGAGTTCTTTGTTCACTACAAAAGAAATTGTCAGTGCAATGTCAAAAATCTATACTTTATGGCGGAAAATATTTGTATTGAGAACTGAAAAGTCGTACAATGTACGACTGGTACCATTAATTTGATAATAGTTTTGATAAAGTTTTAATTTTTCCCGTTTCTTTAGTCCTTGATCCGAGACTTTGTAGAATCTAGCTAAGAAACACGCACGCTAACTCTTGATTCCCGCCTACATTTTGGAACCAATTAATTTAATATGAATAGCAATTTGGCCATAAAATCTTTGTTTAATACAAAGAACAGTTCAATGGTAATTGAAAAATCGTCCTAATACCAGCGCTTAACAGGAAATTATCCATAATTCCAGCACTTCAAAAAAGGGGGGTAGACGATATTTTCCATTAGAATAGGAGTTTCAAGCATCACCGTATTTTGAAATAGTCTTGGATATGATTAAATGTTCCTTATATCTTTTCTAATGTTTAAGGCAAATAAATAAAACATAAATATTTCAATAAAATATAATGTTTCAGTTGTATATCGCTTTGAAATTGGTGGAAAATAGGCATTTTTATCGGTTTTTTGTCAATAAAGATATGTTCCCCCCCGTGTCACACAAAAAGCTTTGGTATGAATTTGTGAAATATCATTCCATATTACCTGTAAAAAGGAATTTTTGTGACACGGGGGGGAAAGATGTTTTAAAAATATTTTCCGTTTTCCATTGATTTCTATAGTGAAAAACACAAGTTTTACCAAAATTTTAGAGTTATCTCTCTTTGTTTTCCCAAATAAGTAATGTTTTATGAAAATCCATATAATTATCTATAAAAAATATATAAAATTCATCGAATATGTTAACTTTTGAAAATTGACTTGGAGGTAGGCGGGAGAACAATACTACCGTTCGCAGTTCTTTGAGTTATGGGTCTCAAAGACGGTCAAGGTGCTTTAACTGTAGAACATAACCCTGAAAACCACACGCTTGTTGCAAAACCTACAGAATAAAGAGTACATGAATTTGATTTGAACTTTCATAAACAAATAGCACTTACGGTTTTGCTGAGGAAGCTAATTGTTCAATAAAGTAAACCAGCAGATCAATCAAAGTTTATCAATATTTACATTGAATATGAATTTCGTTATGAAATCCATTGGAAATCTTCAACACTGAACTTTATATAAACACACCAAAAAATTTGTCTCTTCATGAAAGAATTAAAAATAGGAACTCTTTATATTGTCAATGCAATAGGAACACCATATATAACATGGATATTGTAATGTATTGTTTTAGCAAAATTTATTTACAAAAACTGGGATGTCTTGTTGAAGTAAAATCAGGATTTGTCACCTTTTGGGTACACAGGGGGTCAAAAACAATGTTTTCCTACAAAATTCCTGCTCCTTAAACTTTTAGTACATTTTTGCAGTAATCAATTCTCAAGGAATTTGATTTGTACTATCCTTCAGATGTGATACAGTATATGGTTTTATAATTTAGATTTTGCACGGTGGAGCCCAAACGGGGGTTCAATACATTTTCATTTCTTTTATCTTCAAAAAAAAATCTGTTCACTGAACTTCTCTTACATTTGTAGTTTGTGTAGTCTGGTCATATATTATCTTGAATAAGTCTGGGTGTCTCGATCCTGTTTTGTGCATTAAGGTTTCGAAATTTTGATTTTCACAAATGGAAGCCACTGGTGGTTTGAAGCTAGCTTTTTCTATAAATTATAGAGTGATTTTGGCTTCTTCCTTTGTAACCAAATATGAAGGGGAAATCATTTAGAAGGAAATACTTTCGCGCGGTATATAGTTGTCTCATGACAGCATCTAGTTACCTCTGCATGGTTCAATTTAAAAAAAAATAGCATGTACATCTTGTGTCATATCTTTGTGAGAAACAAATGAAGCTGATCACAGCAAAAGCTTTTTCACAATTTTCACAATTGTATTATGCTATCATGACCAATCTGACCTGGGAATTCAGACAATTTGAGGAGACACTCGTTATACAATTTAAACATTTCAACAATGGACACGACCTAAAAAAAAGCACCAACAGTTTAGGGTTCTGTTTACTTTTTACAAAATAAGGTCAATTAATCAATATGTTTGAATTCTCTCTAGTATGTTAAATCAGGTGGTGTTTGTTGTCAATTTAATTGAAAAGATAAGTGGTATTTCTAGAACAAATACGTTTTTAACTTAAGGTGTAAGTATTTTCTGAAAGAGAAACTTTGTTCATTAAAATTAACGTTGAGACGTCAGTTTCATACAGGAGATTAAAGCAGATGTACATGAAACCGAAATTAAGAAAAGGAAATGCAAGAAAACTCGCCGTCCTTACAGGAATTTTAAACACTTTAACGAATACGAGCACTAGTAATTATTTTTTATGACTAGCTTTAGGCCAGTATTGATTAAAAATATTATTTCTTTACCATTGGCTTTGCAGTTCACTAACTTATTTCCGGTACAGCTGTCAAATTGAACATTTTTCCCTTTTTTGTATCTCTGAAAAGTAAGCTCAAAAAGGAAAGAAAAATGTTGCTGTACTTAAGCAACTAAAATATAAAGCCTGATTATTTGCCTAAAATGGAAGGTCTTTTGTTACTACTGGAGGAAGCTGTGTTGATGATTGAGCACCTGATGCCTCGCGTTTTTCACGATAATATCCCAGTTTATATTTTATGCAGTATTTGCCTACTTTTACATCAGTTGTCCCTCTGGACGAAGGTTATGATCAAAGGGCATAAGAAATAAAGACTGTTATTAAATGATAATGGATTTTATAACCCAAAAGACGTCGATTTCCACTCTTGTCTGTGCTTATATCTCCCTCGGCTGCCATCTCCAAATGTAAGAGAGAAAGTGGAGTCTTCAGCTTAATGATGTCTCTACTTGTAACCTTGGCAATAAGCAATTATAAGATATTTAGAGCCCGCATCGAGGAAGCCATTAGCATCGTTACCTATCCTCAAATTGGACACTGGGTGGCAGTTTTACATACATTTATTTTAAGAATGCTACTATCCGTAATTAGATTCTCTTTGGGACAATAAAAACGTTGATGTGATTTCTTGAAATGTAAAACTCTCTTCACTCCATAAGAATGATTGTATATTTAGTTACATTTAAGGCTATGTTTTTTTCTTTATTTTTTAGATATGAATCTCATCCTAAGTGGCACTGGTTTATGCTTCATTTACCCTATTCATTTTGCCAAAACAAAATATAGTTAGTCTTTACTGCAAAATTTTATTTTAAATTCATTTGTTTTGAATTTTTCTCAAGCATTACAATATCAACCAAGATGAAAATACAGCTGTCCTTATAAAAATACTCAACAGGGCAAATACAATTTAAACATCTGCAGTCTATACTGTACAGGAACTTATGAAAATGTTTAAAAAAAAAATTGAAATCCTCTTTGTCTTGAACAACCTTTGCATTGGTATAGAATATCAAATACAACAATAGACAGTTTTAGAATGAAGGAAATGGAGAAAACGAACAGTATTCAATATCAAAGTCCATAAAATAATACAAAAAAAAGAGATTAGCAAACACGGACCTCCAAAACATCAAAGGGTGGATCAGGTACAATGGAGCAGTGAACATCCCCTGCCTACCGGTCAAACCTGTCGTGTGCTGTATGTCAATAACGGGAAATCCGTCGTCAATTTAGTGTATAAATAGTGGACTAAAAATTAGAATGAAAAACGTCAGTCAGCATCTGACTCAATAAATTGATTTTGCTGACCATGTCATTGTATCGACCATAGAACTTACGAAATGATGACTTTAAAGGAGATGCTGGTATTCTTGTTTCATCAAATTAATTAATGCCAAAGGAACAATTACATTCTGTGCTAATTGACCATGACTGGTTACAAGTAACCCTATATGCATGTGTAGTTTTATTTTTTTCTTTCCACACACCTTTTGATTCATATTCAATTATAGGTGTTGTAAATTAACACACCTGGCGGTAAAACACCAATATTAGAGGAGGACGGTTGCTGAAATCTTTCTCTGTCGCGATTGTCTTTTGGAATGTTTTTAACAGACACATTCTTTACGATTAAAAACTTTCTTATTGAATGTAATTATTGCATATCATTCATATCGTCTCACTTAATCAAATTCGAATGTAAGTTTGTAGAAGCTTTTTAAGAAAAATTGGTAACACGTATTTTGCATTTAAAAAATTGTTGATACTGCTCTTTTCTCCTCGTTAACCATTAACATCAAATGACAGTAAATAAGCTCAGTAAATTAATTTTCTAGATGCTACATGACAAATAATTAAAAAAGAAATAAATCAAGACCATTTCTGAAGCTTTTCGCGTCAAACTGTTTCTCTGGTTCTCACTGTAATTCCTCTTGGTCAGGCATAATCGCGTGCCGGGGATTATATTGACATGAAATCATTCCGAGCCTACAGCGGAATTGCTGGATCGGGACGAGAAGAAAATGCATGGACAACTTAAACTTGATCCTTCTCAGTGTCAGACTTCTATCTAATTATACAGACTTGTGTAAACCAATTTATGGGGATTTCAACAATTCTTCACATTTTTTGCCTTGCATATTTTTTGCAGGGAAAGTTTTGGTTGTGATAAACGACAATATAATGAGGCATTTTGGGTTTTTGTCAGTTAGCTGCATGTATATATTACTTTGCTTTTGAATATGGACATTTGTAAAACTAACAATTTTAATTGACGACACTTTTTATTACTTTTGAAAATATTTTGGCCAATCATTTAACAAACCAATCTGTATTTCAAAAAAAGCCCATAGAATAGGGTGGCCACCGTTAGGTATGACAAGCTGTACCAACCATAAAGTCTACCTTTTCTATGATTTTGACATATGAAACACACTGAGCTTGATGATCCATTCGACTAATCTCAAACATTTCAGTCATCAATCCCATATACAAAATACCAGTATTCCAAAAGCGAATTCCAATTCTTTAAACATTATTTCCTTCGTTATCGACGGGCGTTTTCGAACGTATTGTTTGGTATTTATTTGCACATTGAATTTTCTACAAAAGTTTCCGCTTCCACAATCATAACAAGTGGCACACGGCGAGTATGATCATCGGCAGAGGATGCTTACTCCTTCATGGTACCTGGTCACACATCTGACGTTGTAGTTATTGTGATTTTCAAACTTCATTATAACAAAAATTTAAGACCAAGAAAAAAGCTTTACCGATTCCTTTTTTAAATCTGTCCTTTGATTATTTCATTTATTTGTTTCCAACGTGCCTTCATGAATAAAAGTTATTGAAAATTGAAAAAAAAAACTACATATTCTTCGAGGATCTTTCGTTCTAACATTTATTTAATTTTCTATGAGTAACCTTAACACGAGAAATCAATTTGTATTTTTTTTTCTTAAATTCGTTGTATTTGTTGTTTACTGATAGCTGCATAAAATACTGGCGACAAACCTTTGTTTTGTGTGCAAAATGATAAACTTTGACAGGAGTAGGGAAATTGCGTCCAGTTTAATCCGACGAAGGGAGACTGATTACATTTTGTTCTCAATAATTGTTTGAGAATGAGAGTCATTTATTGATTTCCTCTAACAATCACAGCGTTTTATTCTTTTTGGGCAGAAAAAATTAACTGTGAAAATCTGACAACGACGATTTCCCAAGCGAGTCTCTAGTGAATCTCTGTTGTAAGTGGTTTTGGTCAGATTACCATAAGCATGCTTAAAGGAATCACAGATTCGCAAAATGCTCTGCGCAAATAAACATATTAACTTACGTTTCCTCAATATCCAAACAAGATGAGCGTGTGAGATATGAAAGCGTCTCGTGCCCAGAGTCTCTGTACTTGTATATAAACAAATTAAAAGCTTATATCCAAGACAGAAAAACAAACACTGGCAGAACGACAGCATCCTTTACCAAAACAAAAAAATCGTATTTAGCTTTGCGTACGAATAGTGGACGATATTAATCACTTCTCTCATCAACAATAGTAAATACATAAACAAGCTAGAGTATTCTATCACTGAGCACACAAATGATAACTCCGTTTCATCATGAATTTAGGAGCAAAATTCAAGTTTTGCCATGGCAAAACCAAAATATTGCCTTATTGATTAGAAAAAAATAAGAGGTGTAATTTTTTGCACTATAAATAATTGAAAGTATGAATTTATTGTGTTGAGTGGTACAGGAAGAGTTAAAGATAAGAAATGGTGACCCCCTAATGTTTCGGAGCCTTACGAAAGTAAATCAAAGACATACCGACGGACACCCCATCACTATACGTCCTCGTATACTAACCCTCTCATCCTTTTTAAGAAAGGGGGTATAACAAAAAAAATCTTAGTTAAATGGTAGGATGACTTTCCTGATTGGTTAATAAGTGTGTTGATCAGCCTGAAGCAAAAGACCGTGTGGTTTACAAGTTTCAACCTAATTCCCATTGAAAGGTATGTCGTGTTACGCCAACTCTGAGCGTATGTAAAATCAGATATTTTCGTGGTGTTAAATTTTCATAGTCCCCACAATAAATTTAAGTCCAGGCTTTTTTATATCAATGACAGCTGCTTTTTCAGTAAAAATGGAACTCGTAAATTTAGTTACCTTGTCGTTGGTCATTTGCAAAATTATTTTGTAAAAAAAAAGACAAGTCTTCGAACAATAAATTGGAATTCCCATGAGTACCGATTGCGCCCCGTTATAAGCAGACCTATTTTTGTATTCATATGAATCAGAATTCGTGCAAAATCTTATGCGTGAAAAGAAGAAAACACTTGCTACGGCCTTCAACTCGACATTTAGATATATCGATGACGTATTGTCAATTAACAATTGTAATTTCCATTCTTATGTCGATACGATATATCCTGGTGAGCTTGAGATAAAAGATACCATAAAATCTGACACATCTGTTTCATATTTGGATGTTTTACTTAAAAAGACGTTAATGGTAATCTTACAACCAAGCTCTGTGATAAACGTGATGACTTCAACTTTTCTATCGTCAACAGCTTCCCTTACATATGCAGCAATATACCTTCATCGCCTGCATACGGAGTTTGTGTGTCTCAGTTGATTCGATATGCAAGAGCGTTCTAAATTTATAAAACAGGGTAAATTATTGACAAACAAAGTGATGAAACAAGAAAATCAGCAGTCTTGTTTAAAGTCATCATTTCGTAAGTTCTATGGTCGATACAATGACCTTGTCAGCAAAATACAATTTATCATTGACTCAAATGCGATTAACGTTTTTAATACTTATTATAAGTCCATAATTTATACACTGAATTGATGACAGATTCTTCTGTTATTTCCCGATCATGACAAGGAGCACACGGCGGGTGTGGCCGGTCGGCAGGAGATGCTCACTCCTCTATGGCACCTGATCCCACCTGTGCTGTTTTTGGAGGTACGGTTTGCTCTACTTCTATTTTGTATCGTTTTATTTAATCTTGAAATCTATTCGTTATCTCCATCTTTCATTGAAAAAAAATATTCCAGGGAATATGATTTAACAGTTGAGTAATTGTGTGTCTAAATTTTAAATTTCTTGGTGAATATGAATTCATGGGGTTTTTGCATACATCGAAAACAACGAAAATTAGTGACTTCACAGTTCTCTTTTTCGGACCATACATGAAGTAACACTAATGACACAATTACAATCATTCCATATTTGCTACAATTACTAGTGACTGCCGTGCTGTGACATTCAGTCAGTATACAGTTAAATGAATGGAATAGTTGCATCCTCTGTTTGATTCCTTACTCAAAATAATATACCCCGGTATTAGATATATTCGAAGGGACCATCTCTGTCAGCTCAAGATAGTTTGTTTTTACATAAGGCTAAAGTAAAATAGATTGATGTCCTCTATTTTTTTTTTTTTAATATTTGGTCACATATGCAGTTTTAAGCTGCCTAAAAGCTGTTCTAAACTGCTCAACTACTGTAATAAAAACTCTATGAAAGTCTTATTATACAGTGGTGTGAGCTGATACAAGGGATGGGGATTCCAGAGTAAAGTCAGAGAAACACACAAACGGACGGACAATCCGTAGTTTTCAAGCTGGGTCATTGAAATATCAATTTTTGAAACAAAGGCAAAGTCAATCGAAAATATACATAAGCATATAGGGAACCGCTACCGTGTAGATTTTCGACCATTGCTACAAATTTCCACACTAAAGTATTATTCACGTTACGTTCAAAAAACGATACACCTGCTGCCAAACATGTGCGAGTATAATGGCGAGTTACGTATTTGGAAAACCCAAATATATGTCATTACCAAAAAAATAATAAATTCTATAATTATTATACTATGGGTCTCATTAAATGCCTTCGGTATAGGAGGAAGAATGGGTCAGAGATGGGTTACTTTAATATTATAGATAGAATGGTGGAGTCCATGTTTTATCACCCAATATCATTAATATACCTAACGTTATTACCACAGACACCTGAAGCGTAGAAACACCCTTCCATCTACTACATTTTAACGAGTCTATATTTCCTATAGACGTCACGTCGATCTTATTTAGGTATACATATCATTCGTGCAAACGGTTCGTAATTTTTAGGGTTAAAAAATTATTGATGCACAGTATTTGTAATACACATTTAAAGTGAAAATCCTAACCCTTAATAAAAGTACAGAATGAAGTACAGTTTGGATTTACACTAAAATTACAATTTTTTTTCAAGAAGATGAAGACTCGTTATATGTTGGTAGTTGCTAGGTTGTATCAATGCTCCAGATGCATGAGCTACATGTATAATCTTAAAAAGTAAACCTCTAGAACACACTTTACATGTATATCTGACTGCGGCTTGGGACAGACCTTCACCACAGTTAGAATACATCCTATTCGGTTATAATGTTCAGGTTGCAGAAATGACTGTATCCGCTCTGTGACGATTTGGTGAATACAAATGAAGTTGCAAAAAACATATGGAATATGTTATAACATATTGAAAAGCATCATTCAAGCTCAAAAGTTCATAATTAAAAATATAAATTGAACTTTCAAATGAATGTTATTGCATGAAAAATATGGAGATAACGAAGAGCATTCAAACTCAAAAGTTTAAACATTAAACAAAATTTAACTTTGGAGCAGAGCAGACACTTCCAAAACATCAGATTCTCTGCCGACCGGTCACACCCGGCCCGGTATTTGTGTTCCTTCTCATGATCGGGAAATAACGGGAAAATCCGTCAACAATTCAGTGTGTAACCTTACAATTAGTATGAAAATTGTCAGATAGCATTGGACTTCCTCATAGACGGTATTTGCTGACAGGTCATTGTAACGAACATAGAACATATAAAATGATGACTTTACGAGACTGCTGATATTCTTGTTTCATCAACTTGTTTGTCAATAAATTACCTAGTTTAAGAAATTGTCAATACGTAGAGCATGCTCTTGCGTATGGAATCAGTTGATAGATACATATCCCGCATGCGTGTGATGAAGGTATATTGCTGCATAAGTAAGGAAAAAGTTAAAGTCATCACGTTTATTTAAATAACCGACAAACCTTTTTGAAAGGATGTTCATATGTAAAATATGATTATTTTGCAAACAAATGGAGCGAGTTATTGACCGGTAGGCAGAGGATGTCGCTCCATCTGATTCCACCTCTGATGGTTTATAGTTTGAATGGACTTTTGAACTTGAATACTGTTTGTTATCCGATCATATATCATTTTATCTCTATCGTTTGACTGGGTCTAAAGGTTCGTTTCAACAATATAACGTTCTATCAATTAAGAAATCTGTTTGAGCGAATCTGGTATTTTTTTATAACATTTTATAGATTAAACCTCATGTCAATGTGAGATATTTTTTGGAGATATATGTAGTTATTATTTCAGGTTTATTTCTAATAAAAGCTTACACGGTCGAGAATATTTACAGCCTAAGAAGTAAGAATACCACGCTGTACGATTATCTCTCAAACAAAAAAAAAGGTTGTTTGTATAAAAATAAATTTAGAAATTATACCATAGTAACAATCACAGGCGTATTTCAGCTTATTGGTTGACAAGCACGTGAAATCGGTGTTACCTCTACCTAGTAGAGGTTCGAGGTCTTCAAATTTTGCTTTCTTTTATTATACTTTTAATTTATAATAAAAGGCCTTTTTAAGTGATGGAAATCCATGTCTGTTAATCATATTTTACCATATAGTAGGGGTCTTCGATCTCAGCTGATGAAGGTCTATGGCTAGATCTTTGGATGCCTCTACTTGGATGTTTCTGCTTGTCAACTGTGTTGTCAGTTAAGATGATATCTGGAAGAAAAAAATTCTAAGAAGAATCGATTCTCTCTCGGACTTGTGGCGATTTGCACGGACCATGGCAGAATTGCTTTAATTTCCTTTTAATTTTTAGGGGGTCAGATTGCATAATATGTTACCAAAGATTTTTGTATTCTTTCAAAGTTTGTTCTAGTCTTGTCTGACCCCCTTATAATATGTTTATATTTTGTTTTGCGTCATTTACTTCAATAAATGACATTTTTTCACTTTCACTACTGTTGTTATTTTAATTTTAATCCATCAAAAAACTAGCTCAGTTGACTTGGCTTCGGTCTTGCATAATAACAGAGGAACATAAAGTACAGTGTAAAACCCTTACCTGCTACCGTTCTTTGCTTTTTTCCCTAGGACACAGTAACAGCTGTGATGGCGGCCCCTGTAAATCGATGTGCTTCAGATTAGGACCATATTACACCTTTTCCAATCCATGTACAAGCTCATACGTTTCATTACAAGGTATGAACAATTGAGCGTAAACCTATAAGCTATTTGACCCCCATATGTTGCGTGTATAGATGTAACCATGTTTCTGTTCTTAATCATGTAAGGTACATTTGCTGAATTGATTACTCAAAACTTGTGTAGTGTAAAATGATTCAAAACTCAGTTTTTATCAATATCTCTCCGTCTGTTTTTAGTGTTTCTGTTTGTTGTTTTAAAAGGAAGGAACATTCAATATACAAGAGCAAACCTTCCTGGTGTGAGTTACGCGGAAATAATGTACACCCTGCGTTGTCTTGTTTTTAAATGCTTTACCTTGTCAATGAACAAAAAACATATATTTATATATATACAAGTTGTATTAGCTGCTGTTTAATACATTGTGTACATTTATCTTAACTTTTATAAAAACTACAGCGTAGATAATTTACTCATTTTCATAATTTTGTCCTTTCTGATTTGACAAGCACATTCAATATGTAGATTTATAATTATCATTCGTATTATTATCGTAAATGTGACCCATACATGTGATTTAAAGGTTAAATCTAAAATTACCAAACATACCTTAAATTATTGTTACACATAATCAACAACCATTTCAATTTGCAATGTCAAGTGAAAAAAACTACACTTACCCTGTGCAGTCTTTCTCTCGGTAAGATAGACATGCGAGACACTCTGCCAGGGCCAAAACGCTCGATATATTTAGTATCAAGTGTAAAATAAACGAAAGCGTTTTTACAAACAGGGTAATTCTCCTAACGTCCGCAATCTAGCAATTCGTAACTCGATAGAAATTGCTGTCTAAATAGAAGTCGTTTACACAAATAAAATAAAAATCCATTCGACAAATATGACAATGATCTTCCAAATCCAATATACTTGAAAGAGGGCACAATAACGTTAACATGCTATGTACAAGGGGAATTTAATGTTGTTTGAAGTCATTTCAGTTCAGTTTCTCTCAATTTCGGCTAATGGATGATCGCGTCATACATATTTCATGTACGCGTATTCAGCGTTAGGTTTATTTTATTGTTGGCTGTTCTTCACATAATCATTTGTCGACATTTAAATCAATAAATGGCAATCTTAATGAAAGTCACTTGGGTGTCTCTTTTCTCTCCAACATAAAGAAAGTCGGGAATTTTAGTAATCGAAGTGCTCTTATCTGATGAAATTTGTAGAATAATAAAAGTTCATGAGTGTTGCTTATATTTTCTGTTATAACAGAAATCCGGACCGAAACTTAATAATTAACTTTTCGTGCTGATATTAAATTCACAGGACTGGTAGTAAAACCTTGTAATTTAATGACACATATTAGTGCACGTGGGTTCTAAAATTGCAAATTTGTTCATCATAGTGCTTTTCAATCAAAGTTCGATACATGTATATTTATGTTTATTCACAATTTCTCTATCCCTCTTTTTTTTTAGATTATGCATTCACATTATATCTGAATTACCTTCATTGCTCAGATCAACTTGTTATTTTAATGTTTTCGAAATCCATCCCCAGGTTTGAAACGAAGAAATGTTCAACAAACTACTCTAAGCTATTTTTTCTTATTATATTCAACTAAAGGTCTGCAAGCTAAACCATCTCTTTCTTTCTACAAATCACATTGTATGAATTACATGGAGATAAGGAACAGTATTCAAGTTCAAAAGTCCATTAAACATTAAAAATAGTAGCAGAGCAAACACGGAACTCCAAAACATCAGAGGTGCATTGATCAGGTGCCATGGAGGAGTGAGCATCCCCTGCCGACCGATCACATCTGCTGTTTGCTCCATGTCATGATCGGAAAATAACGGAAAAATACGTCAAAATTCACTGTGTAAATAATGACCTACCTATAAGTATAAAAAAAACATCAGACTCAATAAATTGCATTTGCTGACAGGGTTATTGTATCGATCATAGAAATTACGAAATGATGACTTTAAACAAGACTGCTTATATTCTTGTTTCATCAACTTGTTTGTCAATAAATTACATCGTTTAAGAAGTTGCTCATACGTTGAATACGCTCTTAAATTGCGTATCGAAACAACGGAGAGATATAAATCCTGTATGCATGTGATGAAGGTATAGTGCTGCACAAGTAAGAGAAGTTGACGATTGAAAAGTTAATCACGTTTATCATAGAGGATTCTATTCGTCAATATCACCTCTTAACGTTTTATGAAACATTAACATTCAATGTTCCAAGTTTCTAACAAATGTTAAAACCTAAATAAGAACATTCTATATATTTCTTGTTCCTCTCTTCATGAACTGCTGTTTAGTTTCTGATTAACAAGGATACGTTTACTTTTAAAGATTTTGCCTCTTATTCATTTCAACAGCTTACATTTCCCCAAATCGAAGAGAAAAGCCTGAACCATCACTCTGAGGTAATTATCCTTCTGATAATAAATTTTGATAAGAACACTACAATGAAATTGCAAATAAAATTAAAAACTAGTAAATAATATAATCGTTGATTGCCACATGTATCTTGACAAAGCAAATTTTGTACCGTTGTCTTTATATAAATCAGGTTTATATACCCCATTCTTTGCCTCATGTTCAGGTTTTGTTTTCAAACACACTCAATCTTGAACAGAACCCTAAACTGTTGGTGCTTTTTTTTAGGTCGTGTCCATTGTTGAAATGTTTAAATTGTATAACGAGTGTCTCCTCAAATTGTCTGAATTCCCAGGTCAGATTGGTCATGATAGCATAATACAATTGTGAAAATTGTGAAAAAGCTTTTGCTGTGATCAGCTTCATTTGTTTCTCACAAAGATATGACACAAGATGTACATGCTTTTTTTTTTTTTTTTTAAATTGAACCATGCAGAGGTAACTAGATGCTGTCATGAGACAACTATATACCGCGCGAAAGTATTTCCTTCTAAATGATTTCCCCTTCATATTCGGTTACAAAGGAAGAAGCCAAAATCACTCTATAATTTATAGAAAAAGCTAGCTTCAAACCACCAGTGGCTTCCATTTGTGAAAATAAAAATTTCGAAACCTTAATGCACAAAACAGGATCGAGACACCCAGACTTATTCAAGATAATATATGACCAGACTACACAAACTACAAATGTAAGAGAAGTTCAGTGAACAGATTTTTTTTTTGAAGATAAAAGAAATGAAAATGTATTGAACCCCCGTTTGGGCTCCACCGTGCAAAATCTAAATTCTAAAACCATATATCACATCTGAAGGATAGTACAAATCAAATTCCTTGAGAATTGATTACTGCAAAAATGTACTAAAAGTTTAAGGAGCAGGAATTTTGTAGGAAAACATTGTTTTTGACCCCCTGTGTACCCAAAAGGTGACAAATCCTGATTTTACTTCAACAAGACATCCCAGTTTTTGTAAATAAATTTTGCTAAAACAATACATTACAATATCCATGTTATATATGGTGTTCCTATTGCATTGACAATATAAAGAGTTCCTATTTTTAATTCTTTCATGAAGAGACAAATTTTTTGGTGTGTTTATATAAAGTTCAGTGTTGAAGATTTCCAATGGATTTCATAACGAAATTCATATTCAATGTAAATATTGATAAACTTTGATTGATCTGCTGGTTTACTTTATTGAACAATTAGCTTCCTCAGCAAAACCGTAAGTGCTATTTGTTTATGAAAGTTCAAATCAAATTCATGTACTCTTTATTCTGTAGGTTTTGCAACAAGCGTGTGGTTTTCAGGGTTATGTTCTACAGTTAAAGCACCTTGACCGTCTTTGAGACCCATAACTCAAGATAAACTCCGTATGAAGGTGATAAAGGTATATTGCTGCATAAGTAAGGGAAGTTGACGATAGAAAAGTACGTCAATAACTTTATCATAGTGTTAGCCTGTTAGATTATTATTAACGTCTTTTTCAAGTCAAATATCCAAGTATGAAAGAGACGTGTCAGACTCTATGGTATCTTTTATCTTAAACTCATCAGGAATGGAAATTACCATTGTTAATTGACAATACATCGTCGATATGTCTAGTTGAAGGTTACAGCAAGTGTTTATAGATATCGTCAATCAGAAACTCAAGCATCTTTTTGATATCAACATCAGAGTTCTCGTGCGTGCAATCAATTGAAGATGCTTTAATTATGACTACCTGCAACAACCAGTAGAATTCCTTTTGTGCTCTGTGCGCTGGAACTAGAAACCCCACCAACATAATGTCCAGTGTCTGTGACAGCTAAGTTATTAACAGCGAATTTGATTTTTGGAGAATGAACTGGGATGCTTTTGTAGATATATTTAGAGCTCTGGATGCTGGTTGCCCCTGAATCCGTTATTTTGATAAGCAAACGACCCTCATGAAAAACCGAGTATACACCGGAGGAAGGGAATTGCGATATTGTCCAATGGAGGGACGCGTTTTGTCCTTCTTTGGCAATCAATATTTCAGCTGAAAAAAGTCAAGGACAACTATGTTCAGTTGAGGAGTTCCTTATGGAACTGTTTCAACAGACCATGTTTTAATTTATTCAGATGAAAGCTGGACACTCTTCAATGTTTAACTGAGGAATAAAATGTCTTGACCATGCAAATTAAAATACATGGGCACATAAATTAGACAGGATGTTGTCCTCTTCTTTACATATCTATCATCAGCACAAATTCGATAGGTAATAATAATTATACAAGTTTACAAATTAGGGTCTTTATCAAATGAATATTCATAATAAAATGACAGTTTCCTGTTCCAAATTACCATAAAACGATAGTCATTTTCAAACCATTTTTGGAAGATATGTTTTAAAGATATCCACAAATGAAAATATAGTTTGGTTAAACCTAGCTTTTATTTTTATAAATTGTTATGATTAAGGATATGAAATGTTTAAAAGAACTTATTAAAAATTTCAGTTTAAAATTATACGTACGTGTGTTCATAAACAAACTACGGCATATTTCATACTGGTCTGTTTCAAACAGAAATTTAACATCAACTTCTACAGGAGAATGCTTCAAACAGTTCTTAACTTCATATTTCTGATTCTGAACATCAGTCCACGGTATCATATTATTCCCACTCCGGGTCACAAACACCTGCTCCTCTACACCCACTGTTTGCCTGGGCCATGTGAACACCACAGAGCCGTTAAAAAAATTTGAATTTATTTCGTTCTTCTCTGAGCCTAAAGAATTACAAAATAAAAATGTTTACAATGAATTTTTATAATCTATTAGACTTTGAAAAGTGATCCAACTTACAATTTGATTTCTGAATTTGCATCGTATCACTTGGATCCGAATATAGTATCTCCTTGGCTTTACAAGTGATAACGTCCAAGAACAAGCTTTCCTCTACAACGAGCCTTAATATTTTTCCTGATTTGATAAAATTGTTGTTCTTATACCAATCATAAGTAATGGCGGGAAAGAGCTTATAGTACTTTGGTGTAGAAGTGGATTTACTGGAACATTCCAATGTTACGTAGTCACCCACTTTTACAAAACTTTGTCCAATAACAGTTGGTTTCCTAGGCTTGCCTAAAATGTTTCCATACAAATACTAGTATCGAAATGAAGTTATTTAAAAAACATGCTTTAAAAAATCTAACCATTAAAGATTTTAAACAGCTGAAAATTTTAATGAGTTGGTAAGATTTGTTCGAAACCAGAAGAGTTTATCAACTTATAAATCTAAAGTAATCTATTAATTACCATACACAATAGCGTGTATCCTATTTCCTTTAGCGGCTATAGCACTTGACGTACCGCCTGTGTAGATGCCTTCATCATGGTGGGTGATATTTCTTATTTGAAAAATTATGTCTTTTGAATTTATTGGTTTACTTAGATACGTGTATTTTTGTGAATTAATGGTACTACTCTTCCTGTGAATGTCCACTGCAAGGATTTGTATTTCTGAATGGAAAATAGCGTATACACCAGCCTTTGGAAATGCAGCAATAGTCCAAGATATAGTTCCCGTTTGTCCTTCCTTTAAGAACACTTTCCTCACTGAAATTTCACGAAAATGGGTAAAATTTAAAAATGGTTTTTAAACATACAATTATGTTTTTTTTATTCGTGTAAGATAAAGTATTATACTCTTGTACAAAAAGCTAAATATGATCATTTGAATAAAATCTGTTCTTGGGAAATATATGGAGATAACGAACAGTATTCATGCTCAAAAGTCCATTAAACAAAATTGGAGCACTCTGAGCGAACACGGTCCTCGAAACATTGAATGATCTTTTCTTCGTGGTCGTTCTACAGATAAAGTACCATAAATAACATTAAAAAGGTCTACAATGTAATCTTTAACGGTTTTATGTAGATCCTTACAACTTTTCTTTTTATTATTTCATTTAAAGCGTTCAAAATGAGACAAAGAGATTTTTAATCCTTAATTTTTGTTACTTGTGAAATATTGACTTAGAAGTGTTTGCACTCAAGAGGGGTCTTATTCTAGAAGTTAATCTTAATAGAGTATCAACCGGTAATTCGCCAAGAAAAAATTAATTTACAAGAGAGCATTAAAAATTTCATGACTTAAAAAAAATCATATTATAGTATCAAACCATTACATGTATCATACCTATTTTATATTCAACTAATTGAGATTGCCGTTTTATTGTGTGATCAGTATAATATAGCCACAAAATAAAATGTACCTTGGACCTTGAACTGGAATTCAGAAAAGGAGGAATTTTTGTATTTAGTCAAAATATTCAGTCGTATGCTGCTGTAGTTCAAAGCATCCTTGATCGACAATTCTGCATCTTTAACTTCCATCCAAGGCTGAATTAGTCGAGAATCCCCCGTAAACGCCACATATGAAGCAAGCACAGCAGCTTCATCATGTTGTTGCCATGAAACCTCCAAGCTTCCATTTATAAGCGTATCCTCTGTCTTCAGAGATTGTGGATTTTTTTTTAGATCAGGTCTTCAAACAATCTGTTGGAATTGTTGTTGGGACCCAATTGCACCCCATTATAAGCAGACCTGTTTTGATTCAATACGAAGCAGAATTTATTCAAATACTGCTATATGAGAAGAAGAAAACACTTGCTCTGTCCTTCAACTCGACATTTAGTTTTATCGTATTATCTATTAACAATATTTACTTTCATTCATATAACGACTCAATAAATCCCAGTCAGCTTGAAAAAAAAAAAAGATACCACGAGGTCTGATCTCACAAACCTGGTGTTTTCAAGGATCGGGTTATTTGTCAGGTTCATGATTTATCTTCTTTACTGGATTTATAAAATTTATCATTGATCTTTATCTTCAGATTATACATTATTTCGTTATTTTTATTAAAAAGTGTCACCAAGAAATGATGCTCTATGGTGTCATGACAAACCGGAACTCTTCTCTCTTGTTTTTTGCAGACGAGTTTTGTAAGCAATGCCGTATACTTCCTCATTTGATTGTTTTAAATATTTTTATATGGCAGATGGATGATTATCCAATTTAATTCGTTTCCTATTGTATGAGCTAATTATCTAATTTAATTTCAATATTTTAATGTTGGATTTATACGTTATCTGCTTATTTGCACTTAAGCCTTATTTTGAAAATGTAAATCTATGCAATTTATTTACATGTACATCGATAGATTCCTTTGAATTGGGGAGAGAAAAAAATCATTTTTAATCCATTTTATAAATTCATTTTTAAATTCAGAAACGTTGTATTACAAATTTAAAAAAAATGTACGGATAGATCGCTTAAGATAGAAATTAAAAAAGCTATTGCAAATCAAAACGACATGTGTATGATACATCTCCGTGAATCATTGGTTTACCAAAATAATTACATGTAAATGAATGATATACGCGTGTTAAAATATTTTGAATATTGTTGTTCAAGTATATTTTACAATGATATTAACTGTCAATTCGAATGAGGCCTTATTTGATATAGGTCGAAGTACAATTTTCTCTCACTTAAAGGCTAATTTTTAATTAGATATAACACGGGAATTTATGTTTATCAATTCAATACGGAAATACGACTTTCCATCAGTCTTCTACTTACAAAAGTTAAACACGGAAGTTCTAAACAGTCATTAGATATTATTATAATCAATTTATTATTGAATAAATGTGGATAAGTCCTAAATTTTCTTTTTTTCATACAATGTTTAAAAAGGCTGTGAACATACAGATTACACTGGTGCTTTGTTTGCTTTATGCATTTGAAGGTTAGTTGTCTTTGTTATCACACATTCTGAAAATCACGAAAAATTTTTACTTGTTTACAAGTATTTTAAAGTTTTGATGTGTTTTTGAATTTTATGTCATATTTTAGAATTGGGGCTAAAATATTGCCGACTGGGGTGTTAAACAGTAATAATCAATCAATCATTCAATCATGTCATATTTTTTTTTAAAAAACATAATTATTCATAATTTGAACCCTACAGCCTAGTTTCTTTGTTTTCTTGATATAACTCTGTATAAATATGTGACGATTGCCGCTCTAATTGTTTCAAGAAAAAAGAGTAAAACAGAAAAAAAAATCAATTGAAGTACTTAACTAGTCTTAGTACGTGTACATACTGTTTTGTTATTTTTTTATTTTTTACTAGAAACACAATCTCTGAAGACAGAGGATACGCTTATAAATGGAAGCTTGGAGGTTTCATGGCAACAACATGATGAAGCTGCTGTGCTTGCTTCAGGATGCTCACTCCTCCATGGCACCTGATCCCATCTCTGATTTGGAGGTCCTTGTTTGCTCTGCTCCATTTTTTCTATTATTATTTTTTATTTTTGATCATGAATACTGTCAGTTATCTCCAAAAAGTTTATGTACAAAATATCTTCTCGAAAATACTATTGAATTGTACTGCTAAAATTCTTCACTGCTGTTAGTATGTTTTTGGGGTGTAATGAAATTAGGGTTGCAGTGGTAGAATAAATACTGGAACCTGCTATGTATCTTTGTAAAGATCTTATTTGATGTTTTTTTTCTAATCAAATTTGAATAATATAAACATAAATTTTAATTCATCAGAACCTAAATTTTGCTTAAATATGCGAGACGTCAGCTCACGAAAATTTCGTTCTCGCATAATCTTTTGTGATCAAAGCCAATACAGGTATAACCATTTAAAAATAAGTTTCAGTCTTAAATACCAAAAAGCTTTTCTCCCAAAAGCCTTAGTCGCTAAAATTTGGCAACAGTTTTACTTTGTTCTAAAATACTCCAAAGGAGAGACAAGAAAGGACCCTGGTTAACTTAATATATATCTTGTTCTTTATAACAGTTGTTTGGGCAGAACATGTATAGGGTATAACAATATTACAATTCTTCAAAATGTCTACGAGATCAAATAAGATTTTTTTTCCGATCAAAACTACAGATGGGAGTTATTCTTCTTTTCTCCCTTCCCTTATTCTGATAACATTTTGTTTATTACTTTAAATGTTTAAGCAAATAAAATAAATTACTTCGTAAATTTTAATGGCAAAGCAAATAAAACATTTTACTGAATTTGGTGTTATAGAAAATGAAATATTTTGTTAATTTTACGGTAAAGCAAATTAAGTTTTTAAGCGATATAAATGTAGTAATTTTATTAAATTTTTTTTATTGCATGTAAATGCTTAATCATAAAAAAAACTGTTCCTCTCTTACCGAGAGAACTCATCGCCACACAAAATTGATCCCTTTGACTCCTTTAAAAATCAAAGTGAGAAAATAGTTGTATACAAAATGAAACTGTTGTAAGTTATTTAGCCTAGAGTTAACGAATTAGATTTCTTACCTGTATCCAATCCTGAGTCGTCTTTGTAATGCATTCTTTTTCTTTTCAATACTAATAAAAAGAAACTTGCAGAAAAAAAATTACAAAAAAGCAAAACTACTTCAGAGGAGAAAAAAATTCCTAAGTATTCATATGGAAGGTTGTGTTCCCCTTCCGAAACACATGGGACAAGGTACCAAAGTCGTACCTATAGACAAATTTTGCAGCTACATGTAGGAATGGGTTTCTAACTTTTTGTTTGGACCTTGCAATTAACATAATAACCTTATAATCTGCAAACAAATATATTGACATATTTAATCTTAGATTAAGACACTTTTGATTTTACTAAAGAATTTCTCTCCTAAAAATACATGCATATGATGAAACTTAAAAATCATATCGTTTTATTGTGTATATATATTATTTTAGGTAAACCTTCCACACCAATAATTAAAGCAAAACAAGATGCTGAATACGACAAGGCTATCACTCTGACTTGTCTTTCTTTGTCCACCTCGGCACCAGAATACTACAGGGACCTGCTAACTTGGTCTTATACTTGGTACAGAAATGGATCAATGGTTCGACATGGATCGACATATACGTTTACTATCAATAGAATCAATATGCACGATGATATTTATTGTCGTGCTAAAGAAGTTATCGAATCAAATCGCAGCAACACTTACAATATAAGGCTTATAAAATGTAAGTCATTCATTTAGTAAATTACAAAAAAATTAACAAATGGGAAGACGAGACTTCGGGAAGATTACATTCATAATTTATATGATACATTAATACGGTGTTTTTATATAAATATTGTCCGTAAGAAAATAGCTTTTTAAAATACTTATATTACCTTTCCATATTTTTTTTTTTACACTTTCCAAATTGTGACTTTCATAAATCATATTTTTCTATCCTGTTTTAGATACTATAAAAGTTTGCATTGAGGAAATTTGAAAAGATTATTATTCACATATAGTTCTGCAATTTATATAGCATTGCAATAATGTACTTGAGATAAAAACGGAACAATGGTTTCAATAAACACACTTCATTTTGGAATTTCAATATTATAATCTTATTTACAGTAAAGCTACATCCTGTTCAACATGAAAATTTATTAATTTGTGCTTCGGAACATAGTTAGTGAAATGAACCAAACCTAAAAAGGATGATATTGGAATTAAAGAAATAGTTTGGACAAATAAAAAAAATTGTTATTGTTCGTACTCCATTAAATGAAGTTATTTTACTGTATTATTGCTAAAATATAAAATGCATATTAGATGTGCAGTATTAGCATAAGGATAAGCTTTTTTCCAGCTATCCCTGTAACACCAGTTGTCAATTCTATCTCGAGGACAAACCCTTCAACACTAAAGGTATCCTGGAGGTCGGATTTTAATGGAGGGTATACTCAGTATTTTCTAATATACCAGCGGAACAGCTCTCTTTGGGAGGTTGTGGCAAATATCAGCGACTCCAATTCAACCGATCACACCGTGGAGGTTCCGGCAGGTGCTCGTGGTGAACATGAAGTGGCTATTATAGCCTGTAACAAGATTGGCTGCTCCATGCCTGCTAAACTTGAAAGAGGTCTGTAATTTTGTTTTAATTGTATTATTTAAGAAATTTCAAGAAATCTTATAACGTTTACAAGCCAAATGATTCGTATTTCTTTATTTGTGAACAAATTAATTACGCTGGATAGGGGTAACAACTTTCTGTGTTCCGGGATGTGAATATGGACTTCAGGTATATTGCATTTATGTTAAATCAAATCTGCCCACTCATCAAGCCGGATTCATCATCAAAGTTACATGTAGTTCGCCCAGCCACCCACCGTATGCGGTGTTTTTCTTGTGTGATCGCGTTTTGCTTCATGGCTTTTTTCTTTATTTCATATTATTATCCTTTATTTTCAACTAATCAGCAAAAACCGAATGATGATCCAAGTGTGTTCAAAAGAAGTAAAATAATTTCTTCCAGAAATGACGAGCATTGGAAATGAGGAAAATGGCTTGGAGTCATTCAAAAATACTTTCCTAAGAAACACTTTCATTTTTTGTACATATTTATGGTGAAATTATATTTTAAAAGCATCATTATTATTAATATATAACATAAAGCAAATAAGATATAATCTTCATATTGATCAGCATTAGATTGTGGTTAAAACCTGCTGTGAACAACCATGTTATGAACATGGGGTATTGTTCCGGTATTGTAAAGAAGCACACGAGATATATTACTAAATGAGCATTGTGACCCATTATACCATCCTTCATTAAATGATGCCTTTGTTTTTGATCAGCATTAGATTGTGGTTAAAACCTGCTGTGAACAACCATGTTATGAACATGGGGTATTGTTCCGGTATTGTAAAGAAGCACACGAGATATATTACTAAATGAGCATTGTGACCCATTATACCATCCTTCATTAAATGATGCCTTTGTTTTTTTTATATAAACAGGGACAAATGAAGCTATGGAGAACACAGATAATGGAATGATAGGCGTCGCCATGGGAACAATCTCTGTTGTGGTGATAGCTTTACTGATTGTAGTTGGAGTACTGCATACCAAATATGGTACAAGTTTTGGAATGTTTGAAATCTTTTTCTTTCTTTTTTATGTTTTTCTGAAATTATGTTTAAATTACACAAGAATTCATTGTCATAATGTATCCCATAATCAATGATCTAGGATATATATTAGAGACAGTGTATTATTCTTCATGCAAAATCTGAAGAAGTGAAAACGCTCCCAGTTCACACGTTTTCTCCGGACTACTGTTAATTACGAAAAGAAAAGAAATTAAAAGAGAAAAGAAAAATAAACTAAGTTGCATCGACTTACACGTGACATTATAAAAAGGGTTGCCTATTGACTTAAAATGCATGTCCATATATTTATCTAGCATGCATGTCAACAATAAAAGTTACGTCTAGCTTTTTGGAAGTAAAGTCGGCAAAGAGAACTTATTGTTTCTTTCTAACATGTCCACAACGTCACATTTCATGTTGACATATTTATGTCGAGATAAGTATCTTGCATGTCAACATAATCCATTGAAAAATAATTAAAATACTTACAACGGGCAGATATTTACCACCATATTTTTGCCCCCTTCAAGCAAGGTTAATTATATGTCATTCGAGAAAAGTATGTCAATTATATCCAAAAATTATTATATTGACAATTTTTCCAGAGAATCTAATTTTAACATGGATAATTCATATTTAGATATTTGACTTGAAAAAGACGTTAATGGTAATTTAATGAACGTGATGCCTTTAACTTTTTAATTGTCAACTTCCCTTACTTATGCATGCAGCAATATACCTTCATCACCTTCATACGAAGTTTATATACCAGGTATATATCTGTTGATTCGATACGCAAGAGCATGCTCTACGTACGTATGAACAATTTCTAAAATGAGGTAAATTATTTACAAACAAGTTGATGAAACAAGAGTATAATATCAGCAGTCTCGTTTAAAGTCACCATTTCGTAAGTTCTATGGTCGATGCAATGACCTTGTCAGCAAATACAATTCATCATTGAGTCAAATGCTGACTGATGTTTTTCATACTTATTGTTAGTCCATGAATTGACGACGTATTTTCCGTTATTTCCCAATCATGACAAGGAGCACACCGCGGATTTGGCCGGTCCATAGGGAATTCTCACTCCTCAGTGGCATACCTGATCCCACCTCTAATGTTTTGCAGGTCCGTGTTTGCTCGGCTCCTATTTGTATTGTTTTATGGACTTTTGAACTTGAATACCGTTTTTTTATCACCATACATGTATGTTTCATGGATGAAATAATTACCAATGCCTAAATCTGACGTTATACATCCAAGATGCAACATAATGCAATCTGACATAAATTATGAGACGTTCGTATATCAACATGCAGTATAATAAATTTACGCTAGACTTGCGACTCATTTTGCAATAATATACTAGTAACTCAATATATATTGACATGCTACCTTCTTTGTCAACATGCGAGAAAGTAAATATATTGACATGCGACTTATTTGACATTAATCAGTACAAGTTACTTACCATCATCTTTTCGTATCGATCCTATTTTCTTTTTCGTAGTTTACTGCTACCTTGATTTCCCTGTTCTTCTAAAAGGAGACAGAAACGTTTTTAATTTTGTTAGTAACCTATGAGAGCAATTTTTAAAACCTAGATTTTTCAAATTACATGTGCATGTTAAAATATATGAAGACAAGCTTTTTAAACTTAACCACAAAGTTTTGTTCGCAGTTTCGGTAAAACACATTCTGTCCCAGAACCTTTGCTTTGCTCTCTCGTGGATCTAGAGGGGGTTAGATGATCCACCTGAGATTTCAGTTATTGAATCAATTTCTAAGTAAAATGATAATGAAAAAATGGTCTTGCTCCTCCCCCAGGAAACCGGCCCCTTTAAAACGAAAGGGACAGTGTGTATCTGAAGAAACAACTTTCCCCATGATGAAAAACCCTTTTTATAGGAGGGGAATGGGGGTGAATTTAAACACTTGCCTAAATCAGTTTTCTTCAGATACACACTGTCCTTTTCGTTTTAAGGATTTCAATCCCTAATGGTACCAAATTCTCTACCCTTAAATGTCCATCAAGTACACAATACTCTGATATTATATTAAGCCCCCCCCCCTTTTTCTATATTTTAAAATTTTGGGTCCATCCATGCTGTATTCTTTTTAAGTAATTGCTTCTTCCGGGCTTTACTTGTTATATTTTTACAGAAGTGTTCTTTTTGTAAAAACGAATCTTTCCTACTGTTCCCGCAAACAAAGCCGTCTTTCTTATTACCACAAAGGGTTCTTTCTTTTAGCGTAAGTTGAATTTCCGCTTTGAATGTAAACACCTAGATCACATGACATCGGGCTATTATTAGAACGTGTAGCATGACGAATTTATCAAACATTAGAAGTTGCTTTTATTGTTATCAAGGCATGTGATGGTACATATCAGTTTATTTGCATAAATGTGATAACATAAAGCTTCCATTGGACTGTCAATTGTTCTGACAAAAGCTGAAAAATGGACGCCAGACTAGCTTTACCATGTTTACTTCTAGCAGTATGTCTACAGTTTGCAGGTAAATTGATTATAACATATACTAGTATGTGTTTCGTAAACTTTTAATATATGTTTGATATATATAATTAATCCATCAAAATATAAATTTATTATACCATATTCAATATAATCTATCTTACTTTCTCTGCTGAAATTGGCCAGAAAGATTGGATAAAATGAATCATTTAGAGAATGATACTTGTAAATCTATAAATTTACCCTCTCTTTACCTCAAGCGCCAATAAAAAATACATGTTATTTTAAATTTATATAACTAGTTTTAAATAATGGACACATGTATAGTGTACTTGATCCCCAGAGTAGTTGAAAGGATTTAAATCTTACCGTATACATGTACATGTGTGTGTGACCATTTTATTGCTGATTGCAAAAATATTTTTATTGCCTTTGCTTAAAATTAGTGTCTCTAAAGTCGGTGTTATATAAAATCTTGTTTTTACTGATTCAGTTTTACATACGTTTCTGAAGGTCAGACAAACTCAGTACATATAGTTCGTGAACGGAGTATCTATAGAATTATTTACTTTTTTATTTATTCAGTTCCATACACATGTATTTATGCGTAAATGATGTTATTATCATACAAGTTAAGAAAATGCTCAGTTCGAATTGTATATCCAACCTACCCTGAAAAATACATATTTTTTTTATATTAAGTTATGAATTACGGAAAATAGTTAAACAATTCAAAGCTTAATATCTATATTTTTGTAATTTTAACGAAATTCATCTTTATTTTTTTTTCTCTCGTGATAGAACAATTAATTGATTTTGTATAGTAATAATAAAAAAGACAAATTGTAAGTAAATACTTGGTATATATTTAGGATGACTTTATCTCAGAATCAAACGAAGCTGAATCGGTGATTGACGCTAGAGGTCAGATAAGCGCTAAAAATATTTTCAAACTTTTTTGTCACTTAGTTTTATGATTAGTAATTCTCAGCAGAAATGATTAGAAAAAACGTTCAGACATGGAAAAAGAAGAAACAATTGCATGATCTGTAAACATAATAATGAGACTTTCAGATGAGAAGTGAGATTGCGTAAGAACTAAAGAAAGCATTAGTTCTTATATCCTCCTTTGAATTGTGTTCCTGAGTGTTACCTGAATTATTATATTGATAATTTCCGTATAATAACATCATATGAAAAATACTGTCATAAAAAATAAGGAAACAGTTAAATAATTCAAATATATCAAAACGAATTGCATTTACTTTTTAGTTTAATTTACGTTGCAATCACACCGACTAAAACATCTTAGCTGTCCTACCACAAATCATGAAAAAATCAAAGAAATTTAAACTTAGAAAAATATGATTCTTTACCAAAACGTGACTGTCCTTTAGTGCTCACCATGTCCGCCTCTACGTTCGTCTACATTCGTATTTGATACTTTATTAAAAAAATATACAAACCTACAAACGTGGGTGGTTATTATTATAGGATTTTCAGGGGAGGAGGGTGTCTATTTTGATCCCGAAATCATTCTACGATACTTTATTACATTATATAACGGATAAAAAAAATCTTCTTGAATTTAACAGAACTCGATTTGAATTAAATAAAGACATAAATGACTGACATATTATTTACAGTATGTCTCTGGATTAAACAAGGATATAGTAATCTTTCAAACAAAAATTATGGTTCGCCACCTGAAAAATATGAAATACATGTATATGACTTGTTTCGATAAAAATAAGAAATATAACACTTTAATTACAAATGTTTTGGTGATATGATAATAAAATTTCAGAGTTAATCAGAATCTTCATTGATATTCGTATACATGTATTCTTGCTTTTAAGCTGGAGTATTGGATAATCTAGCACCCGAACGAGTCCGGGACATAAATATCAGCCCGAAAGTGTATTGCTTTAAAAAGGTTGCAAAAATATAATTTCTAATATGATTTTTTTCTTCTAGTTGCTGACTATAAAAAATATCGTGAATTTATTCTGAGCCAGGCAAACAACAAAACTTTGAATAAACTTTTTGCTGAACATGTCAAAAAATTCCAAGTGACCAAAAACCAGGTCTGTATCATTATGTAAATCTTGGTTTCAAACTGCTGCAGGTAAATAAAACATCTTCAATAAAAAATATATTCTTATTTATCTATATTTTTTTTTGTCTTTAAAGCTGAAGTTACCAGAATTTCCCTGTTCAAAATACAGCATGAAAAGGGGAGCCGCCACAGGTAAACTTGATATAAGATCTGGTATATTTCTTAAAATATTTTTGACATTTGTTTGACCTTTTATAAATGATGTATATTTTTTTTCAGTACATAATTTGGCCCCAGAAGACATTAAAGTTGTCGCTGGATTGGGTGATTCTATAACGGTTTGTCAGATATTATTTACATCGTTGCAATATGTAACTTTTTTTCCCTGAACCTTGATTTTGGTCACATACTTAACTTTCTTTTTCTTTCAGGCTGGTACAGGAATTCAAGCCCAAACAATTATCGGACTCCTAATAGAGTATAGAGGGCTCTCATGGAGGTTAGAAACGTGCCAGTTCCATGCAGTACTCTACATTGTGTTTTAGCTTGGAGTGTTCTATCGCTCTCTTACTCGCCCTTTTCCAATACATGCTTGACTTGATTTTTTTTTTTGAAATATGATATCAGCTAGTACAAAAATGTTTATAATTAAATATTGTAACTTTTGAGATTGTTTTTTGCAAATTCAGTATCGGCGGAGACAAGGAGGTTGAAGATTACGTCACACTGGCAAGTGAGTTGTGTTAATGTTGCATTTTGCATTTCCATAATTATGTATACGGAATCTATATTTAAAACTCATATGGTTACTCGCCTTAAATACATGTAAATCTGTAGTTCTGTGATGTTTTATCTATGATGTTTTATCGTGTTTAGACATCCTGAAGAGGTACAACCCAGACATTAAAGGATTCTCCGTGGGACGCGGTGACGTAGACAGCGGGAACGCCCACCTTAACGTAGCTAATCCGGGGGACCAGGCAAGGTCGGCCAAGTTTTGCTGATTATCTTAAACACTGAATTTCATTTTTTTTTTGGAATTATGATTAAGATTTCCGATACGTTTTAGCTCACTTAAGCTGAAAGCTCAGTGGGGCTTTTCTGATCATTTATTGTCCGGGGTCGGTCCGTGTGTCTATCCATTCTTCTACCAGTCTGGTCCACAGGTACCCCAATAAATACCCCACCATACAATATATATATCTCTCTATTATAATGTATAGATGGGTATTTTTTGTGGAGCGATTATGTTGGGGGTTTGACGATTTATTCCTGTTGCAAACATGTTGAATAAGTGTAATAAATATAAATTGTGAAAAAAATGTCAAATAAGACCCGGGGCTGATTATCGTGTGGGAGGGGGTGGGGGACCTGTCCACAAGTACGTATGGTCTGGTCTGTTCGTCCATTTGTAAACTTTTCACAATTTTAACTTCTCAAGAACCACTTGGTCAAATTTATTTAATCAAAGTTGTTCAAAGCATCCTTTGGATAAAGGGGGTCCTAATCTGTAAAGATATCGGGTCAAGTCTCTTTTCAAAGGAAGATAATCAAGTAAAAACAAAAATAAACTTGCGTCATTATATCAATGTCAAGTATTTATTGTACCAAGATGTTGCTGTAAATTCTTTGTTGAGAAGTAGCTGTCAGTCATCGAAAATGTATTGCAGGGTTTTCAATTGTACCGTCTGATTTTTCGTCATTACTATTTGCAGAGATATTCCTGCGCAGGCCAATTTGTTGATAGAGCGAATGAAGAAAGAGCCTGGTGTGGATTTTGAGAATGATTGGAAAATGATCACGTTGTTTGTCGGCGGAAATGATCTTTGTGACTACTGTGACGACAAGGTCCGAAAACAGAATTATTTCGTAATTTTTTAGCAGATGTGGCTCTAAAAAATGTCCAAATAAAAAAGTAATATACTTAAGTATCCATTTTATTTTATGATTTAGGAGACGTTTAGTACAGCCAACTACATTGCTCATATAACAGAGGCCTTAGACACCTTACACAAGAACGTACCCAGGGCCTTCGTCAACGTTGTAGAGACTCTGAACATCGCGGACATCAACGTTCTAAACGAAGGACTCATCTGCGATACAATTCATTTGTAGGAATTTATATTCTATAGCATTTTTATAGCATCGTTAAAATAAAATACGTGTAGGTGGAATTTTCAAGAATGATGTTTTCCTCATTTAATAGCTTTCTGTGTCGATGCGGCACCTTCCCTTCTGAAAAAGAGCGAGATGAAATGCGGGCAGCGGTACTAGCGTACCAGAAGAGTGTTCGAGATCTCGTCGAATCGGGTAGATACGACACGAAGGACGACTTTACTGTCGTTGTGCAGCCTTTCTTCGAAGAAACAGGCATTCCAAGACTGGTAACTCGATATATTCTAGATTTTGATATAATGAATTACTGTTTGATTTGTTGAAAAAAATATATCTCATTTTTTATCACTTTTCAAAGAATGCAATAGCATGTAAATTTTTGGGTTATGTCACAATTTTTAACTAAATAATGGGATAAACTCAACTTTATTTTCTAAATTAGCCCAATTCCAATGAGGCTGATCTGAGTTACTTCGCTCCTGATTGTTTCCATCTGAGTGAGAAGGGGCACAAGGCCGCAGCCGAGGCACTCTGGAACAACTTGGTAAAATTACTTCTATGTCTTAATATTTTGTGTCCCTTCTATTATATTATATTATTAGGCGTATTATTTAATTTTCTGCTTTTCAGATCGAACCCGTGGGACAAAAGAGGTTGAAATGGACACCGGAAGAGCCAATCGAATGCCCCACTGCTGTATGTTGCTATATAGACCTTCTCAAATTGATTTTCGAATTTATTTAAAAACTAAACGAAAAATATTGTTAATACAATGTTAAAAAAAACCTTATTTATATATTTAATATATACAAAATTTACATTTCTCACAATTAATGAATGATGAATTCAATACAATATAACTTCATACCCCGGTACATTTAAAATCTTTCTCTTTATTTTATTTTGGCAGGACAATCCATTTTTCTACACAGGTAAAAACAGCTTAGTTCAGTCTAATTCCGGGTTTAATTCGGAGACTCCTGATGATGCAGATTCCGGGAAGACGAGCGCTCCTTCTACCTCCTCCACTGGTGCTATTGTAGGGTTGTGTTTAGCTGTAGTGGGCGTAATCATTGTCGCCATCTTTATGATAAGGCGTAGAACCGAAAACAAAGGCGTTCCACTGCTTGAACGCCATTTTACCTCATACACGAAGATTTAACATTCAAAAATGTTATTTATTTATATATTGTATATATTCACAACCAAAAGTGCTCAATGATATCATAAGGATCAACTATTTATTTTGGTTTCATGTTCATGAATTCCATGCACAATTGCTGTTGTCATCATCTTGTGACATGTATACATGTTATTTTTATGACCAATAGGATTCTAAGCGTTTCTGTGATATATAAAGGCTTTGATGCCACTGATTTTGCAAATTAATGAGGTATTTAAAGTTTTCACCTTCATAAGTTGCAATTTGATTTTTATATAGGATAAAATGATTTGAAATGAGGTAGAACTTTTCACTTACAAAAGTACTTTCTGCACACATGGAGATTATTGTTAAATGGTTTGTTTTTTGTTTTTGTTTTTACCCTTCTGATGAACTAGATAATTAACTGCTATACTTGGAACTTACCGGAATAATATTTTGTCTTTTTTGATGCTATATGATATGCACAATTATATAATTAGAAGGTATAGTACTGTTTAGAAGACTTACTTTTTACTGTTATTGTTCGGTTCGTTCATATACATGTACCGATGCTCGTGCAATGTAAGCATTCCTGATCCTCAACAACATTATATTATGGTCTTGTTCAGTTGTTCTTATAATGTAACAGTCCCTTTCCATGGGTTATTTAATTGTGAAATATGAAAGCTGATTATATAGTCGGTTTAATATCTGATGTCGTTGATGATTTTATTGCTAAGTTTAAATATGTTCTGTTGATACATGTACATGAAACAAATAAAAATTTACCACGAAATATTGATTTCATGATTGGTGATTTTTCTGAGTTTAGACTAGAATACATATAATTAAATTTAAAAAAAAAAACTATTAACATGATTAATATACACAGATATCACTATTCATATATGTAGGGCTGCGGACAAAGGGGGAGGAGGCTTCCCCTCTTTTTCCGAAATAAAACATTTTACTAGTGAAAATGTTCATGCATAAAAAGAGCATCGTCTCAAGCCACGGTCCGGAGTCCGCATATATATAGCTTTATCATATACTTAGTAGTAAATACACCGATTCTGCACGGTGTGATACGGGTGACGTCACAATACCCCATATCACGGACCGGTCCGAAAATCCATATCACGTATCGGACCGGCGGGCCGAAAATTCATATCAAACCGGAAGTAACGTTTGTATAACGTTTATAAGTCAATTTACTTGATTTTATTTTAATATTCATAATAAATCTTTCTTTAATGACATTTATGGTCTTCATTTTTTTCAGTAACCTAAAATAGGCTTTATTAGATTTTAGAGAGAAATGTCACAAACAAGCACGAAATATTCATCAATGATCATATATGAACTTGCATATTAAGTGTTTTAAATATATGATAAATAGAATACTACATACTAAAATCCATATCATATGTCACATCAGCCCTCGGACCCCATATCAGCCCTCGGGCCTCCGGCCCTCGGGCTGATATGGGGCCACTCGGGCTGATATGACATATGATATGGATTTTAGTATGTAATATTCTCTATCTCTCCTACGGGAGTGGAGCGTACACTTTGGCCGTGGTTTGCGACGATGAAAAAGAGTGGTTAGTCCCCAAACATCACCCCTTTTTCTGTTTATAGTTAAAATATCAAAATTTTTAAATTTATTTGTTTATTTTATTGTTATTATTATTATTTTTTTGTTTGTTCTAGTTTTTTTTACAGGTAGGTTAAATTTTCACATCCACCCCTTCAACCCCCCACCCACACAAACGCACCCTACATTACTTCTGATCAAATAACATTTTAACATTAGTAACAACTATCATATGTAAAATATCAGGTCATATTATAAATACTTTGGGGGTGCTTCACGTAATTTATTCGTTACTTCATGTAGAAATTTCATATCTAAAAAAAATTCGGCCCACCGACCATGTCGACCCTCCGGCCCACTTCTACAATCTAAATCTATACTTCTACAATCAATCAATCAATCTAAAAGAAAGGTTAGTAAATATACACAAACATAAACACACACACATATATGTATCTGATATAATATATACAAGTAACTGTACGTGTAGATGCGGTAGTTGGGGTTATCAAATCGTTAATTAACATGCGATCAAAATCAATATTATCAATATACATATATACCATTATACAAATAAATATGTGTCTATAACATCGTGAAAAAATTTATCTCTCTCCTCAGTATATAATGGGCATTCAGTAAGAAAATGATATTCATCTTCTATATAGTTTTGGTTACACATTAAACATATTCTTTTGTTTCTCTCTAAGGGAATTCTTTGACCAGCATTATTTTTTAAAGATTCATATCTGCCTTTTTCAATTTTTAGGTCATGAGCACTTATTCTAAATCTGCATATGGATTTTCTTATTTCATGAGATTTGATATACATATAATTTTCCATTGTAAAATTTTCTTTAAACATAAAATAAGTAGTAAGTTTCCCAGAGTCAAGTCCCTCTTCACGTTTCATTTTCCAATATTGTAGGAAGTGTTTTTTCAAATGTTTCTTAACTTGTTTTTTTTTTTAAATGTATTTTTGTATGTTTTACATTCTGGTAATGAGAGGTTAATTTTCTTACTGAGTACATTTTTTGTACCAGCAGTTAATATTGCCTTGACTAAGGTTAATATTTTCTGTATATGCTTTATGTAACAGGGGAGATTCTGGACTTGATTGCAACCTATGCCAGTATAATAAGATGTTTTGAATTATTGAAAAATACATAGGGTACTGAGTATCTTCCCAGTTCAGAAATTATTGCAATATTAGTACTTTTTTAAAATTCCCCGCTTCCAATAGATATTTACAAAATTTGATATTTAAGCTTTCTGCCTCTCACTTTAAAAATATCGTATAAATGTTTGTTTTTTTTCTTGTATGCGTGTTGTAAGGGTTCCCCAAATTTCACAGCCATATAATGCAACAGGCTTTATCATGTGATCAAAAAGATGTAGGAGTGTTTTGATGGGAAGATGAATAGATTTTAGGTCTTTGTATGATTTGAAAGAGGCTTTAAGCGCTCTATAATATAGATGAGATCTTGCTTCTTTGAAGGATCCACATGAGGTTAAAATGACACCTAAGTATTTATATTTGTTTACACATTCAATAAGGAAATTTTCAAGTGTGAACTTTTCTTTAATAAAATGACCACTTTTGTTAAAGATCACTACTTTGGTTTTACTTGTATTTATTTCTAAGCACCAGTCTGTACAGTATTTATAAAGTAGGTCTAATTTGTTTTGCAGTCCTTTTTGGCTATCCGATAACAAAACAATATCATCAGCATATAAGAGTGAGGAAATTTTCTTTCCAGAAAGAGAAACGTGTGCAATATTTTCTTCATCAAGTAATTTGGAAAAATCATTGAGTACATGTATTTGGGCTTAGTACGTCTCCCTGTCGAACTCCTATTTCAGGTCTATATGGGGGAGTTAACTTGTTACCTATTTTTATATCATTGTGGCTATATGTCTGTACATGTTGCACAAAATGTTAGAAAACAGCCCGTTTATATTTAATTGTAATAGTTTTAATTTAATGCCTTCATGAATAACTGTGTCAAATGCTTTTCGAAAATCTACAAAACAAGCATATAGCCTTTTATTGCCAGTGTTGATATATTTGTCAATTAGACATTTTACTACGAATAAGTGGTCTGATGTTCTGGATTCTTTTGAGAAACCTATTTGAGTTTCATGTATTATGTTATGTTCTATTAAATATGTATTAAGTATGTTATTTAAACTGATATTAAAAAGTTTGGCTATGCTATTGTTTATTGTTATTCCTCTATAGTTTTGGGGTAACTTAGGATTATCTGATTTAAAGATTGGTGTTGTAGAACCCTCTAGCCATTTCTATGGATATATTCCTGATGTTAATACAAGATTAAACAATTTCAGAATACGGGAGTTTATGTAAATTTGGGATGCTTTTATCATTTCATTTGAGATGTTGTCTAGGCCAGGGCTTTTTCTAGACTTTAAGGAGTAAGTGGCTTTTTGGATTTCAGGTGCAGATATCCTGAAATTCAATTTATTAAAAGAGATAGCCGCCTTGTTGTTTAAAAATTCATTGATTTTAGTTTCAATTGTGTTGATTCTTCCTTTGTACTTTTCTGGTAGTTTAGATAAAGTAGTAAAGTAGTTAAACCATGTATTTTCATCAACTGACTTTTCTAAATTTTCTTTCGTGTCTTCAATTTCTTTCAGGTATTTAACTAGTTTCCGGTATTCTTTAGGATTGGTTTCATTAAGTTGATCTAATTTATCTAGAATATTTGGTCTAAATTTACGTTTTTTATGTTTTCGTTGATTAGCAAATTCCTTATTTAGTTTAAAGAACGAACCTCGTATGTGGTGGTTATTAGGAAATATGGATAACAGTTTCGCTTTTTCAAATAGGTGTTTACGCATTTTGTAAGGTCAGAATCAAACCATTTTTTATTGTTTGTAGTTTTATGTTGTGATTTTCTTTGTAGAGAAAGTTTTGCTGCTTTATTGAATATATTATGGATGTCATTAGTGGCTTCATTTATACTCTGCTCATTATATTCAATGGTTTTATTTTTAAAAAAGTTTAATATCTATATAAAGTAACTGGAGTGCTAGTGTACTTGTAAGTAATGGTCGATATTCGCCGCCATGGTATTGATTTCACACTCTTACTTAATTTTGTCTTAATATATTCCCATTAAATAATTTCCACAATTTGAAAGAATGAATCTCTCTCTCTCACTTCCACACACACACACACACACACACACACACACCCTCTCCCATCCTCACACACACACACACACATAAATACATGTAATAATGTCATTTCCTATGTTAACACTTATGTTGACGTGTTCATTATATGAAAAAAGATAGATATTTTGCATTTTGTTCGGGCTCACTATATTTATTCTACGTGATCGGGATCGCCATTTTAATTTTATCTACATCCGGTTGAGTAGAAATGGTGAGTTGCAATTTTGATTATTTTCACAGTTTCATAGTGTCTTTATTTTCACGTTTAAAATCAGCTGGTTTAGTTCTCAAGTTATGCAAAATTTCATAGTTTTGGTTATGATGTTCCTTCAGAAAGACTAAAGAATGTAAAGCAAGAAACTGATATGTGGAGAAAGGGGGGGGGGGGGATTACAATTTGTAATACAAACGGTTTTGTGTTTTGTTGTAAGAAACCTATAAATATTGTAGATATTGAAAGCAAATTTTTATTTTGTTCTGTTTTTATTTGTTAAAATGATTTAATTGTAATACTTGACCGATGTCAAATATGTCTAGTTAGGCGAGAAAAGATCAAAATAAAATGGATCGGAGAAAAGAACAAAAGATAAAAACCACAGAAGTGTTTCAATATTACTTGGTGATCTTAATTCAACATTTTCATTGGCTAAAGCTTTTCTTACAAAATTAAAGACCAATAATTAAACTATTTCTTGTCACTTTTGGGCAGTTTTGCACTCTGAAGTTTCAATGTCTCACTCCCTGACTTGTACAATGTATATACAATCCAAGATTCTTCTGACTCTAACCCTCGCTTTTATATTGTGTCCTGTGGAATCGTGTCAGACGGAGGCCATATTGAAAAGTTGAAATTGAGTGGCACCAGCTAGTGACATGACTCTGCCTACCTCAGGTCCAGTACAATCACTAGATTTAGCTACGTAGGTAGAATTACCTACGTAGCTTTATTTACCTACCTGAGGTGGCTTTATTTAGCTATTTTTAGGTAAGTTTTCAAAGGTTTTCTTTTTATCAAAAAGAGACAAAAAGTCGCAATCAAATGACTATTGATATTTATAATAGGAAGGCTTTAAAAAACAATTCAAAGCAGAGTTAGATTATACATTGCTGCGTTTGGACAATTTAGAACAAAACATGTAATTCCATTGTTTAGTTATCTGACCATACGGTGAGGTGCGGTGAGGCATGACTGAGTATGATTACTTCACATTGTGCTGAATAATCACCGACCTATTATTGTGTTAACCGGAACTGGACTTCTTTGTCATTTCATTCAAGGAGTAACTGTTCTAACTGTCATACATAGCCCCAAAACTTTCAAAACTTTGATTGCAATTGCGCAGAAAAAGACATTTTTCCAAGAGGGATTTTTCATGAGTTGTTTTCAGATGAGTTCAAAGTTGAAAATGATCACTGCATCAAAATGATATTGTCTGCACACCCTGAGAAAAATGCTTTTTAATAGAAATAGATCAGTTTGGTAGCTATATAAAGCTACCTCAGGTAGGTAAATAAAGCTATGTAGGTAAATCAAGCTACGTAGCTAAATCTAGTGATTGTACCAGACCTGTACCTTTCACACTTTTAAGTTTTTTTGTTAGTCTAATGTTTGGGCCTTGAGAACTGAGTAAAAGTATGCATCTTCTACAACTTTATTTAATTATCACTAATACAAAGCTTTGCTATTTAAATAGCTCTATCACCGACAAATGAAGCATTGTTTGAATTTGGTTGGATCCTCACTGTATTTTATATCTTTGTGCATGGCGTTGGCACACAATTTTAGATGGCCTCTTCTCTTAATCTCCCGCGTAATCCTGTCTAACAAGTAAAACAAGTTGTGTCAGATACTGTTTGAAACATAGAACATAGAATTTAACAATAACACACAAATGAACATATGATTGAAATTACAGGGAAACCAGCAAGCAGGAGGTGGTGCAGGAGGCCAAGGGGAGAAAAAAGATGACAAGGTATGTGATTTAGTAGATTTAAAATGGTGTAAATGTGATTTAGTAGATTTAAAAAGATGTAAATATGTCAATCGTATTTGAGTGCGAATAACTGCACCTGTTTTATTTTAAACATTATAAATTGAATATACTTAGGAAAGAAAAAAGAAGTATGAGCCCCCAGTCCCAACCAGGGTCGGCAAAAAGAAGAAGAAGATGAAGGGACCTGACACAGCCAGTAAACTACCACAAGGTATGATGGGTAAACTCAGAAACAAGTTTAGAATGAACTTAAGCTAGTGTCAAAAAGACGAACAAAAAATACAGCAAAACTGACAATTCACTGACTATTTCCAGTGTAAAATAACTGCAGTTGGTACATTATTTTCAGTAATTTAGGACTTGGGGCTGACCCACGGGTTAGAATTTCAACATTATATAATTTATTTTGAAACAGAATAATCCTTATTCTTTTATTAGACATACAATACAGAGTAGTCATTTTTATAGACATATAAATATACATGAAAGAGGCCCTAAGTGAGTTATTCTTATGTTTACAGTGACCCCCCACACACGATGCCGACTTAAACTTCTGAAGTTGGAGAGAATCAAAGATTACCTTTTAATGGAGGAAGAGTTCATTAGGAACCAGGAGAGACTCAAACCACAAGAAGAAAAACATGAGGTATAGTAAAATGACAAGAAAATAAAATCAACATTTTACAGTAACTGCTGTTAATCATTGGACAATATAGTCATATGTTTTCCATTTTTGTTGGATTCAATTTAGGGTCTTTAAAACTAATTTTTATGAATTTAACTTTAAGAAAGATATTACTGTAAACTGAGCGTTTGACTGTTATAATCTTACACAACAGGAAGAGAGAACAAAGGTTGATGAACTGCGTGGATCTCCCATGTCTGTCGGAACACTGGAGGAAATAATAGACGATAACCATGCCATTGTCTCTACTTCTGTTGGCAGTGAACACTATGTCAGCATCCTGTCATTTGTAGACAAAGACCAACTAGAACCAGGCTGTTCAGTGCTTCTCAATCACAAGGTATAGCATCTTGTTCTGATTTATACAACATTGTAGTAAATTGTTTTATTGATGTTTGCTTTGGTATCGGAAACTTTGACTAAAACTTTTGTCAGTCTAATCTATAAGGTTGACACCCGAAGATCTCCCTCATTTTGAAATTTGAAAAGCTGAAACATCAACTGCAAATATTCTTACACTTTATGTAGAGCAGTTGGAAAATGTCTTTATCATTTTTATAGAGATATGTTTAAGAAAGACAAGATTTTACTTAAAGTTCATTTTGCAGTATTCTTATTTTGCAAAGCTTTTTCCAATGCAACCATTTTGACATCAGTTTGGTTTAAGTTTAGCAATGTTATGTATTTTAATAAATTATTTACATGTCATGTATAAATCTATATATGCACGTGTAGTTTGAATGTTATGTAGGTACATGCAGTAGTGGGTGTACTAGGAGATGACACAGATCCCATGGTGACGGTGATGAAGCTGGAGAAGGCCCCCCAGGAGACATACGCCGACATTGGAGGGCTGGACCAGCAGATTCAGGAAATCAAGGTACACTGTAATACAGATTTCACTTTAGTGCCATTTTCAATTTTTAAAATGATGATTGTTTGAATGAAAAAAAAATGATTGTCTGTTGTTGTCAACTTAAACAGTCAAGCGAACTTGATATGATATTTTGGTGTTGTTACGATTAATTGTTTGAATAAATTTTATATCAACTTCAGAAAAAATTATTTTATAAGTCATTTAAATTAGCTTTGAGATTAAAAACAAAAAACTCCAAAAATCCATTTCTTTTATTGAATAATGATAATGAAAATTAAATTTATTCTCAACATTTATTTCTTGTGTTTTAATTGGTGCAGGAATCTGTGGAATTGCCTCTAACACATCCAGAATATTATGAAGAAATGGGCATCAAACCTCCAAAGGGAGTCATTTTATATGGACCCCCAGGAACAGGCATGATATTAATAATATTTTGAAATATAATGTTGACCATGGAAATGTGTTATATTCCTTATTGATGAAAATGAGGGAAAAGACTTTTATCTCAGACATAACAGGAAGCTACTCGTTTATGCAGTTTTCCAATGAGTCATCTAAAGAACCTTGATTTCAATTTTATATAACCTTATTTTATTATTTTCAGGTAAAACTCTCCTGGCCAAAGCAGTGGCTAACCAGACATCTGCCACATTTTTGCGAGTTGTTGGGTCAGAATTAATTCAGAAATATTTGGTGAGTTAATTTTCATTAAAAGATTTTATGTCAATATTTTCAATCCAGTTAAGAAAGTGCAGATAGATAAAATTGTATGCTCTGCTCCTCACTATTTATCATTGAGCAACATGAACAGAAATGTAAGTTAACTTATGATATTTCATAATATATCTTATTATTTTGTTGTTCTTGTACCCTATTGATTTAGGGTGATGGTCCAAAATTAGTCAGAGAGTTGTTCCGAGTAGCAGAGGAACATGCCCCTTCTATTGTCTTCATTGATGAAATAGATGCTGTTGGAACAAAACGGTAAATTGTTTATAAAATATTTTTATTTTTAACTCACCTATTAAACTTAAGATTCAAGTGAGCTTTTCTAATTTTGTAAATCGAAGCAATATGGCCTATTGTTCATTTGTTTTTTTATATAAAGATTCAGCTTTGTTGGAGATAAGGAAAAGAGATTATCAGTCACATTTTTAACATAAAGCTTCATGTATTATCACATGATAAGTTGTAAAAACATTGATTTTTATCATGGTGGGATAACTTCTATAATTTAAAGTACTAGTTTTTAGTATGTACATGTTTACTTGATTAATGGAAACTTGGAACTAATAAAGTTTAAATATTTTTTAGATATGACTCAAATTCTGGAGGTGAAAGAGAAATACAGAGAACCATGTTAGAACTTCTGAATCAGCTTGATGGATTTGATTCCAGAGGGGATGTAAAGGTGTGTTTTCATTTCCTGTATAAGTTTTATATCAATCAAATATAGAATTTATAATTACACTGCAGTTTACCTTTTTAATTTCAATGAGAGAATATATATCACAAATTTTAGGTGGTCATGGCAACCAATAGAATTGAGACCCTTGACCCTGCTCTGATCCGTCCAGGTAGAATTGACCGTAAGATAGAATTCCCTCTCCCTGATGAGAAGACCAAACGAAGAATCTTCACCATCCACACAAACAGAATGACTCTGGCAGAGGATGTCAACATTGATGATTATGTCATGGCAAAGGATGATCTCTCGGGTGCAGATATTAAGGTACAAATCAAGTGTATCTTTGCTTGTTCTTTCAAATAAAGCTTAATCCTGCGTAATTTATCAAAGCTGTTTGGTATTATATTTATTTATGACATATTGATGTATGAAAAAAGAAGAATCACATGAAAATGTTTCAAAGGGGCAGTAGGACAGACAGTGTAAATGAAACAACCTGTAAATAGAGCTTGAATTGTTTTATATTGTTCATTTTATCATTCGATTCCTGCTAAATCTATTAATTTGTTAATTTTAGGCTATATGCACAGAGGCAGGACTTCTGGCTCTTAGAGAGCGAAGAATGAAGGTCACAAACGACGATTTTAAATCAGCGAAAGAAAATGTGTTATATAGGAAGAATGAAGGAACACCTGAGGGCTTATACTTGTGAATAAATAAACTGTTTCACTGATAGATTGAAAAAAAAATCTGTTATGTATCAATAAATTGTATGTCATGTTCTGTCTTGTCATTGTTTCTTTATCCTTAAAAAGGTTTAGCATATAGTATAAGTTGTTTTTAAACATTTCATATGACGTATAGAAAATAAATTCGGTCCAAATTTTCCAACTGGTAAAGGTAGAAATGATGTTATCTCATTATTTTTCATTCTCAGCTACGTGTTTTCTGTCTGATTTATTTTGGTGCTTATATATAGAAAGAAGTTTGCTACGAAAATGAAATGATTAAAAATGGATTAGCGTAATATAGCCTATGTGAAAAATTAGAATTTATCAGTTGAGAAATGAAGCAACATAATCCAACCTGACTTTGAATCTAACATGAGCTCTCATGATCACCATTGTTTATAATCTATTTTGACTTATCACTAGAAGCACTGGGTCACTTTGTAAGTTTGCACAAAATATTCTGGAAAAAGGCACGTATAGTTTTCTAATGAAATGGCAATCCCCTTTCAAGAGGAAATATCAAGAAATAGGCAAAATTGGGAGAAGTAACAAAAAAAATGACATGAAATATGCCGGCGTGAAGAGTTGTAGTTCATGTCCTCATGAACCTTCAAATTAAATTTCAAATTTCAAAAACAACTTGGTCAGATAAAATGAAGATTGCATGCAAATTCCCTGACACGGGGTAGAATTTATATTCTGTTATTTTATTTTATATATCGTACACATGCATTTGTCAGCAAAGGGTTAAATTACTCATGTAAAAATCATAGCGCTTAAGCTTATTGTTTACAAATTCTTTCTCAGTTTATAATGCTAGCAAAAAAATTCATTTCATATAGAGATGAACCAGCGATAGCAAATTATCTTAAAAAGAAATGTGGGAAAATATACCATTTTGTATCAAATGAGGTATCAAAATACAGGAAAGTACTTCGAAAAAAAAAAGTACTTCACAGGTACACACTGATTCATTTAAGTATTATAATTTCATTTGGAGATAAAAAAAAAAAACAATTGTATGTTTTCAAATACTTCTAGGTTTATTAATGCCGATTCATATAAATTGTTTTCTTCATTTTAAATTGTGCAAAATAGTTAAGATGCACTTCAACATTAAATTGTGAGCATTATTGCTTTAATCCTCGAATATTACGAAAGCTTGAGATGCACTAGTGTAATGTTCCTCTTCTTTGAGTAGAAAGACAATTTTAAAATTACCATCCCTATAACAAATACAACCAATCTTTTGTAAGTATTTATTATAAATTAAGTGGCACCGCCACATTGTAGTTAATAACAATTAAATAAATAAATAAGCTCTTTATACAATAAATATCAACATATAATTACTATAGTATTACAAAATTAAACTTCACACAGCGTGAACACTATGCTTGAATATGGAATTCTTACAATACATGGGACTTTGCAACAAAACACAAAACTGTGATTAAAAAAGTCAATACTGGACTCAGAATGAATGAGTTAACATCTTCATCTAATAGCTACTGCTAGTGACAATTGGATGAACAATCACTGTATCGTCATCGAAGTTGTCCATGTAATGGATGACATCATTGTGGTATGGATCAAAATCATTATTGTTGTGTCTATTATATTCCCTTCCTTGATTCACTGTTATGGAACCATCAATGCCGTTTCTTGAACGCTTTGTCAAAAAATTAGATAACCCTAATAAATCTTTTCTAGTTTGGGATTCATCGTTCTTGATTTTGCCGAAATAATTTCTGTTGTTTTCAAAACGTATTTGCATTCTTCTGGACCCATATCCACTTCTTACATAGTTGGGTCGTAAGTTGGATGAGTGGCTGTCATACAGATGCCTTCTTCGACCTTGTAAGTATTTGGACAATGGCGATTCGTAGCGTGGTTTAGGATGAAGATTGTTGAAGTGTGAACGACGGATTTTGTTGTATGATGAAGAGGAAAGATGGGAGGGTCGATGGAGGAAGAGTCTTGATCCATGAGGTTCGTAAATTTTATGTCCATATGCCGACCCCATTTTTCTTGGCTTTTCGTACAAGTTCTTTTTTAAAGTTGGTAGCGTCATGCGAAGATCTGACGAGTCTTTATTATGCCGCTCGTATTTAGAGCTATACTTTGTATCTTTAGAACCATACTTTTTCTTTAACCACTGCTTCCGTAAATTAAAAAGCGTTTTAAGAAGATAACTCACTCTTCCATCTTTATCATATTTCATATGTGTGTTGTGCTTTCTTTTGGAGTTATAATCGTAATATTCATTACTCTTTGACTTGTCGATGTCGAAAAGAAACATTTCACTGATCGTCTCAACGGCATTCTCAAGATCATCGTCATTTCTTATTTCACCACTCTTCTCATTATTGAAGTAGTCCTCGGTTTTCTTATTTTTACAGTCTGGATTGTCATTGTCATTTGTGCCTTTGTCTTTCGGATCTTTTGCTTCGTTCTTGTGGTCCATTTTGTTTTCCTTGACTTGGGTATCTTCGTCATTTTTATTATCCTCACCAGAGTCTTTCATTTTCATTTCTGAAGAAAGCTCTTTCGAATTCTTATCAACAATATTGTCTGTAACGTCTTTATTTTCTTCGTTCGATTCCTCTTCACTATTTTCTTGACTCTTACTTTCCTTTTCAAGAATCATGATTTTCTCTGTCGGTTTTTCATCACTGCTGCTTTCCTTTTTCTTCTCTTCTACGTTATTTTCTTCCATTGGTTCTTCTTCAGTAGTTTCATTGCTAAGCGGTTTCATTGAATATTCATCTTTTGGTTCTTTAGTACTATCTGCATTAGTATCTGATTTTTCAATACTACCTTCATTATCATTAGGTTTTTCAGTACTATTTATTTTATTATCAGGTTTTTCAGTGCTATCTTCCTTATAAACAGGTTCTTCAGTACTTTCTTCAGTACTTTCAGGTTCCTCAATACTATCTGCATGATTATAAGGTTTTTCAACACTATCTTCATTATTTTCAGGTTCTTCAATACTATTTTCATTATTATCAGGTTCTTCAGAACTATCTTCGTTATTATCAGGCTTTTCTGTACTCTCTTCATTATTTTCATGTTCTTCAGTACTATCTTTATGATTTTCAGGTTCTTCAGTAACATCTTCTTTATATACAGGTTCTTCAGTGCTAACTACATTATAAACAGTTTCTTCGGAACTATCTTCATAATAACTATCAGGTTTTTCGATGCTGTTTTTATATTCTGAATTTTGTTTTGATTGCTCCTCATTTTCCCCATCACTTTCAACTTCTTCCTTTTCGAGATTAACTTTCCTTATTTGTTCCTGACTTTCTTCACTGCTTGATTCAATTTCAGAACTCTCGGATTTCACTTCTTTTTTGTGATGTTTTTCTTCACTACTCCCAGAACTAAAGCTTATATTTGGTGAGTATACCTGATTTTCATTACTTTGACCTTTGTTTTCATCCGATTTTGACATATCATTTTTTTTACTTAGTTGTTCGTCGTCGTCATCATCAGAAATTCGATCACTGTTTTGTCCACTCATTCTATCATGATCTAGGACGTATTCATCAGAGTCACTATACTGAACGTCATTTTCAAGACCATTTCTTTTCTCAGAACTTTCACTGCTGCCACTATATATTGCGTCAGAGGTTGAAGAAAGGCTTCTGCTTTCAGAAAACTGTTCTTTGCTCTCTGATTTTTCACTTTCATTCTTTTTATAACTCTGTTCTTCTGATGACTTAAAATTAGAAAGCTCCTCCGATTCACTTTCTTTTACTGAACTGGTGTATTCTTCTGAATGTGAACTTTCATTGTTTGATAATTGTTTAAGTTTGTTCTTTTCCGATGTTTCTTCAATGCTTTTTGAATCATCTTGATCTACAATCTCTTTTTCACTGTAATCGTTTTCTTTCTTTGTAGAATCAGTTGAAGAACCATATGAGTAACAATATTCTCCTTCACAAGAAACAGAGCTGTCCTCTAAACTATCAACAATTTTACTTTCGTTGCTTGAAGAGCTGCTATCATTCTCTTTTGAGGGACTTTTATCCTTTGAAGACATTTCGCTGTCTACATTGGTAAATTCTTTTATAAACTTATTTTCAGTTGATCCACTGCTTTGTTCGTAGGTCATACTGTCTTTGTAATGTTCAATGTCACTAGCATCTTCTGGGTGACTACTAGAATACTTTTTATTTGTAATGATTTCTTCACTGCTATCCTTAGATTCTTCACTTTCAATTAAAATGCTGTCATTTTTCTCATTAATTTCATCCAATTCATCCTGATGACTTTCTTCATTTGAAAAACTAGAACTGGTATGCTGCTCATGAGTGTCCCTAAGTTCGTCTGAGTCGCTTCCAATGTAATGCTGATTAACAATACTCCCTGCGGTAGATTTGCTAATGCCTTCCTCATTTTCTCTACTTTCACTAAAAATATTGTCGTTATTTTGATATGTTTCTCCGGATTCGTCGTTTTGGTATCTTTCTACCTTTAAATTACTGTCCTTTGTGTTGGTATTTTTCCAGATGGTCACATTTTCTTCACTGGAATTGCTTTTGTCCTTCATTTTTTCTTCATTTTTATTTATGGTGCTGTCGTTGATCTGGTCATTCCCACCAAATTCTTCACTACTCCCAGATTCCTGGTTGAAAGAAACATTCTGTACACTAGTGTAAGAGTCAACATTTTCAGACTGTTCAGGACTGCTCACATCTTCGGAAGATGTACTATGTTTATTGTCAAAACTTTTGTGATATTCTTCACTTTCTTCTGTGTCTGTTGAATCATTGTCGCTATTTGCAGTTGGGTTTCTACTGTCTACTGTGAAGTAGTTTTTGCCATTTACATCATGTTGATATGTAAGTTTGCCTCCTCTATTAAAAGAGATGTTGCTTTCTGTTGTGTCATATTTTGTTTCTCTTGATTGTGACTCACTATTTTTGCTATTTGAGTTGCTGTTTCCAGAAGAAATTTCTGAGCTTATGTCCAGGTTATATTGTTCGGAACTATCTTTTCGGAATTTATCGACAGAAATGCCTGTTTTTTTCTGTGTTGTGCCCAGCGGAGTCAGGGTAGAGGTTGGATAAAGTTCAACTTCGAAGTTAAGTTGCTCATTTTCGTAATCCCTAAAATGGTCATCGTAATCATTGAAGAGATCATATATGATTTTCACGGCCTCTTCAGCGTTTGAATGATCTGAATTTAACAGATTATTTTCATAGTAATCTTGTACATCAGTAGATGGATATGGATTTAACTGTGATAAATCTGATCTTGTATCGAATTTGTAGTCATAAGAAAGGTCTTCTTCGCTACTCTTTGAAGCATCATTTTCTTTAGGATAATCTCTGTTGTGAGATGGTACATTGTCTCTTTTTTCTTCAGTTGTATAAATCGAACTTTCATAATTATCAGTATGATGATTTTGAATGTCATCTCTCTCGTTCTTGTTCTTTTCGCTTTTGCTAAAACCTTTTTCAGATGACTGTGATTCTTCACTTAGAGCACTGTAAATAACTGGATTCAGATTCAGTGTTTCCTGCAATGGTTCGACATGAAGATAAGGTTGCTGAATTATTGTAGACGGCGTCGTTGAGGAATGTGTGGTATGAATTTGTTTTGATTCTTTGAAATGGTCGTTACTGATCTTATCTCTCGGATCGGGATTGTTCTCTAAATTTGGCAATCGAGGCAGAAAATTATTATAGCTAAGAAAAACAGGTTGTGGTCGTGTCTTCTTTGCAATGAAATTTTCCAGTTCAACTGGCTTTGAATCCTTCAAATAGTGTTCTGTCGATGCGAAACCGGAAATAATTCGGCCATGGCTTAAATTATCAGTGGTGGAAAAGAAGTCGAAGTTCTGGTTTTGAAGTTGTTGGTTTTTAGGTATCACTTGATTTTGCATCATATGCCCCTTTTTCTTGTACACTGCATTTCCAGGTGCGTTGGAATCGACGCCAGGAAAAACCGTTTTTAACAACTGTTTAACATCATCACTCACTTGGTTTTGTAAGATGTTCAGTTCTTGTTCTGTTTGCTTATTGTAATGAATTGTATTTTCCTTGCTAGACTTGTCCATATCTTCTCTACTGTTTTCGGTCTTTACTTCCGAACTTTCCTGACTCTCAGGGCTACTTTCTTCGCTGTTATCCATACTGCGGTGATGAATAGAGAATGCCCTTGCTCTGGTGTGCTTGTTTTCAGTGTCCTTGGTGTCTTTGCTTACCTGTTTCATAGCATTCATGAAAAGGATTTGTCTTTTTTCTACAGGCAGACGCTGAAGAAGATTTCCAAGTAATCGGATCTTTATAATTGTGTAAAGATTCTTCTTGGCAATTTCTTGAGCCGACGGGATTATCTCTCTTTCTTCATCCCTATAGGCCGAAACATTTTCTGATTTGTTAGAGAAACTGAATGTGTTTTCATCACTTTCATTTTTGAAAGTTTCATTTTGAATGGCAAGTATATTAGAAGTATTATATTTCGTAGTTTCAAATTCAGTTGTATTGTTCAAATCTTTTAATCCTTCTGCTGTGGAATTTGTAGATATTTTATCAGTTTCTGCGATGACAAAACATACTTTTATCAGCAATATCACAAAGGAAACTGTTTCCTGAAAAAAATAATCAAAAGTCATGTAAGTTTCAGTAAAAAAAGATTAAAATATAAATATGAAGTCTGAATTTATTCACTCCTTATAAAGTGAATCATATAGTTTGTATTTTAAAAGAAAAACAGATATATAAACATTTTTTCTTCGATAATAGAAAAAATAATTTAAATAATTATATAAGATATGTTTTTAGCGATTTATAATTATAGTTTAAAGGTTTCATTTGTTTGTTTCTTTCCTAATATACAATTTGTGTTCTATAAAAAATATGAAATCAATTAAAGAAAACTTACCTTCATGTCTTTTTCACTCTAACTCACAGTAATTATTTATTGTAAATGTTCATATAACTAATCTTTTTGCATTATGTTCTTTTTCAAAATGCTCAGTACTTTATATACATTTTTGGTTTCACCTAATGAAGTGTGGAATTTAATTAAGTAAGAAGTGTGAAAATAGATTACAATTTGCATACTTTAATTTTTACGATAACAATCGACGATTGACATTGACTGAATGATTGACAGCCGTCAGTCTGGACAGGTAGTCGGCGGAGAAGTCGGGGAACCTGAGATTTCTAGAAATGTCTCCCAGCTACTAGCACTGTCTGATCAATGTTGGTATTGTGACGTCATACAAACAATCTCATATCCACAAGTCAGCAATGATTTTGATAGATTGAATGTAAATACGATAAATTTTCATAGAATGATAAATATTTGTTATAAATGTAAACACATTTTAAAATAGAGACAAAATCTAAAAATATGTAGATTTCTGAAATGTTCATCATATTTTAGAGCATTGAAAATGTCCGATTGTTGGCATTGTTACTTTGTATTTGTACCTTTTATTAACCAGTGTAATTCATTTCCGAGTGGGTTTTTTTTTGCAATTTTAAGACAAAAGAATGTTCAGAAAGTTCATATTTGTGTATTAAGTTTATCTTTAAGCATATGAAACTCTGTAAATTAAAGAATTACTAGTATATAGGTTAGTGTTTGCTTTGTTCCCGATTTGAATTGTTTCAGTTTGTTTTTTTTCTTCAGCTTCGTTATCTCCAAATTTATTATTTCATACCAACAAATTATATGTGATAAATATGATATACATTGTAGATTCAATGTTGTGTTTTTGACTCTGAATTAAGTCAAGTCTTAGTTCCTAAATAAAATAAAACAGAGAAAAGGAACACATACTTTTTAAATTGTCATTAATAATAGGGGTACAAGTTCGTTAAATTTTGTTCATTTTTAAAGTATGTCACTCGTGAAATTTGTAAAATCAAGGATTTTTTAGTATATTTTCGATAAGTACTCATATAGCATGAATCAAAATCGCAGAGATAATAGGGGGTCAGTGTGCATTTTACTGAGCTACGGTACAATTAAGTTGACCTTTTTGTACTTAAATATTAACTTTTTGGTTAATCACTTTTACCTTTATTTTATTTCATCAGATGTGGATTTGGCAATAAATGTTATTTAATTTTCGTAAAATAGTGTGAATAATATTCTTGCAAATTAATGCCCGCTAATTATTGTGCGACCTTTTTGCACTAAAACTTAACATATTTAGGGTATTTAACATTATGTTAAAAAACTAAATTGGCAATTAAATATTTTCTTAAATAAAACTTTTTACGTCTAAAGTGCTGATCACTCATAGGTATCGAGTAGTTTAAAATAATAAAAGAAAAAGTTGGGGTCAGTGATGTTTATTTTAAATATTGGTCAAAATATGTGATTTTCAGGCAAAAAACGGTGTAAATTTTGTCTTGACTTCTTTAACATATCTTCATTTCTCGGCAAAGTTTGTTGAGGGAAGATGTAAATTTGTTCTAAAAATGGAAATTGAGACCTATATTAAATATTCCTAGCATATCATACCGGAAACTATTCTCCAAGTAAAAGTATGTAAGCATACATTTCCAAGATATCAAACTGAATAAATGTTCAGATTAGCAGAATTTTCTGCTTAATATTTTTCCACCACAAGAATTAGTCACTCATAAATCTTGATTCATTGTGGATTTTTCAGCATTTTTTTTCATTGAATGTTGAACAATTTACATTGTTGAATATAAATGTTATAAAAATTGAATTGTAATAAATACTCAGTAGTGTTGAAGCAAGAGGTTTTGTGCGAACTTTTCTAAAAAGCTGACGAGTGACATACCTTAACATCAGAATAATTATAAAGAAAAGATTTTATCTCATGCTATCTAAAACACGAATAAGTATTCCATCGATGCAAATAAGAAATATAAAACTAAAAAAATAATATGGACTATATTCCAAAATGCCCAAACCTTTAACCCCCACCCCCGAAAAAATAATAAACTGTGCCTTTAAACGTTTGAAGATTTTAAACTGAAAAACTGAATCATTAGCGAAGAAATATTTTATTTATTTATTTGTTCATTGTTTGCATGTATTCACTTATTCATTTTTTAATTATTTATTTTGATTTGCGTTTTGCTCTATCTCTGTCCTGGTAAATTTATTTTTGAATATTTTTCATCTTTCAGTAAATAGCCACAAAATAATGTTACCTTCCAGTATCTTTAAGTTTCGATGAAACTCTTATTTTAGATATATTTTTGATTAAAGTAACAGTGCCCTCATACCAGTTTAAGTTAAAATGTTAGACAAAAATAGGTTGAATAACATGAATATAAATCAGAGTCATTGATGATTATAGGAAGCTCTGGGAAATCATTTAGATTCACATTTTTAGAAAGACGTAAACTATGCTAATATTTCTTATCTTCTGTGTGACGTTTAAAGCTTTACCACAAAAACGTCCACAAATACGCTAAATTACTCATTGTTTTTACTTTGTACTTTATTCATCTATACTTAACTTCGACTGTCGACATTATTTAATATATATAAGGTATTTGTACGAGAACAGACCAAACATATGTTATCATCACTTTATAGCGTATTGTAAGAAGATGTAAAAGAATATAAAAGCTTGAACTAAACCTGTGGTAACATTATACTGTTGTATCATTTAATTCGAGTGGTGTTATGTTCGTGGGTATTCAAGCTGTTTTGGTTAATGTGGACGTAATTTCGTAGGTAACTTGTATATTTAAACGATTTTCATAAAATGGAAATATTTCAATGGGACGTATATACATAGATAAGAATGGCCTATGAAATCCATAGCAGTGGTCCCCAATGAACAATGATCATTCACAGTAAATTCCAAACTTAGGTACGAAAGCCCAGAAGGCTCATTCGAGATTCAAGGTTCGAAATACGAGATTCGATATTCGAGATTCAACATTCGAGTTTCGAGATTCAAGATCCAGATTAACCAATCAAAAGCTCCCAAAAGACTCATTCGAGATTCAAGGTTCGAAATACGAGATTCGAAATTCGAATTTCGAGATTCAAGATCCAGATTAACCAATCACAAGCGGGTTCAAGATTTGATTACTCCCCTTTATTATGATTTTACTATCAAGAAATCGTTTAATATATAAATAACAAATAAGTCATTTAATGAAATTACAATGCAAGAAAGAGTGTTATATATATTAGAAGGAAATTTAAATAATCATTGGATTTTTGATCAGCAAGATATACTTAAATTTATATTATGGCTTCTTAAATATTAAATAGAATAGATATATCAGGAATATATATATTTTTGTATTGTCTTTGTTTACGGCGTTGATGGGATATAAATAAAGTTTTGAATACGTGTCAAGTGTCTAAAGATTAACAATAACCCCACTCCTACCCAACCCGCCTGCCCATTTTTCCAAACACACTGAAAGGCTGGAAACTTGAAGCGTTCGTTCTCCTGATAGAGGAAATACATAAAAATTAAGTATTTAATTACCTATCTTCATCTAAGGCTTTGATTTCTTGAATTAATTAAAAATTATATCTACAATACAGCTTGGCAATAGGAATTAAAATAAATGCGGCATTTATTTTATCTTATATCAAATAGTACATGAGTCTAAATTAGATGCAGAACTGTAACGTTATGGTGTTAAGACCGCGGAACATTAACTGGCAAAATTGGAAATATACAGCTTACGTCATTTCTATCTGTTACAATCAAAACATTCAGTGATAGACAATGTGATGGGCGGGTACAATTCGACGCAGACATGGGGGAAACATCGGATTGAAATTGCAGATTGAAATTCATTTTCAATCCACCTGAACTGTTTTCAAAGCTAAGAGTGAATATATGATCCAAAAATCAACTAATTTCAACTCCCGAATACATATTGTTTGAAGTTAACATTAATACGAGTTTTAGCTATAGTCTGTCCCACCAAGTTACTGTAGGCACTTTTCGCATAATATCTCAAAATATATAAATACCTTGGCTTTCAACCCAGTTCCGATCGATAGATCATTTTTTTTCCAACCTTCCACCGTTTATCCGAACCCTCGAGGTCAACCAGTGTATTCACACGGCGGCAAATTCAAAGTCTACGGAGATTTAACATTGCCAAAATGGCTGCCACTTCGGAAGGGGATCATATATTATTTTTTACTTATCGTTACTTTCCGGAGCCTTCCGTCAGTGACGTCACTGACGTTAAACACAGCGCACGTTGTCGTTATTTACGCATGCGTTTACTTTCATCAGACGATATCCGTTTCCTTTTATACTTATATTTATATACATATTTTTTATTATATATAACTTTATACACAACTCTGATTATTCAACAATGCCAAGACAGAAAAAGAAGAGCCGGCAAGTGGCAAAATCATTGAAGGTATTGACGAAAACTATCTGTCGACAGTTTTTATCACTGTCCGTTGCAACTTATGGCTGAGCTATATTCCGTAGGTCTTCAAGTCATGAAAAAATTGAAATCATATAAATCTTAATTAGTTTTTGGTGGCATTGTTAAAAGATCCTGATCAATTATCTCAATTGCTGTAACAAAAAAGGCCTACTTTACCTCACGAGAATTTCATCACAGTTCATGAACACGGGGGCAGTCCTCGAAGCAACTCCTATTGATCTGTATAAATCCAATACATTAATTATCCATATTTAAAGTAGTATATCCGAACAGAATTACAATCTTTCAAAGCACTTCACACACTGAAAATGTCCCAGTTTATCAATAGGTGCAATAACTTGGCCAAGTTTTCAAGTTGTCTGCATGAACATTGCGTCAAACATTTTGAAACAACGACCTTGCCCTTTGGTATGGGTGACAGGTCTATTCAACCCCGCATCAATTTTAACCGTCCTATTAACATTGTCAATTAGAAAATTATGTTTTAAACAAAAGAAAAGAAGACTAAACCCAGTTATGATTTTATTCTTGGCTATACATAATACGTCTCTTTTAGAAACCATACTTTCATATATATTCAGAATGAAGATTTTATGAATGGAATAAATTAAACACACCACATTTTAAAGTAAACAAGAAAGATAACTCTTAGAGGGGAAAATGCAATTAATTCGTTTCCAAGAGTTATTTCCCATAATTAACTGCCAATACACAGGTCAAACGTTTTTACATGAAATGGTATTTGTAACAACAAAAATATCTTCATCATTTTAAAATAGAGTGAAAACCTGAATATAGTGAAGCCATGAGTTGCAAATCATGTATGTTAGTTAAAATTGAAATCATATATGTTAATATCAAGAATATGAGCCTTTCACAACTTCTGTAGTCAGATGACTATCTGACAGATTGGAATTTAATTTTTTCTAAATATTATCATGCACCAGTGAGAGATACCTATATCAGAAATCAATGTCTTAAATGAATGGAAGAAGTTGTGATTGGACAATTATATTATATGAAATTACACCCGAATAAGAATTCAATATAAAAAAATTAGCAAATATTTTGAAATCAGGACAAAATTCTATAGGGACAAGTGTTCATTTGCGACATATTTGAGAAAAAAAAAATCAGTGAGCAACAAGATGTATTTGTACATTTTTTTCTTGGATAATTGTCTAAATTTTTGTCTCAAATGAACATTTTTCTCTGGAGAATTTTGTTTCGGGTTTCAAAACTATAAGAGTCAGTGTGGCAGATACATAACTGCAATGGCTTTATAAACAATTTATCTTCCAGGTTAAATGTGACCAAAGGACACTGACTTTGAAATCACACAATTTACAGATAAACTTGGTTATTTTGAATGTTGATATACTATGGATATGTTGAAATAATTGGACGGTCCAGACATCTGTTATGTTAATGTGCCCTGGTTATTTTGAACCATCATATATCTCGAAGTTAATCTTGGTTCACTTTACGATAGTTCTAAATGATGAGGTTTGACTGTGATATGAAAAGCATAAGAAAACTGATCTTGATAGTGTAAAAGGGGAGGGGGGAGAGAGTGATAATCTGTTATCATTCAAAAGCTAAAATCAGTTTTCCCTATCTAATTCAAAAGCTTAGGCAAGTAATATTATTATTGTCAAAATTTTTGTTCCTATGACAATACTTGCACCCTTACCCCTTACACTGAGAGACAATAACAAGTGGTCCATAAGTCACACTGATTAACTTTTTTGTCCAGATGCAACTAATTTTTAAGAACTATTCCCTCTTTCTTAACATGAAAATTTGAACCCCAAGAGGAAAGGGATGGGGGGTGTCTTGACCTATGCAGACTGTAATCCACACATGAGAGTATTTAAGGTCCTAATACATTTGAAAGATGTTTCAAAAATTTAATTCAATAAATTACAATATACATGGAGCTGAGAAAGAACTTCGAGATATATCTTGAAGGATTCGTGATATTGAGGGTAAATTTACTTAAAGAATATGTGCATGGTTGGGTCTTCCAAATCACTTTGACATATCCATGGTATTCAAAATAGAGTTCGAGATACCAAAGTTCAACTGTATTATCCACTACTGTAACCCCCTTCCCCCCAACACTCTACACAATCCATGAATAGAACATTTGATTTCAATTCACTAATTGACCTTTTTGTACTTTAATTACAATTGAAAACTAGAGGCCCATGGGCCACATCCCTCACCTGAGTAACTTTGGTGATACACTTCTTTACCACATTTCCCCTCTTCTAACATCTGTTGTGGTCCCTACCCACCCCCCCCCCACCCCATCTTGATTTTAATAATTTAGAATCTAAACTACCCCAGGATGCATCGACATAGGTTTCAGCTTTCCTGGGCCACTGGTTCCTGAGAAGAAGATTTTTTCCATTATTTTTCTATATAAAACTTGGATTCCCTCTTGAGGCCCCACCCTACCCCTGGAGGTCATATGATTTTAACAATTTAAAATCTACACAACCCCGGTATGCGTCCACATAAGTTTCAGCTTTTCTGGCCCACTGGTTCATTAGAAGAAAATTTTTAAAGATTGTTCCTATATATTTCTATGTAAAACTTGGATTCACTATTGTGGCCCCATCCTATCCCTGGGGGTCATGATTTTTACAATTAAGAATCCACACTCCTCTAGGATGCTTCCACATAAGTTTCAGCTTTTCTGTCCCAGTGAATCTTAAGAAGAAGGTTTTTTAATAACCCACTCTATTTTAGTATTTTCTTGATTATCTCTCCTTGAAAGGGGGCCTGGCCCTATATTTTAACAATTTCAATTCCCCTTTACCCAAAGATGCTTTGTACCAAGTTTGCTTAAAATTGGCCCAGTGGTTCTTGAGAAGAAGTTGAAAATGTGAAAAGTTAACAGACGGACAGCTAGGCAGACGGACAGATGACGGACAATGGGTGATCAGAAAAGGTCACTTGAGCTTTCAGCTCAGGTGAGCTAAAAATTACTAGAGGTAAGGGGCATAACTGATGCTATAATTGTAAAAAAAATTATGAAATCTTGGTGCATTTTTCTCCCTAAAATAGTTGAAGTTAAATAATTTGTCTTTTATGAAATTTACCGATGAAGTAGTTAAAAATTCAAATATCCAGAAAATATTGTGGTACATGTACATTTTATAGAGTATAAGTTGAATTTCATATTTTAGAAGATTTGGAAATTACACAATATACAATTAAACTTAGCTATCTCGAATACCGATATGATTTTTTCCAACTCAGGTGTTGCAATTATTTTGAAGTTAATGGTCATAGACTAAATGTATTAGTAAAATTGGGTATCTCTAGAATCATTTATTTAATAGAATTTTTTTTGGAATCTACAGGTTGTTGACATCCTGAAGAAAATTCACAATGAGTTTACTAAAGAAATGAAGGAGGGGAAAGTTAAAAATCTATCCAATCCTCTAAGGAGACTGTCAACTGCCACAGGTATTTAAAAGTGATTACAGTAAAACACATCTATAACAATATGCCAGGAACATACAAGTTTGCTTTGTTATAATGGTAATTCATTATATCCATACAGTGTTCATGTTTTTAAAGTCAAGAATGAAAATAATTTTGTTTAAAGTATGTTTTATAAGTGTGTTTAGCTGTTTCATACATAGATCCTATTACAAACAAGATGCCTAGGGGTCACATCGCTCACCTGAGCAATTGGCTAGGGAAAAGCACATATCAGATCAGAACTGAAAGTTGGGGGGGGGGGGAGAAGGTTGCTTAAATTTTAACCCCCAAGGGGGTCATGATTTGAACAAACTACAATCTTCACTACCTGAGGATGATTCCCTATAAATATCACTAAGCATGGCTTTGAAGTACTTGAAAAGAAAATTTTAAAAGGTTTCTCTATATATTCCTATGTAAAACTTTAATCGGCAATTTGGCCCCATCCTACCCTCGGGGGTCATAATTTGAACAAACTTGAATGTACACTACCTGGGGATGATTCCACATGAGTTTCATCTTTCCTGTCTCAATGGTTCTTGAGAAGATTTAATTTTCCTACATATTCCTAGTATGTAAAACTTTGATCGGCCATTTTGGCCCCATGGTTTTTGAAAAAACTTGAATCTACACTACCTGAGGATGATTCCACATTAGTTTCATCTTTCCTGTCTCAATGGTTCTTGAGAAGAAGATTTTTTAAAAATGCAATTAATTTTTCTCTAATTCATAATTATCTCCCCTTGGAAAAGGGCGTGGCCCTTCATTTGAACAAACTTGAATCCCCTTTACCCAAGGATACTTTGTAGCAAGTTTGGTTGAAATTGGCCCAGTGGTTCTTGAGAAGAAGATAAAAATATGAAAAGTTTACAACGACAACGACGACAACGACAGACAACGGACAAATTTTGATCAGAAAAGCTCACTTGAGCCTTTGGCTCAGGTGAGCTAAAAAATGTTTTGATGAGCAAATTGCAATTTTTTAAAGGAAGGGGGGGGGTCATTATATAAATTTCTAAATATTTTGATAATGATGGTAAACTGTTGATTAGCTTGATGGATACATACACTATATTCATATTCAAATATTTTTGCTCTAGAAAAAAAAAATGACATAATATTTGCAATTCACCCTCTTATACATGTGAAGTACATGAATGTTTTACATAATTTAGGAATATCAGAAAGAAATCTAAAGACGTGGATTTTCCCAGATGCTGTACATGAAGTGGTTGAAGATCTGCAAGTTCCTCCTGTAGAGCAGAAAATCCACTCCAATAAGGGGCTCGATGACTTCGATGAGGACCTGGTGAAAAGGACCATCCATGAGATGCAGTTGAGGGGCGAGTATGTTTCTCTCCGTCGACTGACAGGTGTGTTGGTGGAAAGGGGAATCAGGATCACCAAGTCATCCCTGGCAAGACTCGTGAAGAAACTTGGATTCAGGTAAGGTACTCTAGAGGCAAACAATTGGTTTAAATAAAAATTATCCATAATACATGTACTACAATTATATCATTAAATTTATAAACAAATTAATTTATCTTAAAGCAAAAAAATACTTATTCATGTTACAAAGAGACATTTGCATGTGATAAAAAAGAGAATTTTAAAAATCTTTTATTTCTAAAAATGTTATTCTTTTTTTTTCAGATTCTACAAATCTGGTTCTGATCGGAGGTATATTGGTGAGCGTAATGACATCGTCAGTATGCGCCATACTTACCTGAGGTCCATCCGAAACTTTAGAGAGGCGGGTCGTCCTATTGTGTACTTGGATGAGACTTGGCTGAACACCAATCATGTAGCGAGGGGAGATTGGGTGGACTGTCCTAGGACTTCTACCTCTGCCTTTGAGTCACACCGTGAAGGTCATGGGCGCTTCGTCCCACCTGGGAAGGGGTCTCGTCTGATAATTGTGGATGCTGGTTCTTCGGCTGTAGGCATGATCCCGGGATCAAGCCTAGTTTTCGAGTCGAAAACTGGCACTCAGGATTATCATGATGAGATGAACTCGGGAAACTTCACGAGGTGGTTCACTGAGCAGTTGCTCCCTAACCTACCGGGTAATTCAGTCATCGTGATGGATAATGCTTCCTATCACAGTCATCTGGATCCTGAGTCTAAGTGTCCGACATCGTCGGCGCGAAAGGCCGAGATCCAGTCTTGGCTTGATAGAAAGGGTATCCATTACACCCCGGCAATGATTAAGGCTGAATTACTCACATTGGTGAAGCAGCATAAGCCTCGTCCTAAGTATGTGATAGACGATTTGGCTTCACAGGCAGGTCACACAGTTTTGCGTCTACCTCCTTATCACTGTGAGCTGAATCCCATCGAGCTGGTTTGGGCTGAATTGAAAAGCTTCGTCGCCAGGAGCAACGCCGTATTTAAGAAAGATAAAGTGATGGAGCTATTCAATCAAGCAAGATCAGCTTACGATGTGGAGAAGTGGAGGAGGGTCGAGAGCCACGTGATAAATGAGGTAGAGACAAAACTGTGGAAACTTGACGGAGTTCAGGATGACGAGGTCGCTCCGGTGATCATTGACTTGACGGACTCCGAGGACAGTGACAGTGACTTAGACTCAGATTTTGGGGATGACGAAAGTGACGCTGACTCTGACGTTTCCATGAACTCCGTCGAGGAATCTGATGATGAAGTCACTTGTTGCATATGTGGTGACTATAACGCTCCTGGACGGTCACGAAAGATTGCGTGGGTGGAGTGTGAGTTGTGTAAGAGGTGGAGTCACCGCATATGCACCAAGCCCTCTCTAAAGTCAGGTAAGTGCCTCCGATGTTGGAACAGTTTGTACGGACTGAATCCGCTTTCTTCATGAGTCTTCCTCTGATGATTGGTGAACTGTTCCTCTTTAAAGGTAAAAGAAAGATTATTAATCATTGATGCATGTATCAGCTGGTGATTATAATATACGTTATTATATTTTGAAATACTTATATTGTAGATAAGTAAGCCTTTGCCATAAACCATGATTCAGTGAAATTTTACTATAATTTGTTAATGTACTGATTCAACGCAAGAGATAATTCAATATACAAATGCATGAAGGACAAGAAAAGTACCCTAATTATTTAAATTTGAATTGAATATTTTGTATTCATTACTTGACAAAGCTCCAAACAAATTTCTTCAACCAGTCTTCCTCACTGTCAAATCTGTGTCAGAAAATATTCAAATTTAAAATTAAAATGTTTTAAGACAACATTAGCTTTCAATGAATTATTTTATAATGCAGCATAAAAATGTACTTAAACTGATTATTTTGAAACTATAGATACATGTAAAAGGCCCAACTGAAAATTAGAAATCCAAATAAGTAAAGTATGATGTTAATATTTTATTCTTTACATATTATAAGCTCACATCTGTCTCTATTTGTCCTGCCCTGCATGTGATTTTTTTTAAGCACGCCTATTGATGAACCAGTAGATTTATGTTTCAATAAAGTATTTTTGGTCTTTGACAAAAAAATTTAAAAATGTAAATATACATGTATAGCAATTAAGTGAAAATTGGATTACTGTAAAAGTATTTAATTCCACGGGGTCATAATTCCGCTGAAACAAAATTTCTATTCATTCCGCGAATATTAAATTACACGGATATCTTGGATTGTCATTATATGTCCCTTTATGAATCTTTAGTACGCTGTGACAAATTTCCGCGGAAAAATTATGTCCGCGTACATAGCGGAAATTAATCCCACGCGGAAAAAAGTACGTCTACAGTATCTAGTTTTCAGATATGGTTAACATTTTAATTAATATAAATTAACTGGTAAACCGATGATACATGCATTGTTAAATGATTAATTATCTTTCAAAAGGTGGGACTGTGTGTAACTAATCTTTATACCCCCTTCATTGCTGCTGTCTGTCGGTCGGTCTGTCAGTCCACCAAGCTTCCGTTCATTTTTCTATCTTCACAACCGTTGCAGTTACTGAAATGATCAAAATTTGGTATACAGATTTATTATAAGAATATTTAAGACAAGTTCTGTTTTGGGTACTATCACTGAAAGTAATGAATATAATTCTTGGTTTGAATTCCTGTTTGGAGATCCATGCAAACTTAAAGCTACACTTTATGAGGATGCTTGTATGTGAATAACAATATTTGCCCCCTTGCGGTTTCAAATGATTTCAAGCTTATTTTTTAAATATACACACTTGTAATAAATTTCATTTCATTTTCTTATTGAGTTATTGAACTGCAAAAGGAGAAAACGACATAGGTAAAGACATTATTATATTTCATAGTATGTGTTAATATTTCCTATAACTCTATCTTGGGTATGAAATTGAAAAGTATATTACATGATTAGTTACACACAATACCCCCTACCGAACCAACAAACCTGACTTTAGATGAGTGAAGCTGCTTCCCCTCCTCTGTATCTCCTGTATGTTAACTTTTCACAGGCCAGCATTTAGTCTCAGTTCCTTATTGTGGTCCATTTCTCCTCTACAATTGGGACTTGCATGATTAATTTTTTTTTTTCATTTCTTGTTATCATGATCATTGTAAAAATTCAAACAACTGTTAAATATTGTACAATTTTCAGTGGTTTAAATTCATTGGTGATTTGGATATTGAAACATTTGTTTAATCAAGCATAAATATACATAATTCCTGTTGTACTGGGATAAAATGTGATTTGATATATGCTGTTATCTCACTTATATACATACATGTATAAGCAATTGCAATGAAATTTATGCAAATTTATACAATTTCATTGGTTTTAATTAATTAATTCATCAATGTACAATAAAACTGGTACTAATTCTGAATACAATTTATTTAACTGAAACAAAAAGACATAAAATTCCTACTGCATCATAAATTTACTGTGATAAGTGTGTTGTGATATATTTATTATGTTTTTGTTAAATTGTATATATTTATTTCAAGCATATGAATTATGCATCATACATTTACTGTGATAGAGTGTGTTGTGATATATTTATTATGTTATTGTTGAATTGTATATACCAGTACTAATTTCAAACATATGAATTGTTCAATTGTTGATATTTATTTCAAGCATATGAATTATGATAAATATAAAAGCTGTACTGTTGTAATTAATTAATTACGTGTAATTTTTTTTCTGTCTTTAATGTACTCATTCTATACAATAGCTGTGATAAAAAGTTTTGCCATTTTCCTCTGCAATCAAAGTATATCTACATGTATTTTCAATCTTTTTCTTCTTTGTAATAAGTATTTCGTTGTTCAACAATTTTTTCATTGATCTACTTACAATAATTTACAGCAATTATTAATCTATTCATTATATATGAAAATAGAATCATTCTTATATTTAAATTGTAGTTGCTATTCAATGAAATTATTTAAATTTGTAATGTTTGAATTGTAAGATGTTTTTACACAGAGTCATAATTGTTATTTACATGCAATGCATTTTTGCTCCAAATTCTTAAAAAGTTTACTGTAAATGACTGTCTGTTTGCATTATGGTTTTATCATGTAATACTCAAGGTACTTTCTACCAAACATTGAGTGTGTACCAAGGTGGTGTGAAATGCTCTGCAACAATTAAAGTAACATTTTGTAGTCTAGCATAATAAGCAGTAATTTACTGCGATATATGAAAATTATTACAAATCTAGACTACAATAGCAAAATGTGCTGAATCATATACATATACATGTACCTACACTGGACCATGAATAGCTTGATATATGCCAGATAACAGAGATATGCAATATTCAGTACACATTTCATTGTTGGTTTACATGATATGGAGTCACTGGCACGACAGAGATGTCTGTAAACTTCGGTCTTTGTGACATAACCATTATGTTTACATACAGTCCAATTAAGCAATTTCCTTTTTTTAAATTATCTTATTTCTATATTTGATCTACTGTGTAGCAATTAGTTTCTGTGTGCAAAATATTTCAGGAGAATTTCAATGCTAGACTGATTAACTCGACATTAACTCATGAGTTTTTTTCATAATGTATTCTTATATCATTATTATGATTTTTGTAAAAAAAAAAAATGGCAATTCACGATATTAACTTCATTGCAAAGTAAGAAATAATTCCTTATAGACATTTGAATAATTAGCTGAGACTGTGCATAGACTACATATTATATGTATGTGTTTTTCTTAATTGCAAAATAAATTATTTACTGTATTCCATACCATGTTTTGCTTTGTTTTCTAATTATTGAAATCCCTAGACAATATGCTATACATTACTCAGTAATCAAGTGTCCAGAGATTAGCATGCTATAGGGATTGACAAGTGTTTTATCTATTGGAACAATAAATTTTTACTGCCAGACCATCTTTAAAATAATGTTTGTTTGTCCTCTCCTGAATCAAGGTAAAATTACTGGTCCTGTGGATAGGTTGGAAAATCTCTTTTTTCCCCATAAAATTTCAACAAATTTGTTAATGGGATAATGAGAATAAAAAGAGAAAAAAAATGTCCTGAAATTTGAAAAAAAAATTTTGAGTTGGGCCATTTTTATTCAGTTGGTCGAGAGAGGGCAACCAAACAATCTTTTTAAGATGGCCTCATGTGTCATATTAAAACACGTAAAAGACAATTACAGCCAGGAAATATTAACAGATGAATTCAGAATTATCATTACAATTGAGTACCGTATATACTCTCCTATAAGTCGGTCCGCATACAAGTTGGTTGCCTTTCTTTAAGCTTATAAATATGAGAGGGAATCAGGGATTGACCCCTAAAAGATACCAACCTTTTTTATAACTTGCCTATAAGTCAGACTAAGAGTTTTGGACCAAAGTTTAACTCCCAAAAAACTATTTATAGGCGAGTATATACGGTATATGATATATCTGATGAAATTTTGAAAGGTCTGTAACATTGATGTGTCAATCTACAAGTTCCAAACTTTTCTACATGAAAAAAGGATTTCCTGACATACCCGTCTTACCCCTTTCAGGTTGTAACATCAGCTTGTGACCATATCTGTTCCCAATTTAGTTTAATACCATGATCTTTTCAGACTGGAAATGAAAATATATTCCTCATCAAAAGTTATACCTGTAAACATAAAAATCTTAACATTTAAAGTAAAACTGAATAGTATACACATTTATTATAGTATACTGGAGGCTATAGAATTTGGGAATGAAGGTCCCCAGTGTGTTGACACTACATGTACACATAAATGTAAAAATAAAAATGCACTTTAGATCTCTTGCTTAATTTTTTGGTTATTTATCTGCCAAATGCATGTACATGAAATGTTATAAATGAAAACGAAAGTAGAAATAAAATTTCTAAAATTTAGTTACTGTGTTATAATCAGCTGTTATTTCCCTTTTGATATTATTTCACCTAATTGTTTAACCATCTTCTTCTTCTATTAAAATCATAGATATCATATACCCCTTTACATTTTTCACTCATGGGCTTACATACAGACCGTTACAGAGCACTTACGGTTTAACATGTGCCCTAAGCAGATCTGTAATGTCAGCAATATCATGCGTTTTCTTTTGAAATATAAATATTCTTAGCATTTGTAGACACTTCTTTCTTGTGTGCATATAAGCTAGTAAAACAACAACGGCTGCAAGAAATACTATAGAATAAATAAACAACTTACGTTTTAACACTGGGACTGGCGAGCTTGCACCATGACATGTCAACAGCCATTATCCACAAGTTGTACTTCGTTAGATTCGGACTATTTTCTTGTAGTTTGTAATTAAATTTGTTAAATGGTGTTAAAATTTATTTTAATTCAAAGTAAAAGTTATATTACCAATAAAAGCAATTTAAATTAATTCCTTGTATTTTTAACGATTTTTTGGAAATTTACTTTGCAAAGGACGACTACTCCCTTCGAAAACTGGTTCCCGGACCCGTAATCTAGACGCTAATGGACGAGTTTACCATGTTAAATCTCCGTAGACTTTGAATTTGCCGCCGTGTGAATACACTGGTTGACCTTGAGGGTTCGGATAAACGGTGGAAGGTTGGAAAAAAAATGATCTATCGATCGGAACTGGGTTGAAAGCCAAGGTATTTATATATTTTGAGATATTATGCGAAAAGTGCCTACAGTAACTTGGTGGGACAGACTATAATAATCTTAAGGACGCGAAAGATCATAGAAGACAAAAATTATTTTTTCAGGAGATATTTGATTCTAGAAGGGGGGGGGGGAGTAAAATTGTCGAGTCAGGTCATGACTTAACATGACAATACATTTTATTTCTAGGATTATAAGAGTGCATGAGTTTTATACATATTCTCACCGAAAAATGTCGGACAACTTTATTCAAAATTGTTAACCCCCCCTCCCCCAACACAAACATATATTTACCAAACAAAAATCAAATATTCTTCCCTTCATACATTTCTTTGAAACACTTGACAGAAAATTCTGATTTATATTTTTATCATCTTCAAACCAGACCAAAATTGAAATTATTTGTGTTTTGAGTCAATCAGTAATGTGCCTTCTAGTGTAGCTGAGGTGGATTGAAAATAAATTTCGATATGCAATTTCAATCCGATGTTTTCCCCACTTCTGCGTCGAATTGTACCCGCCCATTTCATTGTCTATCACTGAATGTTTTGATTGTAACAGATAAAAATGACGTAAGCTGTATATTTCCAATTTTGCCAGTTAATGTTCCGCGGTCTTATATTTTAGTCTCTGACCATAGCTTTATGGCCAAGGACTAAAATATACTCTTATAAAACCTTATAAAACGCTACAGTTCGATTCAGCAGTAATTATTGTGCAGTGTAGATACGATTCATAAAATTTCATATCTAATTATAATCAAACGCAACATTCTCCATCAGCAATGATCTGATGAAATAAAATTAGTTGAACTACTTGTTCCGCAGGTCAATGATAAGACAATATAATATTCCATATATACGTATTTACTATTTTGTTAAATTAGAAAAATAAGATTATATACGTAATTTTTAAAATGTAATCCAATTTTTTTTTATTTTGTTTTAATACATAAAACATTTTTTCTTGCATTATCATTTTAGCAAATGATCCATTTGTTATAAAAATTTTCAACGATTTCTTAATAGTAAAAACGTAACAAAGGGAAGTAATCAAAAGTTGAACCTGCTTTTGATTGGTTAGTTTGGATTTTGAATTTCGAAACTCGAATTTCGAATCTCGTAATTTGAAACTTGAATGTCGAATGTACGAAAGCCCAGAAGGCTCATTCGAGATTCGAGATTCAAAATACGAGATTCGAAATTCGAGTTTCGAGATTCAAGATCCAAACTAACCAATCAGAAGCGAGTTTCAAAGTACGAGATTCGAAATTCGAGATTCGAAATTCAAGATCCAAACTAGCCAATCAAAAGCGGGTTCAACATTTGATTACTCCCCTTTATTATGTTTTTACTATGAAGAAATCGTTTAAAATAATTATAACAAATGGGTCATTTAATTATATTACAATGCAAGAAAGAGTGTTATATATATTAGAAGGAAATTTTAATAATTATTGGATTTTTGATCAGAAAAATATACTTCAATCTATATTATAGCTTCTTAAATATTAAAAAAATTACTTATATCATGAGTATATATATTTATTTGTATTGTCTTCTAAACTTAATTTTTATGTATTTTCCCGCATAGGAAAACCAAATGTACTTGTGGACAGGGCATCCCCCCCCTCGATATTCAACCCCAGGGCTTATTGGACTTTTTTCACAACATATATCTAATACACTTATTCATCGTGTGTTCAATGCCAAAAAAAAAAGTAAAAACCCAGAATAATCGCTCAACACAAAAAATACCCCACTATACATTATAAGTTTGTTTACGTTGTACGCCCGCTGCTATTTCTAGGTTTAAAACCATGCATTTATTTTAACTTAAAATGTTGATTAAAATTAACTGTCTCTACATATATTTCTGTCTTAGTCCATGCTATCGGATTGACTCTGCATCTCGTAATAATCCCATATTTTCTCCTTAAATGACACCTCTCTTGTATAGTGGGGAGGGGTAATGTATAATGGTTTTTTTTTTGGTTAAACGATTATTCTGGGGGTTTTACGCCCGTGATGTTTTCGTATTGTACACATTAATAAGTGTAATAAATATAATTTGTTAAAAAAATTGTCCAGTAAGCCCTGGTATTGAATATCGAGGGGGGAGGGGTCCTGTCCACAAGTACCTGTGGTTTTCCTATGCGCGGAAATACAAAAAAAAAATAAGTGTAGAAGATAATACAAAAATATATATACTCCTGATATATGTAATCTATTTAATATTTAAGAAGCTATAATATAAATTGAAGTATATCTTGCTGCAAAAATCCAATAATTATTTAAATTTCCTTCTAATATATATAAAACACTCTTTTTTGCATTGTAATTTAATCAAATGACCCATTGGTTATAATTATTTTAAACGATTTCTTGATAGTAAAAACATAATAAAGGGGAGTAATCAAATGTTGAATCCGCTTTTGATTGGTTAGTTTGGATCTTGAATCTCGAAACTCGTATTTCGAATCTCGAATTTCGAATCTCGTATTTTGAATCTCGAATCTCGAATGAGCCTTCTGGGCTTTCGTACGAATGAGCCTTCTGGGCTTTCGTACTAAGGAGAGTTCTTTATTTGATTTTTTCAGAAAACTGAGAAAAGAAATAAACAGAGTTTTAAATTGTAGTTACTTTTTCTTTAAAGTCTCCTTTTTTCGCTCGCTCATGTGTTTTGATCATTTTAATAATTTCTTTAGTTTTTTTTTTAACTTACTAAAAAGCTTTTAAATTCACCAGTCTCAGATATAAATTCCTGTTCAAGAAATGCTTCATGTGCATAATTTCTCCATCGCGTAGTAAGATTCCAATTTCGGTAATAAATAAACAGAGTGTTCAAGATCGCCTGGCCATTATCAAGAGCTGTGATTATTAATAAGACTTTCATATACCAGACACCAAAATCAATAAATGACGATTTATTTGTAGAATTATAAGGTGTCGAATACTAACGGCCCATTATGGGCAACTTTACAGAAAGAACTTCCCTAGATATCGTCTGATAATACACCAATCCAATGTAGATTAATGTGATAAGTTTTATATAAAAGTGATTTTTATGCTAATTTTACTATTTAACTGTTTTATAGCTTTTCTATAGTAAACCTCATTTTAGGTGATTTAGTGCAGCATGCAAATCTTACAGATTGAGTTTAGTATACTAGAAATTGAAAAAAAAATGTGACTAATTTTCCCATGGAACAGTCATGTATATGCTGTACCAGAACTTTCTATTTAGTTATCGCCCAGGACGGCTTGTTAGGACAATTACATTTAGATATTGCAAGCCAAGCAGGCACTTCTATGGTAACGACTCTTTCTGGTCAGATAGTATATATATGATTCCAAATCCTGACACTGCGATATCAACCCACAGAGAGGTGAGGATTTTCAACATCAGGTGTGGACATCAAGGTATTAGCGATCGTGAGAGAATAGTCTAATAACTTTATTTTATCAATTTTTATCATCCATGATACAACGTGTCATATACATATTATTTATTTCTTTATCTGATATCGGAAATACAATTTGCAAACAATCAAGATTATTTATTATGTTCCGGATTGATAATATCTTAGTATAATTTACTTTCAAGAAATGAAAGTTGAAAAATATGTAAATGTGCTAATCAGTACCAACTTAAATTCTGAAAGGAATAGATTATGATTAATGTGTCTGGAGGCATCGCAGAGAAAATATTAAAATTTTAATTACATTGTACTCCTAATTTCAACAGAAATACAATTATTTTCAGTATCTAAAACCTTGAAATACAATGTAATTGAATTGTCAGAGTACTCAACCTAATCTTTTTTTTAGTTATAACCCAAAATATTATAAACATTACTAAAATCGTTTCTTTAATGATGTAAGATTTTAATGATAAAATAGACTAAGTTTATAAATTTCAACTTATTTATTACTTGCATATTGTCAAACTTCTGAATTCAAAACTACTAATTATAACGTTAACTCAAATCAATATTGAACCACAAATAACTTTTTGTTATAATTTGGATGTGCAAATAAAACTATTGAAGAGAGTAACTGTAACCGGGTTGAAAGAAAATGGACACTTGGTATAGACAAACGATTTTCAATGTAAAACAATACAAATACAAACAAAACTAAGTGATATATTGATTTGTCATCAGCTAAGCTTCAGATTTCGAAATGTGACAATAATTATCAATTTGACTAAAAAAAGATAAACTAGACACGCTATAAATTATGTGTCACAGTCATTTTGTTTCAAAGGGTATTTTAAAGTGACTTTCCTTCAAAAATGTTTGTTAATATTTTTTAATCTCCATTCTTCCCTGTAAAATCAATAGAATTTGATAACTTTTTAAAAAATGTTACAACAATTTCTTAATGAAATACAGTGTATATGGATATAATGAACAACCTTCAAGCTCAAAACTTCATTAAACAGTGCAAATTTTGGAGCAGAACAAACACAGAACTCTAAAACGTCAGAGGTGGATCAGGTGCCATGTAGGAGCGAGCATCTCCTTCTGACCGGTCACATCCGCCATGTGCTCATCGTTATTAAAGGGAAATAAAGTCAAACATCCATCGTCAATTCGTTGTGTTAACAATTATTATGAAAAGTCTGTTAGTCAGCATTTGAATTAATAAATTTTATTAGCTGATTATAAAAAAGGTCATTAATAAAAACTTACGACATGTATTTTTGAAACCATAGACAACTGCGTTTCTTCACAAGAAATTACTTTTGAAATTGTCGTAGGAGTTTCTTAAAAGGTCTCATAAAACTTTGTTAAAAATTATTTTGATTCTACACATAGTACACTGAAGCTGAGATGTACTCTGAAGTTAAAACCAAAAAGGTGCGGGGTTCTCTCAATGATAATTCAAATACGGTCTTCCAAAAATCGACAAAAGAAACAAGTTGTACACCTTTATTAGCCGACCTAATCTTGTTTTTCATTCTTCAGACACAGATGTTATTTTAAACTTCTTCAAAATACTCTTGCTTTGGTCCTCAATTCGAAAATTAAATACATCCTCGACATTTTATCAACAAACAATATATTCAGTTTCGTTTTTATAACAACTCGATGCATCCCATTAGAATCGAAATAAAAGACATCACAGTGTCCCCAACATGAAATATCTGGTCAGCTTAACAGTATTCAAGCTCAAAAGCCCACTTAAACAATGCAATGAAACATATGGAGATAACAAACATTTTTCAAGATCAAAAGTCCATAAAACAATACAAAATATGAGCAAAGCAAATACGGACCTCCAAAACATCAGAGGTGGGATCAGGTGATATGAGGAGTAAGCATTCCCTGCCAACCGATCATACCCACCATGCCCTTCTTGTCATGATTGGGAAACAACAGAAAATTCGTCGTCAATTCAGTGTCTAAGTATAAAAAACGTCGGTCAGCTTTTGACTTAGCCTAATGATAAATTGTATTTGCTGACAATGTCAGTGCATTCAGGAACAGAATTGTTGGTATACATAAGGCTTTTTTCTTTCGTGAACAATATTACACATGTTTTTCTTAAATCTTATAAATTAATTCAAGGAAACTATAAAATTTAGATGTCTGAGTAATGATTAAGAAACAAATGAACTATCATTTATGCGTTAATTTTGGATGCGTCTGTTGACGATAAAGGGTAACAGGAATAAACATCCTGAACTCAATAAAATTCCAAAAGTATTTACTCAATGAATGTTCGTCATTTTGTTAATCGCTTCTTGTGACACAATTATATCTTATAACTGCCTCTCAATAAATTGAACAATTCCTTCCTCGACAGGTAAATTTTTCACTTGAATAGCAGTTTGTGGTTTTCCTGTATTGTCGACACCGGATGCAGTTATCTGTAATTTAAATGTGTACAGACTACAAATTGACTCATTATAAAAATAATGCTAATACAAATTTTTTCTAACAGTATTTGACGTTTGAAATATAATCTAATTATCAATAATTTCATTGATGTACATACATGTCGTAAGATGCCATTATATTGTTAAAAAACTAAGTATTGAAAGCGGATAGTTAAAGATAGTTTTATATTTAGACTTTTTTAAGATTCATTTTTATAAAAGCTTTTCGAAAATAACCTAGTTATTTCAGTCTCCTTCCATGTACGACAGTAGATGTGAACAGACACAGAATTTTTTTAAATAGCATATTTCATTCTACATGAAATAAATAGAGATAACGAAAGGTATCCAAGGTCAGAAGTCCATAAAACAATACAAAATAGGAACAGAGCAAACACGGACCTCCAAAACATCGGTGGGATCAGGTCCCATGGAGGAGTGAGCATCCCCTGCCGACCGGTCACATCCGCCGTGTGCTCCTTGACATGATCGGGAAATACTAGTAATAGAAAAAACAGTCGTCAATTCAGTGTACAAAATAATGGACTAACAAATAGTATGAAAAACGTTAGTCAGCAATTGACTCAATGATAAATTGTAAGCGCTGACATTAACTTATTTGTCAATAATTTACCTCGTTTTAGAAATTGTTCATGCTCTTGCATACCGAATCAACTGAGAAATATAAAGTCCGTATGCAGGTGATGGAGGTATATTGCTGCATTAGTAAGGGGAAATGACGCTAGAAAAGTTAAAGTCATCACGTTTATCATAGAGCTTGTTTGTTAGATAACCATTAACGTCTTTTTCAAGTAAAATATCCAAATGTGAAACTGATGTGTCAGACGCCGTGGTATCTTTTATCTCAAGCTCACCAGGATATTTCGTATCGAATAGGAATGAAAATTACCATTAATAATTGATAATACGTCGTCGATATATCTAAATGTGGAGTTGAAGCCCACAGCAAGTGTTTTTTTTTCTTTTCACGTATAAGATTTTTCACAAATTCTGCTTTATTTGAATACAAAATCAGGTCTGCTAATACGGGGTGCAATTGGAACCCATGGGAATTTCAATAGATTGTTGGAAGACCGGGTCTAAAAAAAACAATTTAGAAATTGTCAATCAGAAACTAAAGCATCCTTTTGATATCAACTTCAGAGTACTTCTGTGTACAATTAGAATGTTCTTTAACAAAATAATTTTGCAAATGACCGACGACAAGGTAAGTAAATTTACGAGTTCCATGATATACATGCATGTTAGGAATAAGATACAATAGGAGGGAAGATAAGGGATAAATTACATGTGCTTTCCATTAAGGTCAACATCTTTATGACCTTTTTCATATTTTTAGTCAAACTTTCTTCATTTTTCTATTGTTTAAACCAAAATTACCAAAGCTCTGTAAAATAAGTTTTTTCCTAGCATTTCCCATGTTTCCAATGCTAAATTAACCAGACGCGTTGCTATTTCCGCTCTCTCGGCCTGTCCCATTTTGATTGATCTAACGGAAAATAATAATAGCAAGTGTTATTTTTATACACCTATCCTTAATATTTAAAGCTATCGAGTGTCCGGTGATGTAGTATCTATCATACATCTGAATAAATACCTATGTGCAGCAACACATTATTTAATTATCGGTCTGCACTTAACACTTGTTTAGATGAATTCACTTATTATTCACTTATCTAGTTCAGGACCAGTAGAAAATATTTATTTCTCACACTTTGAAACATCCTTCAATCCTTTTAAGACGACCGAGAAAACTGCATGTTGTTTGTATATGTAATTGATTTGGAATTAATGTGTTTATTTCAAACATCTTTGATGATCATTCATTTTCATCATTCATCGTCCAGCTCCTGGTTTTAATCACTCAGCTTCTAAAACTGAACATTCAAGTGTATGACATTTTATTATTTAAACAATAGAATAAAAGCGGAAAAGAATTTATCAATTTCTCTTTAGTTTTATTGTTATTTAATGTTGATATTTTGTTTTGAACCTATGAATCTTATTTGGAAGGAAGGCCTTTTTAAAAGTACAATGAAGAGCATATCGTGTATTGATAATCTTATATATATTTGAATCCCAAAGGCCCTGTATTTTTCCCCCAGTTATCACGATCGAAAAACAATCGTTTAGAAACCTTTATTCTAAATTCAATAATTAAAATTCATAAATTGAAAGTAAATATATTTTTTGCTTTGCAACTAACGATTAGAAAAATTACATAATTACGTTTGTTGTGAGATGATATCTCCCCCCCTCCGCGTTACACAATGCAATCGACTGCTTAATAATTCAGACCTGTATCTTATCGTTTTCCTTAGCAACAGCGCTACCATTGTTTTTCTAACGTTTTAGGTACGGCTGCACATCAGATACGGGGTCTTCATCTTTTGTCTTTCAGGAATTGGACAACGTTGACCTCTTCCTTTCCTTCTGTTGTTATCGGAATGACATGTGTAAATACACAGTTTAAACGCGATCGAAGCAGCATTGATCGGAGTGTATATAAAGCAGCAATCTGCCACTTATAAAAAAAAATATCTGTGCTGCTGTGCCCGACAGAACACATTAGCCTTGTCGTGTTAAGAATTAATTCATTGAAGATGGGAAGAGAAGAAGAGCCAAGAAGCATTAATTTGTGACAAGCGTGGAAAGTTAGCAACACAGGAGGAATGGACAGTGCTTCAAATGAACAAACACATCAAAGGAAGCTGCTGCTTAATCTCTCACTGATAGATTTTATACCATTAGGATATCTACACAAATTGACGGAATTTGTCACATATAGGAAAAAGAGAGTTTGTACCTTGATAAATCAATATACTTTTGTGAAGGGAGTTGAAAATTGACAGGTATCTAATCTTCAGATCAATGTTTGGCCACGGTAACAACAATGTCCATCTTCTGAGTCTGACAGTGACCATTTAATGATGTTGGGAAGGCACTTGGAGTAATTTCTCTCTTGTTTTGCTTTGTTTATCATTCTCATTTACAAGATGCAGGCAATATATGCCGGGGGTTCCACTCCAACCCCCTCCCCCCGTGTTCATAGAAAGCAATTAGGGTATGGTAGGCCTGTTATGCCGGGATATTCTTTTCCACACAAACAGTCTTCTCCTCTGCATCATAAGAGTGCTTCTAAGGATTCGGAGGACTCCACTTCGAAGGAGACCAACTTCCGCGACTCTATACCCGCTATGTGTACGGCTGTGGCCTTCGTGTGCTTTATTTGTAATATCATCATGCCAGGATTAGGTAAGATATCATGGAGACTTGGCTTAGAAATTGTGTTTCCTCTTCCATTTTGTTGAGAACTAGCATGAATTTATTTTTATTTTGTAATACAAGTTCTGCAGAACACCATTATTTATGTTTCAAATGTTATATACTAGTAGTTACATAATTAATTGATTTTTCTCCTCAAAACTCTCAAAATAAGGTAATTTTAATGATCAAAATCGATTGGCATTTTTTATATGCTTTTTTTCAAAATGTTGTTTCTTGTCTGCATTGACAATTCAATGTCATTATTTACAAAATGTTAACACTTTTTAAAGTACTCATGACATTCAAAGTGCTCCATAGGCCTTTCAAATTGATCGATTATTAATAGCACACATTTTATGGCGATGCTATATAAGAAACATGTCAAATCGGCTTTTTTTAAATTAAAACAATAGAAGATATGGATTTGGGTTGTACATGTCATTTGAGGTTTATAAATAGCTCAAATAAGACGAAACTGGAAAATTTATAAATCTCCAATTAGATGTAGTATATAAATTAGTTACTTAATTTAGGTTTTTTTTTTACTAAAGACACCTGTCAATCACTTGACATCCCTATTAATGTAAGTCGTCTGCTTAACACACATCGTTACTTATTTTTATAGTCATTTCTCTTCACATTTAACAAATTGATTAAGTATGACCAGACGACAAGTTCCAGCACATGGGAACTAAAAGAGCAATCACCTTGACTTCGCCGTGTGTGTGATTAACTACTGGAAATAATGTAGAAGGAATGGATAATCGAGCTCGCCGTGCATTATTAATGGTAAATGCCGATTTCTAAGACGCTGTATGACCTATTTAGCCGTAATGTATCTCGTTACGTTCTATGGAAGCTGAGGGGCTAAGAAGTCTTGATGGGATTCATGGAGTAATTTAAACAGTAATTAATTTTCTCGGTAAACATTATCCAAGGCAGTAAATTTCTACTATAGAATTTGTATACAAAAATTCAATTTTAAATCTTTAAACAATGATTAAACAAGCAACTAGAGTAGAATTTGGTGAATTTACTGTAAATATAAACCATGCGTTTCATCTAATTCATATCATTTTTTAAAAATAAAAAGCACATCTTTTCCCCCTTAAAAAGATGTTTAGAGATGTATATATAGCTGTTATATTTAGATATCAATTTAAAGTCAACGATGACATGTGTTCAAATAAGAATAAATATATAGATCTGATAAATTGTGAGGTTCTTTTGGTCATCTTCATTTCAAGGCTTAGGCGTTTCTCAAGACTTTCCAACATGACGATTTAGAATAATCTTTCACAAGAATTCCCATGATCTTATATTAAATGTTCATTTATGCAATAATTTATCTTATACATGAAAATGTATATCCCTTCATTCTTGTCCTATACAGTAGTGCTTCAACTCAAATAAACCGTTCTGGTCCAGACGAATAATTGCATTAGATAGTAATTTGAATGAAATCTTAAGCAAGATAAAAGTTGAATGTGGTGCAAAATTTTAGTCCACTTAGAACTCTCTCATCATCATGTTTTGTTTAATATTCCTCATTTTAAAAAATCAAGTATAAACCATTCGTTATAATGAAAGGACTATGATCAGATCAGACATCTTGCAAAAAGCTAACTCGACATTTTGAAATACACACCATCCGCCATAAGTTCTCTCACCCAGAATAGAAAATGTCAGATGGGAGGTAAAATTGATTATATTGCTATTTGGTAAAGCCGAGTAACATCTGCTATTGATGTCCTGGTGTTTAATCTCCCAATAGTTTCATTACAATACTGAACAAGTTAGCAATATATACCAGATAATACTGCATTAAAATTATTTTTTCCTACATGTATTCAGTTTTGCTTAATAGAATTGTGCATTTTTATGAGACTCTTATTTGTTAACCACCCTCACAACGTATCCATGATTGTTACAGAGTAATGTGAATTCCTCTCTATTTTGTAACAGATATATAAAACGAATCTGTATACTATCTAATTTTAACTTGCATTGAGAAATGGGTCTATTATCTATAAGTGTTATAACAAATAGCGTTCATTTTTCTTCAGCAAACATTATGCTGATCGTCTTGGAAACCGAAGACCTCAATACGAGATTATCAGGTTGTTTGTTTTATTTCTTCTGTCACTTCCCTTGTTATAATTATTAAGTTAAGAGAAGAGTAGGGAGATTAATCAAAAGTGTAAAATGATCTTATAATTTATTCAGTTTCTCTACAAACTCAAAAGATGAAAGATTGCAAAAGGTAAGACTCTTATATGGAAACCCAAATGTCATACAGTTAAGTTATAATATAGGAAAAAAGCATTTTTTTCAAATAGAAGAGTATTGAAAAAACTAATCCCTATGGAATGTTAGGATTATACATGTACTTAAGATTTCGATTCACCTCAATACCTTAGATTTTTTCACCTTAGGCACTTTTTAAGATTTTTTTCTCAGAAATCTATTAAGCACGTTTTATCTTCATTTGACTTCTAATTTTGTGTATACTTTGCCTGTTCAGAAATGTTTGATTTGAAAACATCAGTTTATTATTACTATAATAAAAAGATTTTTTTTGTCTGGAATATTTGTTGATGTTAGATAAATAAAAAGTTGCGAGAAGTGAATATTTGAATGAAAACGCATAAAAGAAGGTCATTAAGGTATACAACTAGAGGAGCGGATCAAATACGTGTCTTATACCCACTGCTGGGTACCTTGGACACATTGATAACCCCCGTAAATGTATGACATCAAGTGGACGCCGTTCAGCAAACTCTACGGCAATTCCCTTCATGCAAAAATGTATCATATTTTATGTGGTTGAACTTAGTAATGCTGATGCAGTGACCTTGTCAGCAATTACAATTTAACATAGAGTCAAATGCTGACTGATTTCAAAGCAATTGTTGGGTAATTACATACACACTGAATTTTTCGACGGATTTTCCGTTTTATCCCGATTATGAAAAGGAGCACACGGCGGTTGTGACCGGTCGGCAGGGAATGCTCACTCATCATGGCACCTGATCCCACCTCTGATGTTATAGAGGTCTGTGTTTGCTCTGCTCCTATTTTGTATTGTTCAATGGACTTTTGAGCTTGAACACTGTTCGTTTTCTCCATATATTTCATTATAAAACCGACTTAAATAGATCTAATCGAAAGTACTGAAAGTACTGAAAGTACTGCAATCACTTATTTGATTAAAGTAGATTATAAAGACTACAAATTAGGGATTGCTTTTTGAGCAATGTTAAAAAAAAAATCATGGTACTATTAACAACCGTATTACTAATATTATGACCAGGATTAATTCTATGGGTCATCAACATAGGGACACAGATTCTGAAATTCTAACTGAATATTCTGCTTTGGCTTCTTCCCGTTTTCAGACATCCTGTAGTCACTTACACTGTACTTGTCTATCGATTTTGTTTATGGAGGGAAAAATAGACATATTACTCAACATTGAATAACAATGATGATAAAACTCCATTTCCATTTGTATAAATAAATTACTTTGTAAGGTGTTTCTTTATTGCCCCGCTCATTTGCCAGATCTGATCTGGGATGGAATGGAGATGTATATTACAAGGATAAAAAATCACTGTAGTAATTAGTCATTGCATGATCGAAAATACTCTAATAATATGAATTAATTGTAAGCAAGGGTCCTACTTTATTTTTCTAGGTTGAAATTGTTTACATCCATTTATTGCTAGTTCGACAGTGAAAGGGCTGATTTTAGTTTGCTCTACTTAGTAAGAACAAACTTCAGTTTAATTCCAAACTCTTGTTTGAATTAATGTTTCCTCTTTTGGGTTACAATTTGCGCTGACGCATTTTATTTTGGTGAAATAACCTACAACTGATGTGTTATAATACCCGTTGAGATCATGTTTTAGATGATTCTTTATTCAAACCTGTCTATTCCGCACAATACATGAATATACATGCATATAATTGAAACTTAAAACCAGCGTTTGTATTTCATTATTCAATTACAATTTCTACGATAGTATATTTAAGCAGATGCTAGAAAAGATACTTACTGCTCATTTTAACCTAAAACTTCACATTTATCTTTAGCCTATCTCTATTGTTACATAATATACTGGTCCCTTCTGACAAAGCAGGTAACAACACTGTTTTCGTTTGTAAAGCTCACTATATAAATTGTTTTTAGAAGTACTTGGAATTAATTCTACAAGTGGTAATCCAACTAATACCCATAGTTCCCTTTTTTAAGAGGAAATTCTTCAAAATCATATGTCAGTTCTGAATATTTTTAAGATCCCAAAAGAACCAAAATGAATTTGAACTACCATTTCTATATTTGATTCCGAAACTTCATATAATTCCTACAAAGATACCTAGCGGGTTCCAGTAATTGCTAAACCAAGCCTTTTTCTTTACTCTTCTCTAAGATATTAACAGTCTCTAAGAAGAAACTTCGAGAGTACTGTGCAACAATAATTTCAATAGTGGTGTAAATCAAACGTGTATACTTAAAAATTCCAAGGAACTTATGGACAATTTGAAATCACAAGGTTTTACCAAAATCAACAGCTTAGAGACATACGACTTTTCAACTTTAAACAACACTTTCCTCAAGATAAACTAAAGTGCAGATTTTTTTATATCATTGACAGCTGCTTTTTCGATAAAAATGGAACTCGTAAATTTACTTGCCTTGTCATTGGTCATTCTGATTGTACTCACAAGTACTCTGAACACTCTAAAAAAAGTTTTACTTGTTGTTTTTAAAATAAGATATTAGATTAAGAAAAACTAGTAATTATTAGTAATCCATTTAGTCAGAATAGCAAGTAAATGACTATCATGGTTAGTAATTGTAAACATAATTAGTAATAAGGATGAATTCATTTACTTATAAAATGATTAACTAAGTATCAATAGAATTACTTAAATTATAGGAATTGTATTACTTTAAGTTAGTAAATGAACTACTCATTTTTGTTAAATTATTATTACTTAATTTAGAGATAATATGCTTTCTATTTACTAAATTTTATGAATTATTACTAAGTAAATGTAATTCTGAAATTAATTAAAATCTAGAATATTATTACTCAAAAGAATACTAAGTAAATGAAATGCTTATCATATTTACTAAAATCGCCATTATTTACTAGAAACACTGCAAGGTACCGACCCTCTGACATGTGAGATCTACTCACAGATTTCTTTATCAGAGTTCCCTAATTGGGCCCTCTGAATAGTTTAATAGAAGAAATCTACTTATGATGGAAACAATTATACTTTCTATTTCTTTTGCCAATTTCTCTGTAATTGTTTTATTATATATAACAATAAAACATTTGATTCCAACTTCGACAGCATTAAAACTTGAATAAGTTGTATCTTTTTAAGGACCATTTTAAAAATGGTTAAACATTTCAAGTACTTAATATCGCATTTTTATTAGTGTGACTTTTTTTTCACATGAAGGAATATTTAGAAGAAAGATAACTCCTCCTCACAGACAATTAGTGATTAGACTACCATATTTAAGTAATTACTGATCTGAATTCTCCTTGATTTAGTAAATGAATTTTTGTTTTAAGTAAATCAATTAAATACAATTCAAACAAGATGTGTTTGTGAAACACCTATGCCCCTGTATGGCAACATAGCAAAGGTTAAACTTTTCTTATATGCAAATTTAAATTATTGGGATTTCTTGATATCTCCAAGGTCAAAAGGTCAAGGTTATTGGTATCTAATGAAAGGTCTTACCACAAAAAATACATATGTGAAATATGGAAACACTTGCCTCAACCCTTCAGAAGTTATGGTCAAGGTTACCAATTTTGAAATGTAGGTCAAACTCCAAGGTCAAGGACAAAGGGACAGATTTGGTGGTACCGAAAGAAAGGTCTTGTCACAAGGATGAACTATGTAAAGTATGAATGCACTAATTCTAATCCTTTTAAAGTTACGATCAAGGTTTGCTTTTTAAAAGTGGGTCAAACTCCAAGGTCAAGGTCAAAGGGTCAAAGTTCTTGGTATCCTATAAATGGTCTTCTCAAAATGATTACATATATGTAAGTATGAAAGCACTATTCCTTACCGTTCAAAAGTTATGGCCAAGGTTAAAGTTTTTTTTCACAAGGATAGAAATCTCCAAGGTCAAGGTCAAAATTTCATAGTTGTTGGTATTCAATGAAAGTTCTTTCAACAAAAAATATATATGTGAAGAATAAATGTCCTGGTATTTACTGTTCAAAAGATTTGGATAAAGAATAAGTTAGGGTTTTTTGTGTATAAGTGGGTCAAGGTCAAATTTGGTGATATTCAAAGAAAGGTATTGTCACAAGGAGTACACGTGTGAAATATGAAAGTCATAGCTCCGCTAACTCAAAAGTTATGGGCAAGGTTAAAGTTTCTACGGATAAACAGACAAACAGAGAGACAGCTAGACAGACAGCTAGACAGACAGACGGACACGACAAAAACTATATACCCCCGAAACTTCGTTTACGGGGGCATTAAAATATTAATTATATAGTAAATAGTGGTAAAATGTAAGTAAAGACCAAGTAATGTTATTACTTATATACACAAATTTAAGTAAATATAAATTACTAAGTAAAACATTTTAGTGTGTAAGTAAAACATTTCTTTAAAATACAAAAATCAAGTAAAACATTTGAATCTAGTAATTGACATATATTTCAGTAATTGATTTTAAATTTTAAGTAAATGCTTAGTAATTATCTATTACTTATCTTTGTTATTTCAAGTAAAAAATGACTACTAAGTAAAACTTTTTTAAGAGTGAAGTTGATATCAAAAAGATGCTTGAATTTCTGATTGACAATATGTATGTTGTTTTTGGAGACCATGCATGTCTTCCAACAATCTATTGGAATTCTAATGGGTACAAATCGTGCCCCGTTATTTACAGACCTATTTTTTGTATTCATATGAAGCAGAATTTGTGCGATATCTAATGCGTGAAAAGAAGAAAATACTTGCTGTGGCCTTCAACTCCATATTTAGATATATCGACGACGTATTGTCAATTAACAATGGTAACTTCCATTCTTATGTCGATACGGTATATCCCGGTGCTTGAGATAAACGATACCACAAAAGTCTGACTCATCTGTTTTATATTTGGATATTTTACTTGAAAACACGTTAATGGTAATCAAACAAATAAGCTTTATGATAAATGTGATGACAGTAACTTTACAATCTTCAGCTTCCTTTACTTAAGCAGCAATATACCTTCATCACCTGCATACAGAGTTTATATAATTATATCTCAGTTGATTCGATACGCAAGAGCATTGCTCTACGTATGGACAATTTCTAAAACGAGATAAATTGTTTTAAAAACAAGTTGATGAAGCAAGAATGTCGTAACAATGAATTGACGATTTTTCCGTTATTTCCCGATCATGACAAGGAGCACACGGTGTGTATGATCGATCGGCAGGGGATGCTTACTCCTCCATAACACCTGATCCCACCTCTGATATTATGGAGGTCCGATTTTGCTCTGCTCATTTTTTTTGTTTTATGGACTTTTGATCTTGAATACTGTTCATTATCTCCAAATGTTTCATATACCGTTATGGATGTATGTCACATTCGAGTTGTTTCTTTAATTTTTTAACCAAATTAATTCTGTAATAATGGTACACTGTTCAAGTTTTAAATAAAGTAAATCATAGCTTTTACTACAATTGAATATTTTTCAAGTTCTTCATGCATATTTTAGGGAAGGAAAAATATTTTCTGTATATGTAAATGTTATTTTCAAATATTATCTCAATGGTAAAAAAAGGATATTACGCCCAATAAACTCCAAATATGTTATTGAGTAGATTTCCATACTAAATTTCAGGAATAGACTGTGTTTTATATTAAACCTTAGTTAACTATTGTAAATGTTTGTTATAGGAAACACTTATCGTTAATAGTTGATACCATCGACATTGTGATACATATTTTTATACATTTGATGACAAGAAAATAATACTCATTTTAGCTGAACAATAAATCAGAAGAATAGGGCATTTCGTCGGTTCCTAGTACCCACTCCCTAACTGTTTAATTATTGAAGGGGATGAGAGAGGACGCAGGAGTAAGCTTAATCAATACCCATTTTCCTAGAAGTAAAAGTATTCCAAACATTAATTCCCTTTCCTGATTTATTGCACATTAAGCCCCGTTTATTTCGTGACAAGTGTACGTACTATTTGTTTGATACAAAATCCAATATGTCAACTTCATTATTTGAATGACTTAGGAATGTTATGTTTCTGTATCAAAATGACTTCTTAGATTTTATAAGGTCCAATTCCGTGGATAAATCCTATAGAAAAGATTTCATGCTTTTATACGACATAGGCGATTTTGTTGAAAAATATTTGAATTTAAGCTGGCATATTCAAAAAAATGTTGAATTTAAACAATAATGTGTTTCCATGAAACTCACTTATGTGTTTCTATAACTTATCAGCCGTTTACAAAATTCTTTCTTATTCTTCGAAATTTCAAAATTTATAAAGTAAATTAACGTCCGAATATTTTTATTAAACGATTGTATATATACAGTATATATCGCACAAGTTAAATGAATTTGTGAACACCATGTGCTTTGTATACTTTTAAATAAAATCTGTTATCGCCTAGTCGTCGCAATATCTTTAAAATCCCCGAGCACAATATTCATTTTCATTAAGATAAATATGAATATGGCTGTCTTAATGTCGACAAACTCAAGTTAACTTGTATAAAAAGTTCACGCCTTGGAAGATTTTAGTCGTTTGTATATAAAGAAAATTAGCTTGCCAAATACCTAAAGGAAAATTTATAGCGATTTTCTGTCAAGACCCTTAACCGTGTTGACGTAAAATGTGTCATTACAATGTTCATGAAAGCAGGAGAGGCAGCGCGTTCTGAAAGTGTTGCTACAACTGAGGTTTTGTTGTTATGAAATTAAGAACAATATTGTCTCTGCTACATAAATAAATCACAATGATGCTCAGGGTAAACTAAGGGCAATTAACATACCACTGAACAGACATTCAGCCTGCTGTTTTATCCGGAACAATCATCTGATATGTCTGTACGGTTCTGACCCGTATATAACAAACACAAAATTACCAAGGCTTGTATCCCTCCGCATAGTGATGATGGAGATAGATTTAACATTAAGAGGAAAAACATAATAAACATGTACTCTTTGTCTTGGGTAGGGTAATTGGTAATGAAAAGGACAGAATGCATATTGATTTTTGATCAGAGAATGAGTTTTGATTTCTGAAAGATTATAAAGTCTAGTAATATGCTTACTATTTAGAATATTTTCTTGTGCATTGTTGATCAATTTAGCTTTTTTAAAAAGAAAGAAAAAACTGAGAAATGTAACAAAAACGTCGTTATCAGTATTCACATTTATTTTTGCTTATAGGATCATAATTACTAGTATATCGCATCGAATCTTTATCTGAATTTTTATGCTTAGGAAGAATGAGAAAGATGCTATTAGTTCAGAAAAAAAGTGACTGAAGCATTAAATTCTGTTTCAACAAGACAAGTGTATCCAAAAAGAGAATGACCAATCATTGTTTCATTCTAATTTAAGTATATTTCATTACACTTCGTATGAGATGTCCTAGATGTACTAGTAACCTAGTCCCACCTCTGCATGGTTTCTACAGGAGGCCATATATTTTGCCCTTATCACAAATTTGTACTGTATTAAGTTTTTTTCTGAGATAAGCTTATAAATATTATTATAATGATTTATTTATCAACAGCTCATTAACTGTAAAATAGAATTATTGTACTTTTCCATTTTAACTGTGTAACAATTATATTAAAATTATTTGTTTTGTGTTAATAAAAGTTAACAGTTACACTCAAAAACTAAAACAACGTAGACTATCTTTCTACCTATCAAATACAGGATCAGGTGACAAAGCGGAGTAAGCAACCCCTGTTCACCGGTCATACCAGCCGTGTATAACTTCTCATGATCTTGCAAAAGAAAAAAAATCTGCAAAGAAATCAGCGTTAAAGTTAGGGCCTTATAATTTTGTTTAAAAAGCATCAGAATTCGACTCTATGGTTGTATTTGTTGGCGGGGTCTGTGCCGGTATAGGACATAGAGTTTGTGATTTCTTGACGTGATCAAGTTTGATTATATCATTGTTTTCGCAACTTATTTGTTTGGTTCAGATATTTTCGTAGGTAGAGCATGCTCTTGTGTAATGAAACAATTGGCATGCGATTGGAATACATACACTCAAAAGGCAGGTGATAAGCATATTTTACTTAATTAGGGGGGTTGACAATAGGAAACTTTTTTGAGACATTACATTAGTCATAATTTTGTTGTTGGGTAGCCATATTTTTCAAGCAAAGAGTCCAGATATAACCCAAATGTGTCCAACATCTTTCATATTGAGTTTAAAATTATATGGATATATCGAATCAACGTAGGAATGAATATTGTTAATTGATAATACGTCGTCTTTATATATCCAATTGTTGAGGGCCACAGCAAGAGATTCCTTTATCTTATGAAGAAGTCTAGAAATAAATTCTGCTTCCTCCGAATACAAATCAAGATATGTCTCTTAATAAAGAACAATACAAATGTAACGTAAATATTACTTTAGTTTTTAGTTATATTCTGAAGGCCTTATCCTTTTCACTGTAAAGCATAATTCAATCTTTGAAAAAAACGTATGATGAGGGATTAACTACAGAGGAATGTGTTCAGTATGCTTTGTAAACTATTTAGTTAACAAATAATAAAACATTGTTCATGTATTAGTGTCTGTCTTTGCGATATACTTCTTTTTTTTTGGTCAGTACTAACTGGTAGTTTTTGAGTAAATAATACTGATGCATCAAATATATTATAATGTCATTTCGTCATTCTAGGGCTTCCGTTTCTTCTCTTTCTCACAGACGGATCAATATCATAAACAGAATCCTCAATTCTGTCTAAGAATTTTGAAATCCCCCAGACGACACCTATTAACTTCGTTGTAATCGATTCAAAAGTTAATTTGTTTGTGTCTGAGACGTTGATACAAACAACAGGCTCGGGTCTTTCTGTAAGAGAGATTCGCGCTCGATGATGTTTCGATGTCTTCCTTGAAGTTTAATCAAATAATCTTCTACTTCGAAATTGATCGAACTATACAAACACTGAAAACCAAAATACACTTGGGATATTTGGCGTGTTAGTTCAATCAATGAGGGTAAACGAAAACAGCCCCTTTTTCCGCAAGGTGTCACTTTCAATTTACATTTAGCTTTCAATATTGACCATTGGTATGCCTGTTTTTAAAGTAAACAATTCAATACTTAGGTTAAGCTGACTTTTCATAAAGGACTACGCCACAAGTTTTCAATCTTTTCAAATTGGAATTTTTCTTGTTATTTTAAAAAAGATGCATATAATGAATGGTAATGTATCTCTAAAAGGCAACCAACAACAAAAAAGATCCAAGAATAGGTTATATTTATTTTATTAACAAGGTCAATACTCTATATATTAACAAACCGCTGATTTTAAATGTGGTTGTTGAATTTTTCCTGTAGCATCAACTTAATTTTGAAAAGCCTGAATCGGTTGAACACTTGGGAGATTTGATGGTGCAAATATATTTTTTTTAATGTCAAGAAATTGATGTTTCTTCCTTTCTGCAATCAAGCTTATAAATCTCTACAGCTATTCATCCCTGTATAAGTTCATTAATATTGTGAAACTTTCAATGAAAATCAAAATCTCTGCAGTTTATATTATTCATTTGATAAATATAATTTATTTTAAGTAGTAAATATACATCGTCGGAAACCCACGGGTGATCTCGTCTTTACTTATCACGTGATAAGTAAAGACGAGATCACCTGTGGGTTTCCGACGATGGTAAATATATTAACATGACTTTTTGGTATTATTTTCTTTGGACTGAGATAACAATGTATCGTATGTCCTTGTAATAAATATTGATATTATTGAAATTTAAGTTGAATTGAAGTGTTCTTTTGAATTTCTTCTTAAGAATTCTTCACTCTGCTATCTTTGTAAATGCACGCGTTGTCCTTGGGTGAGAGGTGTGTTCAGGTCTTAAAGAAGAAATTGTTACCACGTGTAATGAAGTGTTAATGTAAGAAAGTAGGTAAAATTGCTCGAAATTAGCATGGCAACTGGTGTCAGGTAAATTAACCCACGCAGATCCCAGGGAGAATACTTTAAACATCTGGATTACATTACATGTAACAATGAATTATATATCTTCCATTCACAATTATCATAAATGATAGTGCTGACTTTTATAACTTTTATTATCGTATACTAATGTTGTATGTATTTTATTTGAATAGGAGACATTGCATCTCATAGGTATACAATACAATCTCATAGGTATACTATGTGGGAATGCTTTTTACTATGTTTTATTCATAAAATTCAGAAATTGTGAACAGTTGTTTAATAATACATATAGAGTATCTGAGAGAGAGAGAGAGAGAGAGAGAGAGAGAGAGAGAAGGGGTAGATTACATAAATTTTAAGTTTCATAAAGCTTCCAGGTTTCGAATGGTATTTAGGAAAGCAGACTGTGTTAAATTTGGCATATAAATATAATCTTTAGACTTAGAAACAATTTATTCCATTTTACAGATACTTTTTTGTTGTTGGCCTGAAAAAATGAAGTCTGATTTTACAGGTACTTTCTTTTGGTAAACTGTATTAATAAAAATTTCTGATTTTACAGGTACTTTTCTGTCTGGACTCAGTGTCCTTTGTGGTTCCAGAATGAGGCTCAAGGACAACACGAAATCCAAGGTGGTGCTGGTCAACTGTTGGGTAGCCTTTCTTCAGCTCTTTACGACTATCTTTCTTCTCTTGGGTTGGATCTGGAGTATTGTCTGGGGGACGTTATTCCTCTCCTACACAGGTACTATAGTGATCCTTCAAATATTCAAATATTATAAGACTGTTTTTCTCTCTACAAAGACAAAAACACCTACTTATAATAAGTTTATTTGTTCATTACTCTTTTTATAAATTATACACACTCGGTAATGCTGACGGTTGACATTGACCTGCTCCTCGCAAATTGTACATTACCTGTCAATGTTAATTACTAAATTGGGCACGGATTTCTTTATCTGTCTGCAGATGAATTCTATAAGATCAAAGAAAAGGAGAAAGAAAAGAGCAATCCAGGAAAAGTACAAGAGGAGCGTGTCATCCTCCCAGCATCACCTGCAAAGCAGCGTAACAACCCGCAAACAAACTCATCACCCAAACCGTCAACGAATGCGCATGCTCAGAGAATCCCGGTGCAACAGACTCAACGTCAAATTCCCTCGACGTCTTCATCCAGTGATCATCAAATCATAACTTTACAAGAACTTCCTAACATTAATAGTGAAGAGGCAGTGGCTTCAGATCAACCTATCATGAATGCTAGAACTCGGCATCAAAAAATTCTTCGGAGACAAATGTCGGATCATGATTTGTCTCCCTTTAATCTGACTCAAGAGCAGTTAGAGGACATAATAATACATGCAGCCCCGGTAACTAGGGGGAATAGGATGACAATAGATGAAGCAAATGAAATGAGTCAGGAGAAAGGGTAAATACAACAGGGCTCTGGATCTAACCTTATTGTGGTGCAATAATTTGACAATTCTTGGAATGAATCCTATGAATATATTTTTATTTACTGTAAATAATACTGAACAAAAATGCAATACTTGTTTAATTAAATCATTATTTTTTCTTCCGCCACGGTTGCAATGTTGCAGAAAAAATAGGTAACCCTCGTTAGTGGTTTATTAGTTTCCTTCTGCAGTGATTGGAACCACTCTACCTCGGTCGTAAAACACAGAAACTGATTGTATCATCAGGGCCATGCAAGACTTTGCAGGTGCCCTGTTGTAATCACTCTGTCTGTTCATCTGTCATTTCATCCGTCCACAACTTTTCTGTTTTCTCTTAATTACGTTAAAAAATTATTCAGTGAAATTCAGTTTGTTGTTCAAGTTTGTACGTTTTAGTACTCTCTTGATTCTTTTAGTACTCTCATGAACACTTTTTGGATATTGTTAAACATAATATTCATTTTTGCATTAATTAACGACAGATCAAAGATTTGAATGGGGGACATTCTTTGGCAAAAATTCAGGAACAAAATATCGCTTTGCAAAGACAAATGCATGGACTGCAATGTTTAACATATCTCTATATTATCACCAACAAGTATTCAAGACTAGTAACTATATATCTTTGCCTCATATGCAAAGCCTAAATGATTTATTTTCTAAAATACACCAGTGTGATAGCTCTTCTCAATAATCATAAAAATCATTCTACAAATACTTACAATGATTTGGAAATAGGCAAAACTTTGAAAAGAAGAGTAATCAAATCTTTAATCCGCCTTCTGACTGGTCAATTTAGATATTTGATATCGAAATCAGCCGACATATGAGTCAGCAACCTAATAGAAAGTTACCGCTAGCGGAGCTTAATAGTACTCTTGTTATCAATTTAAACAATTTTAATTAAGCGAAAATCATAAAAATGCACCGAACAGCGATACATGGATACAAGATGACAGTTAATAATGAGGCTGATGAGCTTTGTGCGGGGTTTACAATTCACTATGTTTAATTGATAAAATTGAACCACAAGAGAGCAGAGGAACTAAAATACAACTCTGGACAGAGAATTTTTAAATGATGCAGAAATGAAAAATTATTGGATATTTTACACGACCAATATATATTCTATCCCCAGCTGACTATTTATAAAAGCAGTTAACAACATTGTCTTTTAAAAGGCGCTAGTATTTTTTTTCATTCTGCGAGCTAGTGGTTCTCCAACTTATGCCCATAGCTCTATTTAATTCTGACGAGGAAACCATGTCAGCTTTAAATAATTTTATTTTTCCCAACAATCAAAATGAATTTAAATCACCATACCTTTACTGGATAACAAAACTTAATAGAAATCCTTGCAAACAGTTAAAGATAAATAGCAGGTTACAGTAAATGTTCCTAGAAGCCTTTAATTTCCTTTAATTCCTCCTTATATTAAAAATATTTACAGCAGTGAAGGAGAAACTTCAGGAGTATCGTAAACTTCGGGATTACCGTACAAAAATGTACATGTATTCAAGAAGTGATGTAAATCAGAAGTGGATACTTAAAAACTCCAAGGAACTTTAAAAAAATTTGAAATCACATATTTTAATTAGGCACGTAGCATCGTTTTTGAAAGTGGGGGCCAACCAGAGAATTTTTTTTTTACTTACCTGTAAAAGTTGACAAGCAAAAAAAAAATTAATAAAAGGAAAATGCCCAATTGTTGGGAAAGCGTTGCTACGTGCCTGTTTATTAAGATTATCAAAACGTATTGTTTTTCAACATTTTCTACAACCGTTCCCCTTGATGAATTAAAGTTTTGTCTATTCGACTCCATATACAGTTGCTTTTTTTAATAGAAAATAAATTCGTAAATAAACTTATCTTGTCATTGGTCATTTACAACATTATTTTGCCCCCAAAACCACTCTGACTACATATGTGCCAACGTGTACACTATTCTGAAGTAAATTTTAAATAGATACTTGAGTTTAATTTCTGATTTAGAATATCCCTGTATTATTATTATAGAATATCCCTGAATTATTATTATATATTTTAGATTAGGTCTTCTAACAATCCATAGGTATCAAATGCGTACCGTTTTTAGCAGACCTATTTTTGCATTCAAATATGATACAAAATTATAAGTGAGAAAAAGAACCCACATGCTGTACGTATCCTTAAACACAACGTTTAGATATACATGTATCATCAACGTGTTATCAGTTAAGCTACTTCCATTTTCATTTTAGTACCATTAATTTTGTGAATTTGAGATAAAAGACATCAAAGAGTCTGGCAGATCTGTTTCATATTTGGATATTTTACAAGGAAAAAGCGTTGATGGTAACCTAAGAAAACCTAAATGATAAACATGATGACTAAAATTGTTGTCATCTAAGTATTTGATTAGTTCAAGCTACATTTTAAGCTGGGGGGTATGAAGTTATTGTAATAATTTTCGAAGGCCTGTAAATATGAAAAGTGTGTCATGAAAAGACTTTCTTATACATTTTAGAACTTTTAAAGACTTTAAGTATAACTTATCGTCAATATATCGTAGAAATCTTCAATTGTAGACAAGTTAAAACTAAAATGTGATATTCTCTTGTCTCTGGGTATCTCCTTTTTCGTTGTGTTAGCCAATTCTTTTAATAATACGTCTGCATGTATTTAAATAATAATCTAGCTAGAGATTTCAGAAAAAAAGTAGTCAATATGTTGCACAAGTGTCAAATACCTATTGGAATTCCAATCAGCCTAACTGATGTTAATATCTATGTAGCACTGAAAAGCGAACGTTGCATGTATGTGAAACATATAATGAATAACTTTAAAATAACCTAAAAACAATACATTTACACTCAAACCTTTTTAATACCACCATATCTTTTCAAACTCGATATTTTTGCGTCATTTTGAAGTTGTCGTATAAAGGAATTATAAATGAGGTGATAATCCTCTAGTTACAATATAACTGCCATTCCCACTAGGCACAGTGACATTATGTATTTCTTTCTTTGAACCAGTATTCAGAAAGACCTATCACAGGCACGATAATGCAGCAACAATGATATTCTCCTTCTTACTATCTCATAATCATTTATTTTATGTAGCAATTTAAAATGAATTGCATTCATTTTTAGCAGCCTTTTTTTTGTCCCCCGCTTGAAAAGTGGGGGATATTAATTTGGGTTTGTCCGTCCCTCCGTCCGTCTTTCTGTCTGTCTGTAACGCTTTCGTTTCCACACGATATCTCGAGAACCCTTTGAGCTTTTGCAATGAAATTTAGCATAGCAACTCCCTATGGACTAAAGAAGACCCCTATTGATTTTGAGGTCAAAAGGTCAAAGGTCAAGGTAAGCAAATTCTGTCTGTTATAACACTTTCGTTTCCATACGATATCTCTAGAACCATTTGAGCTATTGCAATGACATTTTGCATAACAACTCCCTGTGGCCTAATTGAGACCCCTGTTGATTTTGAGGTCAAAAGGTCAAAGTTCAAGGTCGTAAATTTATACATTCTGTCTGTGTGTAACACTATCATTTCCGGGCGATATTTCAAGGAGATTTTGAGCTTATGCAATGTAATTTTATACCAAAACTCCCTAGGACCTCTCTCACCCCTCTCAAAGTGCCCCGCCCCGTTTGTTTTATTAGTATTTACAGTATTACGTGTCGCTATTTTTAGCACAGGGGCATGAGAAGGGTTATTGCGTATAAAACAGGTTATCGGCGGACTTTATGTTCTTATTACATCTATTATAACTGTTTAATAAAGGCTAAATAAATCAAACACCATGGATTGTGTAAAATTTTGACAATACCTAACATGAATATATACATGTATGTGGCTTCAGTTCTGCATATACTAGACTTTATGTAAAGCGAATCCATGGTCTACTGGTAGGTATCTCGCCTCTCGTGTGAGAAGTCCCGGGATCGAATCTCGAACTATCCATTTTTTTTTTAAATACTTTTTTTTTTTACTAAATGATAGTATTCAGCATGTGAAATGAAAAAATTATGAGGTTATAAAATCATCATTACAGTGTGATAAATATTCCATATAAAAAGAATCTTCTATACACATAATAAAGAATAACCAGTCAAATCTTTATATGCATATTGACATACATGTATTTTATTTGCTTCAGTATACATGTATACATTTAATAATTCTACAAATTCAGTCAGGGGGATCCGACTTTTTCCCTAAGCGGGGGACACGAATTCTCTGAATTAGCTTGTTTTTATTCAAATGGCCTTCAACTCGACATTTAGATACATGTATATCGCCGATGTATTGTCAATTAGCAATGGTTATCTCAATTCTTATGTCAATACGCTTTATCCTAGTGAGCTTGAGATAGAAGATACCACAGGGTCTGACACATCTGTTTCATATTTGGATATTTTGCTTGAAAAAGAAGTTAATGGTAATCTTACAACCAAACTCTATGATAAATGTGATGACTTTAACTTTTTAATCATCAACTTCCGTTACTTAAACAGAAATATAACTTCATCACCTGTATACGGGGTTCATATCTCAGTCAATTCGATACGCAAGAGCATTTTCTACGTATGTAAAAATTATAAAACGGGGCAAATTATTGACAAACAAGTTGATGAATCAAGAATATCAACAGTCTTTTAGAGTCATCATTTCGTAAGTTCTATGGTCGATACAATTACCCTGTCAGCAATATTGCAACCATAAAATCAAATGCTAACCGAAGTGACGGATTCGTTATTTCCAGATCATGACGGAGCACACGGGTGGGGGGACCGGTCGGCAGAGGATGTTCACTATTCCATGGCACCTGATCCCACTTCTGATGTTTAATAGGTCTGTGTTAGCTCTGCTCCAAACTTTGTATTGTTTTAATGGACTTTTGAGCTTGAATACCGTTCTTTAACTCTATGTGTTTAATTTTTAAAATAATAATGAAGTACCAACATATTGGTTAAGAATTCAGGAATTGATTTATTATGACCTAACACGACCTTTCTACTTGTAATTATTATATAGTAATTGGGATGTCTTACCGTCTGTTTGTACGTCCGTCTGTTACGCTTTGGTGTACCCATCTATTATCCGCTTATCTACTCCTCTTATACCAATAACTGGAATTTAATGAAACTTTCACAGCCATTCTTTATATAATATTGAAGGGTACTCATCTCTCATCCGCAACTCTTCCTATACCACTGAATAAAATTTTATGATACTTTCACTGATTGCAATATCTACATGGCTTTTGGCGACCAAGTTTTCCAACAATCTATTGAAATTCCCTTTAGAACAATTGGGCCCCGTTATAAGCAGACCATATGAAGCAGAATTGCTGTGGCCTTTAACTCCACATTTAGATATATTGACGATGTATTGTCAATTAACAATGGTAACTTCCATTCTTATGTCGATACGGTATATCCTGGTGCTTGAGATAAACGATACCACAAAGTCTGACTCATCGGTTTCATATTTGGGTATTTTACAGTGTACTTGAAAAGACGTTAATGGTAATCTAACAACTAAGCTATATGATAAACGTGCTGACTGTAACTTTACAATCCTCAGCTTCGTTTACTACCTTCATCACCTGCATACAGAGTTTATATATCTCAGTTGATTCGATACGCAAGAGCATGCACTACGTATGAACAATTTCTAAAACGAGATAAATTGTTTTGAAAAACAAGTTGAAGAAACAAGAATATCAGCAGTCTCGTTGAAAGTCATCTAAGTTCTTTGGTCGATACAATGACCTTGTCAGCAAATACAATTTATTATTGAGTCTGACGTTTTTCGTACTATAGGAAGGTCATTATTTACACACTGAATTGTCGACAGATTTTTCCGTTATTTCCCGATCATGACAAAGAGCACACTGCAGATGTGACCGGTCGGCAGGGGACGCTCGCTCCTTCACGGCACCTGATCCCAACTCTGATGTTTTTAGGTTCGTGTTAGCTCTGCTTCTATTTTGTCTTTTCTATTGAGCCTTAATATTGTTCGTTATCTCCATATATAATTTTCCGTCTCTTTTGGACCCACCAATAGTTATCGTTTGTAGGAGCCATCAGGTAATGGTCCCAGCATGGTCTCATTTAAAAACAAGAGGCCCATGGGCCTTATAGGTCACCTGAGCATTATGCAACAACTTTCCAGTGATTTAATTTGATTCATGTTTTAAGCCAGATGCTATGGCATTCACAATTTTGAAAGAGGCACAATTGATCATCATAACAATACACTAAGCAGTTGCTTAGTTTGTTTACTTAATACCCTTAGGCAGGGTGGGGGAACAAAAAATGCATTTCAAGTACTCAGTAATATTCAGCAATAATCAGTAATGCCCCTATCACACATGAACCCCTGACCCTTAGGCCTAGATCCACACATTGCACAATTTTTGAAATGGCACCCTTGCCTTTCAAAAATATTTGATTAATACCAAGGAGCAGATCTTAAACAATTCATCCAGTTTCAGTATATAAGTACACCCCCCCTATGGTACCCCTGACCCTGGGGCCTTGAAATTCACAATTCTGGAAGATAAGGGTCCTTGCTCATCATAACTACATAGGTAGTTCATCTGCTTAATACCCAAGAGCAGAGAAGAAAATTTTCAAAGATTTAATGTATTTTCACTATATAATCA